>CP125978.1:484629930-485125371 GCA_030063025.1 Avena longiglumis | reverse complement strand
CCTTTCTTATCGATGTTGCCGCTTCGTGATCTCGCTGTACTTGGGGCAATTCCGCCTAGTGACCACACTCTTTGCAATGCAAGCATTTATCATCGTGACAAGCGCCAACTCGTTTTCATCTTAGGTGCAAGAACGGATTTTTTGCCTTTGAAGTTATCCTTGAGCTCATCCCGATTCCTCATGTTCATTTTGCACCACCAAAGTGGCAAGAAGTTCGTTGAGCGATCCAATCGCACTCACCTATCTTGTAATTCAAAGACAAAACTTTTGTAATCGGGTGTGAGCGATTGTAGAATTCTATCTATCACAAGATCAACTTGGATTTCATATCCTAGTATCTTGAGACGTTGAACATAGTACATCATACTCATGATGTGATCATTCATAGAGTTGTGTTCTTCATCATAGCACTAAAGAACTCGCCAGAGACATATCTCTCTCAAGACGGATTTGGCCTCAAACATGGCTTTGAGTTCCTTCACCATGGTCGCAGAGCTGCTAAGTTCAAAGCTGCTCTTAGAGCCATGCTCCATCGACATAAGGATCACATATTTCACAATATTTAGTCATCACGCTTGTGTCATACATTGCGCTCATCTCAAGACGCAGATTTGTGTGGGTCACCTAGCTGCATCCAACACATAGGTCAACCGACCAGCATTGAGAACAATCCTCAATGTCATGATGGTGTCAACACGTATGTCATGGGTAGGCTTAAGTTGGGGTCGGATGAATGCTTGAGGAATCTGGGGAGGGTGTGCGGTTGAGCCGCATTAAGAGCACGATGAACTTGTGATTTTATTTCTACTTTGAACTTACAAGTGCTCCTTGAGCTGTTTTAGCATAGCCCTATGGAACTAGCCGCTTCTCTCTCTAAACCCTAGCTATTCCCTTCCTTATATAGGCAACGAGAATAGCTAGGTTATAGTTTTGGGCCCTAGGGTTTACTGTTTGGATCTTGTCTTTATCTTGTGGGTCGGGTCAAGGGGCCAGCCCTAGGCTCTTGACCCAGTCAGTGAAGATGTATGGCGAACGGTCCTTTTGTACATAGATGACATCTCTACGACATCATACGGTGCTTTATACGTCATTTGATGCTTTTAGCGTCACACGGCTCCTTTGCTGTCACCCATTACGCGCTCTTCTCTTTGACTCTTCTTTAACGTGGTCCCTCCTGGATCTTACTCGAAAAGGAGCGATGCCTCCTCCTTCACTCGACTTACCATTGTGAGATCCGGCTTGTCGTCTCCTGTAGGTTCAATTTCCTTATACACGGGCCGACATACTTCTTATGTCGGCTTTGCATGTGCTTCACATCCCGCATACATTAGGACCTGTTAGTGTTTTCTTGACTCGACCGAGCCAAGATGGGTAATGTTTTACCTCTTATGATTCCGGGGTTATCCTCGACATTACTCCCCGGTGGTGAGGCCTAGCAGGTTTGGCTATTAGGTGTCTGTGTTCCTTTAACGAATATGGAACTTTTGTTTCCTTCGCTTTCTTTATGCAGACGCACCCATTTGGCCCGATCTTGATCTTTGCAAGTTTGTAAGCGCGAGTCTCTTCTTGACTTAGCATGATTTTATTGTCCTTAGCCGAGTCACTTGGCCAATGACGAGTAATTCTTGTCTTTAATATTAGCCTTAGTCACTGTGATTGTAATCATAGAGGTTTTGCTCAATTTTGTCTCAAATCTCGACAACGTAGTGACGACAAGGCAAAGAACCCCATCACTATGGCAGTCCCATCGCAACGCCGGTCCTTTATCATGATACAAAGGGCCAAAGTCGGTATCACACACACGTGCACTTTTCTCGACGCTTCCATTGGTCAGCCAGACACGGCCACATCTTGGCCACACAACACACACAGATCCCACATTTGTGTTTTTTGCTCCCCTTTAAGTAGAGGCATGGGGGGGAATAACCGCCCTGCCGCTTCAGTTCCCCCCCACCCTTCTTCTTCCTTGCGCCGTTCCAATCTCCATCTGCCCCATAGCTCTTCTTCTTGCTTGCATCACTGGCTAGGAATTTTCCTTTTCCTTCCTTTTCCTTCGATCCCTCAACGGGTCCTTGGCAGTCCAGGCCACTTCCGACAGAGGAAGCGCTCGAAGCACTAGAGCACACACGACGGCGAGGAGGTGGAGGAGCATGAGACCGCCAGCGAGCGTGGTGCCTGGGAAGGATCGGAGGTCACCATGGAGGAGATTGAATGGCTCCGCTCAACCAGGCGCATTCCCCTTGGCATCGGTTTTCGCCTCCCCATCGGTTAGATTTCTCCCAAGCCTGAGCCTGACGAGCACGTTGTTTTTGTGTCCCATTTCAAGCGCGGTTTTGCTCTTCCTGTTAGTGATTTCTTCATGTATTTTCTGTTGACTTTTCATATGAAAACACACCATCTCCCTGCCAATGCACTTGGCTCTTTATCCTATTTCATCTCTGCTTGTGAGGGTTATCTTGGACTCTAGCCCGTTGTTCTTCTCTAGGAAAAATATTTTTCCTTTTGCATTCAAGTGGTTCCTGATCCTGGTGTCCCCTCCTCGGAGAAGAGACCCACCTAGTGCGGTGCTGTTAGCATCACTCCTAGGAGGGGCTCCATATTTCCCCGAGTCACTGGCTTGGACTTTTGTAAGAAGTGGCATATAACTTTTTTCTATGCAAGAACCTGTGCACAATGATTAGATTCGACTTCCCTTCAAGGATGAAGTTCCCAACAAAGATTTCTAGAAGTTTGACCCACAAGATAAGTACCGGTGGTGAACGAGGCTCATGCCATTGTTGATAGGTTGCTTGACTACAGAGGGGTTTAACTTGACTAGGGAGGACTTAATGTGCACCTTCATTAGCCGCTGACTTAGCCCCCTTCAAGCCAGGTGTCACAAGATTTGTTTCATGAGTGGCTTGCGCGATCCCACTCGCAACTAACTTTTGATCTTCCAAATGATGTTGTTACTCGCCGAGTTAGCTCTATCTTCAAGCTGACATTGGAGGCTGACTGGGTCTAGAGCTTTCCCCCTTTTAGCCGCGATAAAAGCGTCCCCTGGGTAAGTTTTCGAGTAACTTGATTTTGTCGACATATTTCTTACTCGGCTTTCATTTGAGCTTTGTCATTCGGCGTTCGTATATTGATCTTGCTTCATCTGCTTCTCGCAAAATCTTGTGGCCTGTGTTAATGATAGCGACGCCCTCCTATTGGATATTATGAGGATCGGCGTGATGAAGATGACGAGGACTTTGACTCGGAATGCTTTATCCCTATTTCGTTTGCCGCCACTACCCCCTCTCCGGGTAAAAATCCTACCCGAACTACTTTGAGAGATTGGCCGGATGATGATGACGATGAATGTAAAGTTCTAGAGGTACTTGATCCTTGCCTTACGCTCTTGGCCTATCCAATTGAATTTTGCATCTAATGATGTAGCTGGTCAAGTACATGAGGTGGATCCTCCTTCCATGGGCGGTTGCGGAAAAATTCCCGCCACCAAGTCGATTAAGCGGCATGGGCCTCCGCTAGTGGTGTCCAACCCTCTAAGAAGCACCAAGTCACTGCCGCCGTGGCCCCTGAAATTGGGACCTCGCAGCCCCACAAGACTCGCAAAGTTGGTCGACGCGTGCCACGTGATCCCGCTGCTTTAGGTAAACTCGTAGTTTGTTATTCTTTTCTTTCTGAGTGCTTCCTTTACGAGCTCTTGTTTTCATTTTGAGCCCTGCCATGTCGACAAACCAGTCCGCCACCTGTATGGCGTCATCTATCACCAAGCCTTCCTCTCCGCCAGGCCGACCTCGAGCAAAGCCCTGTCCGGGTCTCTGCTTCTATGTTTGAGGCTTCCGAGCCTCAGTCTGAAGCTGACCCGGCAGCCCAACCCAAAGGAGAGACTCGGCCTGCATCACCATTTGCCCAATAAAGTTTGAACCAGGGACCCGGTGCCAGCAATATCGACACCGAGTCCGCCCAGATTGCCCCTGCTTTAGCTCCCCTAATGAATGACTCGAAGCAAAAGTCTTCCTCATCCTCTCAGCTAGTTACTCAGCCGTCTCACTCGGCACCTACGCCGTAGAAACAACAAAGGAGACCTACTCCTCCACCGCTAGCACAAAATATCCAGACCCGACTGGCTGGCAGACGCACGCTTCCATCAAAGCGACGAGTTCCAAGCAGCGGACCTTGAGTTTTGGCCAAGGTACACCTCTGCAGAAGAATCCAACAATAGAAACAAAGGAACCCACTTTGGAGGGTTCATCTGATAGATCCGCAGCTGTCCCGTGTCCACAAGGGCCCCCGAGCAACAACTTTGCATGCTAGACCTGCCACTGCTACCGCTGTTGGAGCAGCCTTGTAGAAAGGTCAAGTTCTTACTCGAACTCTGAGTGGGCACAACCTAGGTTTAGCTGAGCCCTTTGCGCTGGAGTGGAATGCTGTAGGTGATCATGAGGTGAATTCTAGCCATCCTTCGGCGTCTGGTCAGCAACAAGTGCAGCTGGGTCCTAAAACTATGTCTTAGATGACTCATCAAGCCATCGAGATTATGACGCAGGTTCGCCGCGTGAATGAGGTATGCAACTGTTTCACTCATTTATGTTCTGAGTGTTTATATATGTATATATTCCCTAGTCCCCAAGGTTACTATAGAGTAAATAATTTATTCGGCTGTATACTTAGAACTAAGTTGCAATTCTTTTCTACTGTTTGGTGGGATCATAAGTTTGACCAAAATCGAACCCTAGTCCCCGAGGTTACTACCGAGTAGGGCACTTACTTAGCTGTAACCTCAGAACTAAGTTATATTCCTTCTTCACTGTTTTTCTGGGATTGGATGTCGACTATATTGATCATTTGAAAACTTTTCTATTCATATTTCTTTTCACAGCTTACGCACAATCAACGCACCAAGATACACCAGACCCTGCTATGGAAGTACCAGAAGCTTTTTGTCGATCACCGCAATATTTTTGCCGAGAACCAAGGCTGGGGTATACTTCCTTACTCCGCCTCTTTCTGACTGATGATCTTGCCTTTTATACTAACTTTCTCTTGTTATTCTTGTTTTGCAGCCACTGCTCAATCTATCGTGGATGCACTTCACAAGCAGATCTCTGACGCTGAAGGTATTGCTCTTTTCCTTAGTAACTTTATAGTTGCCTAGCTTTACGTATTTCCCATCAAGTTGTTATATCTCAGAGTAGACGAGAAACTTTTGCTTGCAGAATGACTTCGGTATAGTGTTTCTATGCTGGAACCAATGGAGCACTGTCTCGGACAAGAAGGGCAGCACCAGATCAAGCTCCAAAAGGATCGAGCCGAGGTGATCCGGCTGAGGCGGTAGATCATGGAGATGGACCAGAAGCATAAGTCTAAAATTGAGGGATTGCGCCAAGAGTTCTTCGAGAATGAAGAGCAGTTTTAGGGTATAGCCAAGAAAACATATCAACTACTTAAGGAATCCGAGTCAGCTCTGAGGCCCACCAAGTCCTTGACGCTCTTAGTACTAAGTCGAAAAATTGGAAATCCAAACTTGGCCACATCAACTCTTTTATCGGTAGTGAGTCCTTACTCTTTTTTCTGTGATCTTGTTCTTATTTCTATTTTTGTCGTCCCCTAACGATTTCTTCTTTTCTTCCAGAGAACTTCCCAAAAGCCAACATATTTGCCCTCAGGGCCATCCAGAAGGTCCGGTCCGAAGTCTGGTGAGCCGGCAGATGGCGAAGTGACCATTGATGAGCACCTTGTCGACTTTCGTAACGGGTGACTACCTTGAAGTCATGTGGGGTCGACCGCTAAGTCCCAGATTCACGCCTTTAGGACGATCTGTCCGAATGAAGATCCTCCCAATTGATTGATCCACTAGCGTGTGGCTACTACTCTCAAGAACGCCTAGACAATGGCGCGAGTCGCCAGGCCGAGTCATCAGAGACAAGGCCTTGTCCTTTGTGTTGTCTTGGTATGAATATACCAACCTGGATGTTCTGCAGAACATGATACCTGAAGGCAAGTGTACCCATGACACCGAGCGCATCAATAAGCACCAAGAGAGAGCCTATGCAATGGTCAAGTATTCCCAAGTTCATGCTTGGTGTGATGGTCCAAGATTTCTTCATGCCGTCGAGCCTGCTGATGAAGTTGACGAGGAAGGCGCGATGCTGATAGCGAAGAGACCGAGTCATATGTGGCTTCTTCAGTCGACATAGTTGACTCGGCTGAACCTGATGACGCGCCGAGTTCCAAGCCTAGCAAATCCCCTCGGAGTCTAGCTATTTCTTAAGCTGGAGAAAAACACTTAACTTTTATGAGATCCTCGGTATGTTGAGTGCAGATGTAATACATACTGTGATTCTTCTAGTTATGTCCCTTTGCGAAGGAGAAAACTTATATTTTGGCTTAAGTGCGAATCACTTTGGGGCAAGTCCCCGAGTTTCATTTTTCCATTTTCTTAATTCCTCAACTTTGTTTGTTGTCTACCTTTTTTGGCGTTCGACATTAGAGTCTCAAAATCATAAGAATCAAGTTAGCAGTTATGAAACTAAGAAACTTGACCTAGAGTCATTCGACATAGAAACCGACATATCCTGCAATGGGTTAGATATACATATGTACATAGAGACGGCTCACGTTTTTTCCTTTCCTTATCCACTATTCATGTTTACCCGTCTTTGGTCTTTTTCTCTTGCTTGCCATGAAGCCGTTTAGGCGAGTATACATTACTATTATGAGATAAGTTTAGGCGACAGCGCGAGCCGACATAATTATTAAGGACTAAGTTAAAAACGATAAGCACGAGGGGGAATCCCCAAGTCAATTTTTCGAGTCATACCATTTTTATTATTAGCACATAGCCGGCATAAGCGTCCGACATATGAGAGTTTGAGAGATACATACATTGCTTTTCCTAGGTATAGAAAGGACAAAGCAATGCCACATTCCACGGCCTTTTAGTTTCATCACCTGATATGTCCTTCTTGTTCTTTTGTGCCTCACGGGCATCTATTATATAATAAGAATCATTTTGCAGTGCGTTGATTACAATGAATGGACCTTCCCATGGGGGTGATAGCTTGTGCACCCTAGTTGTGTGTTGCACTACTCTGAGCACTAAATCCCCATATCCGAATACCCGAGGGTGAAATTTCCGGCAATGATAGCGTCGGAGATTTTGCTGGTATATGGCAGATCTGGATAGTTCCAGCTCTCGAGCCACTTCGATTAAATCGACTCCATCTTTCCGGGCTTCTTTTTACCTATGCTTCTGTATATTGCCTTACCCTTGGCGAGTCATGCTCTATGTCGGCAGGCAAAATTGCTTCTGCCCCATAAACATGGAAAAATGGCGTAAAGCCAGTTGATTGATTCAGAGTTGTTCTTAGGCTCCACACCGAGGGTAGTTCTATCCAACAACAAGGTTCGCCTATCCAACAACCGGAGTGGTTCTATTAGCCGAGGTTTTATCCCTGATAGGACTAGCCCATTAGCTCGCTCAACTTGCCCATTTGATTCCAGGTGAGCACTGATGCTACATTGAGCCTTATTCGGTTGTCCATATACAAAATCGAGCAAAGGCTCCTTCGGCAAAGTTTGTGCCATTGTCTGTAATATGCTATGCGGGTAGCCATACCTTAGGATTATATCCCTTAAGAATGTTACTGCTATTTTTCCATCACATTTTTGATGGGTTTCAGTTCTATCCATTTTGTGAATTTGTCAATCATAACCAGTATGTGGGTCATGCCACCTTGTGCGGGTTTGAATAGTCCCACCATATCCAAGCACCATATTGTGAACGACCAAGTGATTGGTATGGTTTTGAGCTCTGATGCCGACAAATTTGTCTTGGCCGAGTATCGTTGACACCCATTGCATTTTCTTACTAAGTCCTGTGCCTCCACGAGTGCACTTGGACAATAGAATCCATGTCAGAATGCCTTGGCTACCAATGCTCTCGACGAAGCATTATGCCCACATTCTCCTTAGTGAATATCCAAAAGTATCTCTTGGCATTTCTTTGAGCTAATGCATCACTGTAGCACATTTTTTACGCTTCTCTTATACAGCTCCTTGTTAATAATCGTGTATGATTTTTCCCTTCTTTCTGTTTGTCTTGCTAATATCTCATCATCCGGCAAAGTTACATCTTTCAAGTAGTTGAATATTGGTTGTTCCCAAGCTGGTATCACTGGTGATGGGCCTGTATTTTCATCAGTTTCCATTGGCTGAGCCGACAAAACCTAAGGAGTCCCCGAGTTTTATTTGGCAGTCCCCGGGTTCTATGGAACAGTCCCCAGGTTACTCGAACCTACCTCGGTGTCGATATCCATTGGCACAGCGTCTGACTCCTGGCTCGCCGGGATAAAGATTGACTCGGATTCAGGTGACAGCTTGATTAACGGTTTCCTGAGATATTCCAGTGCCACTCCCGATGGTATTGCTTGCCGAGATAACCCTAGCTTAGATAACACATCGGCTGCTTCATTTTCTGCTCTGGGTATGTGGTAAAATTCACATCCATCAAAGTATCCCAAAATCTGCTGCACATGGAAATGATATAGTGCCATATTTGCGTCTAATGCATCCTATTGCCCAGATACTTGTTGGATGACCAAGTCTGAGTCTCCAAAGCACATGATCCTTTTGATGCCAATTTCTTTAGTCACTTTTATTCCATGAACAAGTGCTTCATATTTGGCAACATTATTGGATGCAGCGAAGTGGATCTACAATACATACTTGAGCTCATCCTTCTTTGGTGAGGTGAGAACTATCTCGGCACCAAGACCCATTTTGGTCTTGGACCCATCAAAGTGCATTTGCCAGTAGTTCAGGTCTGGTAATGGCGGTTCATACTTCATCTCCATCCAATCCACAAAAAATACTGCCACAACTTGAGATTTAATGGCATCTCGCCTATCATACTGTGGAGTATATGGTGCTAGTTCTATGGCCCATTTTGCTGTAGGGGTTCGTAGCATGGAAAACAAAAAATTCTACCGTATGCACATAAACAAGCCAAGATCTATCTACTAGATTGTAGCAACGAGTCGATTAGAGTACTCACCCTCGAAGATTCCAAAGCGGTTAACGAGAGCAGATTCTCGTGGGTGATGTAGTCGTATACTTGCCGATCTCAAGATTGCGTAGACGATCCTTCCTACTGCTCGACATCGCTCAGCCGGGTCACACGTCGCAGATTGATGAAGACCTTCCTCTCCTTGTTCCAAAGAAAATGGAGGTTGTAGTTCTCCCTCGTGATTCCTGTAAAGATGACGGGCGTGGTGTCGGAAGTAGAGGGAAAATCCTGTAGGTCTTCGCCTAAGCCGAAGAAGGTGATGGTGGATCTAGGTTTTCCGGAAATCTAGGGTTTAGAGGGCCGAAGAGGAGAAGGTGGAGTCGGCGGTGGCTAGGGCGAAGGCGACGATCTGGTGGCGGCTTGGTGGGTAGGGCTGGTTGTGTGTCCTTGGGGCACCCCCTCCCCTCTATGTATGAGAGGGAGAGCAGCTTGGGAGAGGGGAGTTTGAATCCTTCCCCAACTCCCTCTCCTTGTTGGCTTGTGGTGGAGGGAAAGAAGGACTCTTTCCTTCCTCCACCAGGATACATTTTCCCAGTTTGACTTTTCAAACTTTACTTTTGACTTTCAATTTGGAGCTTGATTTCTTTCTTGCTCATGCCCAACCAAGTGACGTAGGACATGATTCAATCATTCCACTTATCCATGACACATTCATGTACCCTTCCCCTTCCGGTCCGGTGAACCTTCTAGACCCTTCTAGAACCTCTCCGATGAAATCATCAGAATCATTCCTGAACTTCGGAATTGGACGTTCCTTATATGAATATTATTCTCCGAACCATTCCGGATCTCCTCGTGATATCCCGGATCCCATCCGAGACTCCGAACAACATTTGGTCTCCCTACTTACATTCCATATCTACTAAACACCATTGAATCCTTAAGTGTGTCTCCCTATGGTTCGTGAATTATGCGGACATGACCGAGACACTTCTCCAATCAATAACCAATAGAGGAATCTAGAAATTCATATGGCTCTACATATTTCTACGATTACTTGCGATCGAATGAACCACTTATATATGATACCAATTTCCCTTTGTCTCGCGATAGTTTACTTATCCGAGGTTTGATCGCTTGTATCTCTACATACCTAATTCAACCTCGTTATGATAAGTACTCTTTCTCGTTCTCATGATATGTGATCCCTTGTTTATCCAGTCACATGCTTGTAAGCTAATTGGATGACATTCCAGCGAGAGGGCCCAGAGTATATGTATCTGTCATATGGATGGACAAATCCCACTCTTGATCCATGTGCCTCAACACATACTTTTCGAACACTCAATGCCACCTTTATAGCCACCCAGTTACGGTGTGGTGTTTGATGTCATCAAAGCATCCTTACAGTGATGGTGATTAGAATGTTCTCATGGTCGAAGGAATTAGGTTACTATGTATCAGAAAGCTTATAGCAAACAAACTATTGAAATAAATTGATCTTTATGCTACGCTTATCTATAGGAGTATTCCATCACACCATTCTCCTAATGATATGATATTATTGTTAATAACATCTCAATGTTCATGATCGTGAAACCACGATCATCTATCAACCAACAAGCTAGCATTACAAAGAGGCTTTACTAGGGACTCTAATTTAGTTTACAAATCAAACAAGTATTGATGTTTCCGGTTAATACTATTATAGCATGAATGTAAACATTTATTATAAACACAAAGATATAATAATAACCACTTTTATTATTGCCTGTAGGGCATATCTCCAACATTCTCCCACTTGCACTAGAGTCAACTAATCTATATTACATGGTATTATACCGAACACCAATGGCGATTTGGTGCTGGTCATGTTTTGCCCTCGGGAGAGGTTTAGTCAACGGATCCGCCACATTCAGATCTGTGTGTACTTTGCAAATCTTTATGTTACCATCTTGGACATGCTCTCGACTAGCGTGAAAACGCAGCTTGATATGCTTTAGCTTCTTGTGTGACCTTGGTTCTTGCGCATTGGCTATGACGCCCATGTTATCACAATAGATAAACATTGGGTCCAGCGCACCGGGAACCACACCAAGCTATGTAATGAACTCCTTCATCCATATGGCCTCTTGTGAAGCCTTCAAGCCTATGTATTCCGATTCGCTTGAAGATCTTGCCACAACGCTTTGCTTTGCACCTCCAGCTAACTATCGCATTCAAAGTAAATACGATCCGCATTGAGATTTAGAATCATCCGGATCGGTGTTCCAACTAGCATCGGTGTAACCATTAACAACGAGTTGTTCATCACCTCCATAAGAAAGAACCATATCCTTAATTCTTCTCAAGTACTTAAGGATGTTTTTGATCATTGTCCAATGATCCACTCCTGGATCACTTTGATATCTGCTAGTCAAACTAACAACATATGCAATGTCAAGTCTAGTACATAACATGTCATACATGATAGATCCTATGACTGAGGCATAGGGAGTATTACTCATCCTTTCTCTATCTTATGTCAGAAAGGGACTTTGAGTTTTACTCAAGGTCGTTGTCACATCCCAAAATTTTCCAAATTTTGAAATGTGAAAAAGAAATAAACAAAATAAATAAAGAATGAAATTTATGGGGAAAAGAAACTTTTTTGCTTCTAAATGGAAACATTAAAACCTTTTAAACTATTACAAAAGTCCCCCCCCCCCAAAAAGGTACTCCTTAAAATAAAAATAGCATTTAACAAAAACCCTAAGATCAAAGCATCAAGATTATCCATATAACTCCTCTACTTCAAAATTTTAATTGTAAGGTTCCCCTTCAAAATCTTTTTCACAAACTTCCTGTATTTGAAAATCTATTTTTAATCTTGAGGAATGTTCTCAACCAAAAACCATCTATACATCTCAACTACTTCATTTACATTTTTTAAACAACCTTTGTTTTGTTTTGAACCAAAAAAATAAAAGCAAAGAGTCTCGTTTTAAAATAAGCACCATAGCTTATGTGAGCTATTTTAAGATTTTATAAAATTATCCTCTCATATTTTCAAACTTCAATTCATGTTTATCCATGTAAAGTGGAACTAAATCGAATAAAATTCAAATAAGAAAAGAATCCAAGTCATTCCAAATATATTGCCCTACAACTAGGCCAATATCGTACACACGCAATCGTACAATAATTGACAAATTAATAATTGAGAAAAATAAATATTTCCAAATATATAAAATTTATGTCCTAAAATATTGCCCATGAATTTAGAAACCCGCAGAAATTTGAATCGGTAAATTCGGAGCTCTAAATCAAAAGTTATGAAAGAATTAAGAAATAGAAAAAAAATATAAAACAAAAAAAAAGCCGGCCAGGCCAGCCAAAATGGGCCGGCCCAACCAGGCCGATCGGCCAAGGCTCCACCAGGAGGGAGTATGTACATGAAGGAGCAAACAAGGAGCACCTTATTTGTATCAAATGCTCCTAAATGACTCTTAATTGCATTCCTAAATTGCATTAAATGTCCCCTAATTTCTCTCCCTCTTTAATCTCCTTTAATCCAGCCCCCACCCCACTCCTATATAAACCCCACTATAGGAAAGTTCAAAGTTTTCAACTCATCATACCTCCATTTTCGTCCAAAATTCTTCCTAATCTTCTCCACCAAAATAGACCTTCAAGACAACCTCGGATCGCGGCGGCTTGAAGACGGAAGTTGTTCCCCTCGTCAAGACGGTTCCATTCCCGCTGGTTTCACCTCGTTTCTTTCATCGAGCAGAGAGAAAAACATGGTCAAAGATTCAGATCTTAGATGGTATAATCCATTTTACGCCCACCTCGTTGCTCCAAACACAATTTCCTTTAAACAATAGATAAATCTAGTTGTTATCTACAACTTTCATGTAAAAAGTTTTTCCATCCGAGCAACTTTTTCTGTAGTCAAATCTGACATCATCATGACATCAGCGTAGTCAACAGTCAACTTAGTCAGATTAGTCAAAGTCAATTTCAGTCAATTCCCGAGTTTGACTTTTCCAGATTTTAGTATGAACTCTATAATTCATAGAAAAAGATTTAGAATTCCAAAAATTATAAATTTGGTATCCCTGAAAAGCTGAGATTGTGTAGAATCCATTTCTGCAATAATATTACTTATTCTCTGTAAAAAAATTGATTTATAAATTAAATGGTTTAATTGGTCATTTTCACCATAAATATTATATCTTTAGTTCTGTATATCCAAATTTAGCAAATAATATGTCTATGGATTCACAAAAACGAGTAGAACACAGTGGACCCATAATTCGGTATTTTTTAGTCTGTTAAAATCATGTTTTATACAGAACCATTTGTGGACTATTTTGAGTATAAAAATTGTTGTGTAAATTATTTTTAAGTGAATCCTTTTGTAGATGGTTGTATATTGAACCCTCTGTACAGTAAGACCAAAATATAATTTTATTATACTATCAATAAGATCGTGGAAATTATTTAGTAAGAACGTACTTTCCAAGTGTTAGAAAATATTGCTAATTGCTACAATTGCACAAATGGTTGCATTTGTAATCTTGAAAATATAAAATGTTCAGAAATCACTTAGTAAATGTTCAGAACCTTGTTATAAAAATTTCCATCTTGCATGTTTGCATACTTTGCATGATTTTTGTGTTGCCATTAGTGTTGATCTTGTGTATGTTTTGTCTTGGTTGTTTTGCTTGATAGATTGTGTTGATTGTCAAGTGTGTTATTGCGAAGAGTGTACCAACACCACCAACTACTAAGGAAAGTGACACTATCATCCAAGTCCTACTATTTTCAGTACACTTAGTGGATTTTTGTAACATGCATGAAAATGATTTCTGTATTTTATGCTATGCTAAATCCTATTAGGATACCCTTATATATTCCTTAGTGGAAATAATGTAGTTGTAGTATGCTTAGCCCTGCTATATATTGGGATGGGATACATGATATGATTATATGAAGAGTTGAAAAGACATATGTTTTATATAATAAAACAAGTACTCAATGAACCACCTGGGTGGACAAGGATACTCAAGCTTTTGGACGAGGTGGCAACAAAAGGAACCATGTTTATATGGCCATCTCTTTTTGTATGTGCACTAGAAGAAAACCACCCAGGGACTTAGAGATTGAACATGTTTCTCGTACAGTGGCTTCCGTGTACAGCCACATGCTAAATGGGCTCTGGCTTAGTCAACTACATAGTGGAAGACCCATGCATTGGCATCTTCAGGTTAACTAGAATTGTGTAAGGGAACTTGAAACCCTACATTGGTGCCTGGATGAAAAGCTAGCATTGTGTATTGGGAGGACTTCTATGGAAAGACTTTGTCACATTCTCGATCTGCCGGTACTCCATTTTGGTGAGTACTTATCCAGCGGCCACTGGTGGCGTCAAGACGAGATTGTGTCATGTGGGTAAAGTGTACAACTTCTGCAGAAGATCAAATTCTAAGTACTTAGCCGTGTCCCCGGTTATGGACAACTACTGAGCAACTAAGGCCTGAAGCTATGGAAGATCTCGACATTCCAATTTCTCAAAGTAAAACTTGATGGTGACAACAAGGGATTCGAAGCACTTGGAGTTTTCCAAGGAGTTCAGAAAGATTTGATAAAAGATCAAAACTATTTTCAAAAGATAGGATAAAACTATATTGCTTTCTGCAAAAGAGCCTAAACCCTACTTAGCCAAATATGCATGTTAATGATAGGATCCACTTATTTCTACATAGTAGTGAAACTTGTCAATACAATTCAAATGTATTGACCCTTGTGGCTGTAACTTATTATGTTGCAGGTTTGTTTGATGTTAGTGAAGTGTGTTAAATAGGATTACAACTCTACAACCAACATGACTGCCTGTGGCACTTTGAAGATGAAGGACTCCATGCTATATAGTTATTCTGCTGCATTGTAATGAGATAGCCAAATGAGCTATCTAAGATGTAATGAATTATTTTATTCCTGGTTATAAAGTTGTATTATGACCTTTGTTTCTTGATATTACATCTTAACTGTGGATGCTAGCTATTGATCTAGGGACTAGCATTGTAAACACAAGGATCTCTACCTTATTGAAGGTTGGGACCTCTACATATGGTATCAGATCACTGTGTTGCCTGTAGGATTGTAACCCTAGGATTGGACAAAACCCCTTAGAAAAATAGGAGTTGTATTTGTTCCAAAACTTATTTACAAACAATCTTGTAAACTCTTTCCTCAACCATTTTGGTTTTGATTCTACATCTCTTCCTTTTCAAACTTGATGGACAAAGCCTCAACCATGAGCAAAGGACTTCACCAAATCAAATGACTTCAACTTCAACATCATCAAAGACTTCAACTTTATTTGCACCAAGGACTTCAACTTGGATATCACTAAGGACTACAAGTGAGACAAGAAATATTACTCAAGACTTGAAGACTAAGGAAACACAACTTAGAAGAATCATCATCATCTTTGGACATTGTAGCCAAGACACAAGAATTTTTCCCAAGGAAACCATGATCTCATTCAAGAAGAAACAACAAAGAAGGATGGAATAATCTCAAGTGAACCATATAGTTGGACCACCATATTTAGTTTAGATCAAACCCACCAACTTATGTGGTGTAGCAAAAATATTTTATTGCCTAAAAATATGCTAGAATCTTGTTGTTTGAGTGGAATGTTGATTGTGATTGCTTGTGTGAATTGTTGTGTGTGAGTAGACTTATTCCCTAGAAATCTTTTGCCTATTCTAATCCCAATCCAACCCAGACAGATGACTACTCCAAGAGACTCCAACATCAAGGATGGTAACAACAACCAAGAGATACACATGATGTAATCTAGTTGAAAATATTTTAAGGGTGGTAGTACCCTAGTTGTATTGAAGCCAACTTGTAACCTCTAGCCTTCCTAAATCTCGGGACGAGATTTCTTTTAAGGGTGGTAGCCTGTCACATCCCAAAATTTTCCAAATTTTGAAATGTGAAAAAGAAATAAACAAAATAAATAAAGAATGAAATTTATGGGGAAAAGAAACGTCTTGCTTCTAATTGGAAACATTAAAACCTTTTAAACTATTACAAAAGTCCCCCCCCCCCAAAAAAGGTACTCCTTAAAATAAAAATAGAATTTAACAAAAACCCTAAGATCAAAGCATCAAGATTATCCATACAACTCCTCTACTTCAAAATTTTAATTGTAAGGTTCCCCTTCAAAATATTTTTCACAAACTTCCTGTATTTGAAAATCTATTTTTAATCTTGAGGAATGTTCTCAACCAAAAACCATCTATACATCTCAACTACTTCATTTACATTTTTCAAACAACCTTTGTTTTGTTTTGAACCAAAAAAATAAAAGCAAAGAGTCTCATTTTAAAATAAGCACCATAGCTTATGTGAGCTATTTTAAGATTTTATAAAATTATCCTCTCATATTTTCAAACTTTAGTTCATGTTTATCCATGTAAAGTGGAACTAAATCGAATCAAATTCAAATAAGAAAAGAATCCAAGTCATTCCAAATATATTGCCCTGCAACTAGGCCAATATCGTACACATTAATCGCATAATAATTGACAAATTAATAATTGAGAAAAATAAATATTTCCAAATATATAAAATTTATGTCCTAAAATATTGCCCATGAATTTAAAAACCCGCAGAAATTTGAATCGGTAAATTCGGAGCTCTAAATCAAAAGTTATGAAAGAATTAAGGAATAGAAAAAAAATATAAAACAAAAAAAAAGCCGGCCAGGCCAGCCAAAATGGGCCGGCCCAACCAGGCCGATCGGCCAAGGCTCCACCAGGAGGGAGTATGTACATGAAGGAGCAAACAAGGAGCACCTTATTTATATCAAATGCTCATAAATGACTCTTAATTGCATTCCTAAATTGCATTAAATGTCCCCTAATTCCTCTCCCTCTTTAATCTCCTTTACTCCAACCCCCACCCCCCCTCCTATATAAACCCTACTACACGAAAGTTCAAAGTTTTCAACTCATCATATCTCCATTTTCGTCCAAAATTCTTCCCAATATTTTCCACCAAAATAGACCTTCAAGACGACCTCGGATCGTGGCGGCTTGAAGATGGAAGTTGTTTCCCTCGTAAAGACGGTTCCATTCCCACTGGTTTCACCTCGTGTCGTTCATCGAGCAAAGAGAAAAACGCGGTCAAAGATTCAGATCTTAGAAGGTATAATCCATTTTACGCCCACCTCGTTGCTCCAAACACAATTTCCTTTCAACAGTAGAAAAATCTAGTTGTTATCTACAACTTTCATGTAAAAAGTTTTTCCATCCGAGCAACTTTTTCTGTAGTCAAATCTGACATCATCATGACATCCAGTAGTCAACAGTCAACTTAGTCAGATTAGTCAAAGTCAATTTCAGTCAATTCCCGAGTTTGACTTTTTCAGATTTTAGTATGAACTTGTATAATTCATAGAAAAAGATTTAGAAGTCCAAAAATTATAAATTTGGTATCCCTGAAAAGTTGAGATTCTGTAGAATCCATTTATGCAATAATATTACTTATTCTCTGTACAAAAATTTGATATATAAATTAAATGGTTTAATTGGTCATTTTCACCATAAAAATTATATCTTTAGTTTTGTATATCCAAATTTAGGAAATAATATGTCTATGGATTCACAAAAACGAGTAGAACACAGTGGACCCAGAATTCGGTATTTTTGAGTCTGTTAAAATCACGTTTTATACAGAACCATTTGTGGACTATTTTGAGTATAAAAATTGTTGTGTAAATTATTTTTAAGTGAATCCTTTTGTAGATGGTTGTATATTGAACCCTCTGTACAGTAAGACCAAAATATAATTTTATTCTAGTATAAATAAGATCGTACTTTCCAAGTGTTAGAAAATATTGCTAATTGCTACAATTGCACAAATGGTTGCATTTGTAATCTTGAAAATATAAAATGTTCAGAAATCACTTAGTAAATGTTCAGAACCTTGTTATAAAAATTTCCATCTTGCATGTTTGCATACTTTTCATGATTTTTGTGTTGCCATTAGTGTTGATCTTGTGTATGTTTTGTCTTGGTTGTTTTGCTTGATAGATTGTGTTGATTGTCAAGTGTGTTATTGCGAAGAGTGTACCAACACCACCAACTACTAAGGCAAGTGACACTATCATCCAAGTCCTACTATTTTCATTACACTTAGTGGATTTTTGTAACATGCACGAAAAGTATTTCTATATTTTATGCTATGCTAAATCCTATTAGGATACCCTTATATATTCCTTAGTGGAAACAATGTAGTTGTAGTATGCTTAGCCCTGCTATATATTGGGATGGGATACATGATATGATTATATGAAGAGTTGAAAAGACATATGTTTTATATAATAAAACAAGTACTCAATGAACCACCTGGGTGGACAAGGATACTCAAGCTTTTGGACGAGGTGGCAACAAAAGGAACCATGTTTATATGGCCATCTCTTTTTGTATGTGCACTAGAAGAAAACCACCCAGGGACTTAGAGATTGAACATGTTTCTCGTACAGTGGCTTCCGTGTACAGCCACATGCTAAATGGGCTCTGGCTTAGTCAACTACATAGTGGAAGACCCATGCATTGGCATCTTCAGGTTAACTAGAATTGTGTAAGGGAACTTGAAACCCTACATTGGTGCCTGGATGACAAGCTAGCATTGTGTATTGGGAGGACTTCTATGGAAAGACTTTGTCACATTCTCGATCTGCCGGTACTCCATTTTGGTGAGTACTTATCTAGCGGCCACTGGTGGCGTCAAGACGAGATTGTGTCATGTGGGTAAAGTGTACAACTTCTGCAGAAGATCAAATTCTAAGTACTTAGTCGTATCCCCGGTTATGGACAACTACTGAGAAACTAAGGCCTGAAGCTATGGAAGATCTCGACATTCCAATTTCTCAAAGTAAAACTTGATGGTGACAACAAGGGATTCGAAGCACTTGGAGTTTTCCAAGGAGTTCAGAAAGATTTGATAAAAGATCAAAACTATTTTCAAAAGATAGGATAAAACTATATTGCTTTCTGCAAAAGAGCATTAACCCTACTTAGCCAAATATGCATGTTAATGATAGGATCCACTTATTTCTACATAGTAGTGAAACTTGTCAATACAATTCAAATGTATTGACCCTTGTGGCTGTAACTTATTATGTTGCAGGTTTGTTTGATGTTAGTGAAGTGTGTTAAATAGGATTACAACTCTACAACCAACATGACTGCCTGTGGCACTTTGAAGATGAAGGACTCCATGCTATATAGTTATTCTGCTGCATTGTAATGAGATAGCCAAATGAGCTATGTAAGATGTAATAAATTATTTTATTCCTGGTTATAAAGTTGTATTATGACCTTTGTTTCTTGATATTACATCTTAACTATGGATGCTAGCTATTGATCCAGGGATTAGCATTGTAAACACAGGGATCTCTACCTTATTGAAGGTTGGGACCTCTACAATCGTATTGGGCAACATGGGCAAGAACCATTTCTTGCTATCTTCCATTCCAAACCTCTTTAGAACTTTGTCCAAATATGTACTCTATGACAATGATATTAGGCGTCTCGATCTATCTCTATAAGTCTTTATGCCTAATATGTAAGCTGCTTCGCCAATATCTTTCATTGAAAAACTATTATTCAAATAATCCTTGACACTATTAATAAGGTCTACATCATTCCCAATAAACAATATGTCATCCTCATATAGTACTAGGAATGCTACAGAGCTCCAAGTCACTTTCTTGTAAATACAAGCTTCTCCATAAGTTTGTATAAAACCAAAACTTTTGATTACCTTATCAAAATGTTGATTCCAACTTTGGGACGCTTGCTTCAATCCATAAATGGACCGTTGAAGTTTGCATACCTTGTTAGCATCTTTAGGATCAACAAAACCTTTGGGTTGTACCATATACAACTCTTCGTCAATGTCTCCATTGAGGAATGCCGTTTTGACATCCATCTGCCATATCTCATAATCATAATATGCAGCGATTGCTAACAAAATCCTCACAGACTTTAGCTTCGCTACCGGTGAGAAAGCATCATCGTAGTAAACTCCTTGAATTTCTCGGAACCCTTTCGTGACAAGTTGAGCTTTATAGACAGTAACATTACCATCACCATCTGTTTTCTTCTTGAAAATCCATTTGTTCTCGATAGCCTTCCGGCCATTCGGTATGTCCACCAAAGTCCATCATTGGTTTTCGTACATGGATCCAATCTCGGATTTCATGGCTTCTTGCCATTTATTGGAATCTAGGCTCATCATTGCTTCCTCATATGTCGCACGGTCATCGGTGTTGTCGACCAACATGACACTCATAACGGGATCATACCAATCAGGAGTGGTACGAGTTCTCGTTGACCTGCGAGGTTCCTGTAACATCCCTAAAATCATGTTTTCAAAGATTGCATATCATCCTTGCATGAATAATCATTTACGGATCAATTTCAAACTCATTTCAAAGAAACATAAGCTTTGAGTGCTATTATTTTATGTAGACAAGCATTACTCCAATGCTACTCTCTAGTGAGAGAATATTTGTTTCAAACCAAGTTTTGTTTGTTCATAAGTTGGTTTGATTGAGTTCCAAAGCTTGGAATTTTTTTCCAAAACTAAATATGGTTTAAAAACCATTTTCATATCTTTATCAAATCTTGTGCTAAGGCACTGTTTTTTTTTTAATTTCAAAGGAACCAAGCTAGTCTAGTGAGACATCATGGTTTTATACTCAAAATTATGTAGGTTTCACTTTATAAAAATCCAGAAAGATTTGGAATTCAAATACATTTGAATTCATTTGGAAAGGATTCCTGAAAATCGAATTAGAAAAAGAAAAAGGATTAGAAAACAATACTGGGCCTGGGGTCACTCATTCGGCCCAGTAGACAAAGCAGCCCACCCGGGGTTCCCCTTTTCCCTACGTTTCTCACCCACCTGCACACCCCTCCCTCGCTGACACTCCAGACCCACCGCCACATCAGCGTCGTCGTCAATCCCGCACCAGAGAAACTGCTCCTCTCTGCCGTTTCTTCCCGAATCAAATCCGATTGATTGCGCTTGATTCCTGGCGTAATTGCCCCGCTCATCCTTGCTACTTAAACCCCCTCTGCCCCCTCTCCATTTCCCACCAAACCTCAAGCACTGAGCGCCCCCAGGCTGCGAGAATTCCTCGCCGCGACCTCGCTGCTCCGACGAACCGCAGCGTCGATTCAGGCCAACCCCGATCACCCCTCTGCTCCTGGTTCACACGAGTGTGCTCCACTTCCCCCTGCGCACCTCCCAGTACCACTAGCTCGCCCGCGCGTGGCTCAGAGCGTCGGCAACACAGTCGACTGAGCGCCACCGTCTTCGGCTTCAACTCCGACGACCTCCAGTGGTAATCTCCGACCGCCCCTTTCCCTCTCGTTGACACCCGCGTGACTAGTATCATATTGCGCATCTGACCCACCGCTTCTTTTGCCTTGGCATGATCTGTACCCTCGCCAACGTCGACGAACAGAAGCATGCGTCGCCAGAAAGAACTACGGCAATCCTCACAACCTCGGCGCCTTCGCCAACCGAGCACACCTTGAGCATCAGCAACGCACGACGAACTCGATGAGCTATCTCTCCCTCCTGCGCTTCAGTATAGCCGCAACATCATCGCCGAAAGGCCGTCGCCGCTGCATACCGCTTGATTATGGTCTATTAGTTTTGAGCCGTTAGATCTAGATCCAACGCGTACGATAGACGACTTAAGAGAAGCGGTATGATTAGATCTGGGCCGTGCGCAGTCACTTTAATCCAACGGCCCTCATCGATCGATCCATGCGAATCGGTATCAGCGAATCAGAAGTTGCCGCGTGGCTAGGGTTTAGATTTAAAAACAGAATTTAGATCTATTAGTGATTCAAACTTATAAAATTCATAACTTTTGATCCACACGTTTAAATTTTGTAAATTTTATATCATTGGAATCAAGAGAGAAAATCCTATCTGTTTATGCAATGTGTTTAATGTTTTGCCTCTGTAAAAATGGTTGTTTTTGTAGAGACATTTGTAGGCTTATTTTGGTTATAGAAATGATTTGAAAAATGTTTTAAAGATCAAATAAAGTCTATTTGAGTATCTTGGTCTTGTTTATGTTTCAAGTACTATACACTTGTCTTGTTTGGTGTAGAAAAACCATCACATGGCATTTGCATGCATTCATATATTTTTTGTTTGTATATTTTGTTATGTGATTTTGGTGCCATTATTTTATATGTAGATTTTGGTGCTAATAGTGATTGTGGTTGTGAAGATTGTTTCTACTCCCCAAACTACCAAGGCAAGTGGTGCTTCATGTTTTTATCCCTATATTTTCACCTATGCACTAGAAATATTTTGTATAGGACTTGCATGAATATTTTGATAAATATCTATATGATATGCTTGGGAAATCCTAGTAGTTGTAGAATTGTTAGAATTTCCTCTAAGTTAGGATGCTTACTATTACCATGCTTAGCCTAGCTAGTAGCAAACAACGGTGGATTATATATTCATGCTATATGAAATGTTTCTAAGTCTTTTGACTTGTGTTTTGCTTAATAAAACAACTAAGTGAATGAAACACCTGGGTGAAATGGAAAGAATGGTTTGTTGAGTGGTTACACAAGGCCCATTTCTATGGTTTACCTTGTGTATCTCACTTGTGGAAAGCCACCCAGGAACAAAGGGATTTGAGATGCCAAATGTTAAGAAGCTTCTAGTGCAACCACATGGCATTATGGGCTCTGCCTGGATCATATAGGTTGCAATAACTTAGCCATTTGGATAGTTGGTGGTAGTGGGATGATAGGTTGAACGTCCATTTGGTCTAAGGGAAGGCTTCTGAAAGGTCCTGTCTTGGTGAAAATCAAGTCTTGTGGGGAAAGTGCACAACCTCTGCAGATGGAAGAATCTAAGTACTTAGCCATGTCCCTGGTATTGGACAACTTGAGCATCAAGACATGGAAGCTATCAAGAATCTCCTCATCCAAATTTTCTAAGTTAAAACTTGTGGTTGAACAAGGGTGAAGGTTCACCAATTTCTATTGGTGATTCCTTGGGAAGGTTTTGTCAAAGAAAAACTTAGTGTTTTCAACTGATAGGTAAAAACCTATTTTGAGCAAAGCAAGCCTAAGCTACACTTAGCCAAATGCATGTAGTATCTAGATGCTAATATTCTACTAAGGTATCACTTGCCAATACTATTCCAAATGTATTGACCCACTGTGGCTGTAACTTGTGATGTTGCAGGATATTCTGATGATGATTAGGGGTTATGAGTCTACACTCAACATGCTTGCCAGTGGAACATGAAGATGAAGACTTATTTATCTTATTCTATATTTGAACTCTTGTATTAGGCATGTGGCCATGGAGTTGCAAAAGACTATGTTTGTCTCTGGAATGATATGTAATAATGACCTTTGTATTTGTGCACTTCATCTTAAACTGTGGATGCTAGCATTGATCCAGGGACTAGCATTGCAATCACAGGGATCTTTACCTTTATAACGGTGGGATCTTACAGATGGTATCAGAGCACTGTGTTGCCTGTAGGATTATGACCCTAGGATTGGATTAGAAACCACTAAGGAAAATTTTTCTTTCAACAATTTCCACACTTGTCTTTTTCTTCTCATAAACTTTTCTTATTCTTCTTTCTCATCTCTATTTGTAGATGAACTCCATCAACGAAGCTGTAAGGAAGGGACCACTCATGACCATGAACCTAGAGTGTGATACTGAATTTCCAAAGGCCCTCAAGAACGTTATGGTTACCATGGGGATACATGGTGCAGTTGTGTACAAAGGTTTCCCTGTGATGGATGAAGGAGAAGAATATTGGTGGGTGCAACTTCACTTGTACAAAAACAAGGAAGACAACCACAAAGAATCAGGATCCTGCATGGTCACCAACTCAGTGATGCACACCACATTCTTTGATTCTGCAAGGGATGCAGCTTGGAAGGCCATCAAAGAGCTTGGTGATAGACTCAAGTGCAGAATGCTCAACACCCAAAATGACCTTAGAGAAGAAAATAAGCATACCCAAGAGTTGGAAACTACCAACCAACAACTAAGGGAAGACATCATAGACTTGATTTGGGAATCTTGTGAACAAGATAGGCAGATGGCTAGTAAGGATGCTTTGATAGCCATTTTGTCTAGTGAGTGAGAGTTGTAACGTACTTCGTTAGTTGGACCACCACACTTATCATTTTATTTCCAATTTTTTTGTCTAAGTTATGTTGAACCTTGGATGCTTGTAATGGATTTATGTATGCCATGACTTGTGTGTTTGGTTTGCAAATGATATGCTTGTGCTACCTTGTCTTGTGTATAAATGTTGATGTTGATTCTAACTTTTCTCTATCTTTTAAAATAGATGCCTAATGTTACTATCAGCATGGCTGAAGAGTTCAAGGGAACTCGTTTTGGCACTCGTCTTATTGAGCTCACTAGTGTGCTCAATCTTCCGCTTCCTAGCATCATGATGCTTCCCCTCACCAAGTTTGAGAGGAAGGACCTTTGGGGCTTCAAGGTTACTCAGCCAGGACGCCAGACTGAGCCAGCCATGGAGGCTATCACCTTCAAGCTCATGCATGACGACAAGGAGAGAGGCCTAGAGGTAGTCATGCAGGATTTGCTTGGACGCTTGTTAGGGAGACACTCTCGGGAGATTAGAGGTACTCACTTCCACGCCTTCGGTAGACGTGACTAGGATGGTGAGGCTATTGAGTTCGAGGATACTGCTAGAGAGACGGCAGAGCCGATTCATCTGTACCTTTAGGACTTAGAGGTTCTCCTTAGGCACCTAGATACTGATAGGACCAACGTCATGCTTAGCAATTACGAACTCCAGGTGCATCTTCGTGAGAAGGACAAACTCTTCGCAGAGCAAGATGAGATAGTCAAGGAAATGGAGGCCAAGTTTGAGAGTCAGGATAGAAAGTTCAAGAGTCAAGAGAAAAGATTCCAAGATAGGAACAAGAGGATTCGAGAGATGACTACAGAAATAGAGGCCAAGGACTTCGAGCTCGAACATCAGCAGGGTGTGATTGAGAGGCTTCGTTCACAGAAGAGGGCTCTCAAAGCCAAAGTAGAGGCCTTGACTACCAATGTCGAGGAATACAAGACCGCTATGGAGAATGCAGTTCTTACACTTGTTGATGAGGAGGTTGATGCAGAGGAGTAGTGATGACTACTCATTTACCTTTTATTTACCATGCTTTTGATTATTGAGTCGCAATGACCATCCAACATGTGGATGGCTTGCTATTGGTGTGTTTGCTTTTCAAAACATGATGTATATGTTGTTGAACTTTTGTCATTTTAATGATTGTTTGTGATTGTCTATGTGATGTATTGTGCATGTTAAGCATCTACAGGTATCTCATTCTTATCCTTATTGAAAACCACAGATGCCTCCTCGACGTGCCAACCCCAACCCTAACAACAACAATGTCACCCCCCGAGATGCAGCAACTGATGATAGCACAAGCATAGCTGATGCAAATGATGACTACCTTCATGCAGAATCAGAACAACAACAACAACAACAACAACAACAATAAATACAACAATAACAACAACAACAACAATCAGAATAACCCACCAGGTTTTGACATGCTCACCAGATTCCTAAGACTGAGGCCTACAAAGTTCTTAGGAACTACTGATCCCATGGTGGCCAATGATTGGCTACGCTCAGTGAACAAGGATTTGGTAACTGTGGGCTGTACTAATGAGGAGAAAGTCAGGTTTGTGGCACACTTGTTGGAAGGACCAGCAGCTACATGGTGGGATAACTTCCAGATCACCACTCCCATTGAGGATGTGACATGGGCTATCTTTGAAGATGGTTTTCGTACAGCTCACATCTCATCCGGAGTGATGAGTTTGAAGAAGAAGGAATTTCATAATTTGAAACAGCGCCACCGCAGTGTGGCTGAATATATTGAGGAGTTCAACAATCTGGCGCGTTATGCACCGGATGAAGTTGACACTGATGCCAAGAGGAAGGATAAGTTCCTCGAAGGTTTGAACGATGAACTGAAACTGCAGCTATGTGTGGCCAATGTCCCCACCTACCAATCTCTTTGCAACAAGGCTTCCATCTTGGAGAGCAAAATGAAACAGGTTGAAAGCAGAAAGAGGAAACACAACTCTGATAAGCACAGCTCGGGATCGTCTCACAAGCATTCCTATTATGATGATAGTGGGAGTTCTGGATCCCACAAGCATGGAAAGTACAACAGCCAGCACAACCACAACCGTCATCATGACAACAAACATCATCGTAGTCATGATAACGACAAGTACAAGAATCACAAGGGTGGCTACAAAAGCCACCACAATGGAAGTGGAAGTGGTAGTGGAAGCCAGCCTGTCAAGAAGGATCTTAGTCAGGTTGAATGTTTCAAGTGCAAGAAGATGGGGCATTATGCAAATGAATGCCCAGAAAATAAAGTTGAAGGACCCAAGAAGCCCAACCCTTTCCAGAAGGGACAAGTGAACCACATCAATGTGGAAGAAATCTATGAGGAACCTGATGTTGTTCTTTGGTAAGTTCAAACTCAATTGCTCCAAAGCATTTGTTCTCTTTGAAACTGGTGCAAATCATTCATTCATATCAAGAGCATTTGTTGAAAGAAATGAACTACCAGTAGAAACTATTGGGTGTCCTATAAAAGTAAGTTCTCCTGGCGGAGAAATGATAGTGAACTCGGGATGTCACGATCTAGTCATAGAGTTTGGGAAGTATAAGTTTCCCGCTAATCTGATAATCCTAAATTCCCAAGGATTGGACGTCATTTTGGGAATGGACTGGATGACCAAGAACAAGGGAGTTCTAGATTGTGCCAACCATACCGTCACACTCACAACTCCAGGAAACAAAAGGATTAGATTCAAGACTAACTTTGAACCGAAAGGGAGTAAGCTAAATTCTCTTAAGGGGGTTAGCATAGACAGTGTGCCAATTGTGAGTGAATATCCGGATGTGTTTCCGGAAGAATTACCGGGAATGCCACCAGATAGAGATGTGGAATTTATGATTGACTTGCTACCAGGATCAGGACCAATAGCAAAGAGACCATACAAGATGTCAGTTTATGAGTTGAAAGAACTCAAGAAACAACTTGGAGAACAGTTGTAGAAAGGATTTATTCAACCAAGTTCTTCATCCTGGGGAGCACCAGTTTTGTTTGTAGAAAAGAAAGATAGAAGTCAAAGGTTATGCATAGATTATCGTTCACTCGATGAGGTGACTATCAAGAACAAATATCCTTTGCCTAGAATCAATGACTTGTTTGATAAGTTAGAAGGAGCCTGTGTGTTCTCAAAGATTGACCTCCGATCAGGTTATTTCCATCTCAAGATAAGAGAACAAGACATACCTAAGACAGCTTTCACCACTAGGTATGGATTGTATGAGTACACCGTGATGCCATTTGGTTTGACCAATGCACCAGCTTACTTCATGAATATGATGAACAAGGTGTTCATGGAGTTCCTTGACAAGTTTGTTGTCGTTTTCATCGATGACATTTTGATCTACTCCAAGAGCAAAGAAGAGCATGAAGGACATTTATGTTTGATACTTGAGAAGCTTAGAGAGCATAAGCTTTATGCCAAATTCAGCAAGTGTGAATTTTGGTTAAATGAAGTTGGATTTCTTGGACACGTTGTGTCAGGAGATGGTGTAGTAGTTGATCCTGCTAAAGTTTCAGCTGTAACTGAATGGGAATATCCTAAGTCAGTAAAAGAGGTTCATAGTTTCCTTGGCTTGGCAGGATACTACAGAAGATTTATTGAGAATTTCTCCAAGGTAGCTAAGCCAATGACAGAGTTACTAAAGAAATACAAGAAATTCGCATGGACTGAAGGATGTGAGCTTAGTTTCCAAGAATTTAAGAAGAGACTAGTGACAGCACCAGTCTTATGTCTGCCGGATTTGG
Source organism: Avena longiglumis (assembly GCA_030063025.1). Lineage (NCBI taxonomy): Eukaryota > Viridiplantae > Streptophyta > Magnoliopsida > Poales > Poaceae > Avena > Avena longiglumis. The sequence continues at coordinate 485,097,366 of CP125978.1, read as the reverse complement.
AGAAATATTTCCAAGTATATTGTGATGCATCTCATCATGGATTAGGTGCAGTTCTAATGCAAGAAGGGAAAGTTATGGATTATGCCTCGAGACAACTTAAAACTCATGAGGTAAATTACCCTACTCATGATTTAGAGTTAGCCTCTATTGTCCATGCACTCAAAACATGGAGACATTATCTTTTGGGAAAGCGATGTGAGGTGTTCACGGATCACAAGAGTTTGAAGTATATCTTCACCCAGAAAGAAATGAACATGAGACAAAGAAGATGGCTAGAACTCATCAAGGACTATGACTTGAGTTTGCAATACCATCCCGGTAAAGCAAATGTTGTAGCAGATGCTCTAAGCCGTAAGGTATTTGTGAATGGCCTTACTAAGGGAGAGTTGCCAAATGATCTGTGTGCCCAATTTAGAGATCTCAGATTGGAGATTGTACCTGAAGGACATCTCATGTCATTGGATGTTAAACCCACTTTGTTGGACAAGATCAAAGAAGCCCAAAAGACAGACAAGGAAATTGAAGAGATTAAGGAAAAGATTGGCAAGGGAAAAGCCAAAGGATTCCATGAAGACGAACATGGTACTTTATGGTATGGAAAACGTATCTATGTTCCACAAGATCCGGAGCTTCGGAAACTGATTTTACAAGAAGCGCACAACTCACCATATTCCATTCATCCGGGTAACACCAAAATGTACATGGATATGAAAGAAAGATTTTGGTGGAATAATCTCAAGAAGGACATCGCCGAACATATTGCTTTGTGTGATGTATGTAGTAGAGTGAAAGCGGAGCATCAGAAACCAGCAGGATTGCTACAACCACTACTTATTTCTGATTGGAAGTGGGATAAGATTGGCATGGATTTCATCACTGGATTTCCAAGGACCGGGTCAGGATATGATTCTATTTGGGTAGTAGTGGATCGCCTAACTAAAGTGGCTCATTTCATACCTGTAAAAACAACCTATACAAGTGCTAAGTTAGCCAAGATATACAAGAATAGGATTGTGTGTCTGCATGGAGTACCCAAGAGTATTGTGTCTGATGGGGGAACTCAATTCACTTCTCATTTTTGGAGGCAACTACATGAGTCATTGGGAACAAGATTGGAATTCAGCACTGCTTTTCATCCTCAGACTGATGGACAAACAGAAAGGACCAACCAGATTCTTGAAGATATGTTGAGAGCATGTTCTCTAGACTATGGAGCCAGTTGGGATGAAAGTCTGCCTTACGTAGAATTCTCTTACAATAACAGCTATCAAGCTAGTATTGAGATGGCACCATTTGAGTTTCTCTATGGAAGAAAGTGTACCACCCCATTACTATCGAATGGTGTGGGAGAAAGAAATTTGTTCGGACCAGAACTAATCAAAGAGGCTGAAGAGAAAGTCAAGCTAGTTAAGGACAGACTGAAGATAGCACGGTCCCGACAGAAGAGCTACGCAGATCCTAATCGTAGAGAAGTCACCTATGAAGTGGGTGATAGAGCTTATCTTAGAGTGTCAACACTTCATGGAGTGAAGAGATTTGGAGTCAAAGGAAAATTGGCCCCAAGATATGTTGGACCATTCAAGATTCTAAGTCGTAAAGGAGAATTAGCTTATGAGATTGAGTTGCCAGAATCATTGTCTGCCGTTCACAATGTATTTCATGTGAGTCAGCTAAAGAAATGCCATCTAGAGATGGAAGAGACTTCTTTGAAGGATACTATACCTTTGGACGAGGTTCAGTTGGAAAGTGACCTCACTTATGAAGAAAAACCTATTAAGATTCTTGAGACCAGAAAGAGTTACTCGGACTAAGACCATCAAATTACAGAAAGTTCAATGGAACCATCATTCAAGAAGAAGCAACATGGGAAAGAGAAGATGATCTTGGAAAGACCACCCTCACCTATTTGTTAGCTAATCTGAATCTCGAGGCTTAGATTCACCTTAAGGGGGTTAGATTTGTAACATCCCTAAAATCATGTTTTCAAAGATTGCATATCATCCTTGCAAGCATAATCATTTAGGGATCAATTTCAAACTCATTTCAAAGAAATAGAAGCTTTGAGTGCTATTATTTTATGTAGACAAGCATTAATCCAATGCTACTCTCTATTGAGAGAATATTTGTTTCAAACCAAGTTTTGTTTGTTCATAAGTTGGTTTGATTAAGTTCCAAAGCTTGGACAAAAATTTCCAAAACAAAATATGGTTTAAAAACAATTTTCATATCTTTATCAAATATTGTGCTAAGGCACTGCTTTTTTAAATTTCAAAGGAACCAAGCTAGTCTAGTGAGACAACATGGTTTTATACTCAAAATTATGCAGGTTTCACTTTATAAAAATCCAGAAAGATTTGGAATTCAAATACATTTGAATTCATTTGAAAAGGATTCCTGAAAATCGAATTAGAAAAAGAAAAAGGATTAGAAAACAGAACTGGGCCTGGCGTCACTCATTCGGCCCAGTAGACAAAGTAGCCCACCCGGGGTTCCCCTTTTCCCTCCATTTATCACCCACCAAGACACCTCCTCACGACACTCGGACCCACCGCCACATCGGCGTCACAATCCAAATACTGGAGGAACTGCTCCTCTCTTCCGTTTCTTCCCGAATCAAATCAGATTGATTGCGCTTGATTCCCGGTGTAATTGCCCGGCTCATCCTCGCTACTTAAACCCCCTCTGCCCCCTCTCCATTCCCCCCATACCTCAAGCACTGAGCGCCTCTAGGCTACGAGAATTCCTCGCCGCGACCTCGCTGCTTCGACGAACCGCAGCGTCGATTCCGGCCAACCCCGACCACCCCTCTGGTCCTGGTTCACACGAGCGTGCTCCACTTCACCTTGTGCACCTCCCAGTACCACTAGATCGCCCACGCGTGCCTTAGAGCGTCGGCAACACAGTCGACTGAGCTCCACCGTCTTCGGCTTCAACTCCGACGACCTCCAGTGGTAATCTCCGACCGCCCCTTTCCCTCTCGTTGACACCCGCGTGACTAGTATCGTCTTGCGCATCTGAACCACCGGTTCTTTTGCCTTGGCATGATTTGTACCCTCGTCAACATCAACGAACAGAAGCATCCGTCGCCAGAAGGAACTACGACGAGCAATCCCCGTCAACCTCGAGCGCCCCTTTGCCAACCGAGCACACCTTGAGAATCAGCAACGCACGGCGAACTCGGTGAGCTAGCTCTCCCTCTCCCGCGCTTCTTGTATCGCCAGCAACATCACCGCCCGAGCGCGCCGCCGCCGGCCACCGTCGCAGCGGCTCTCGATTATGGTCTGTTAGTTTTGAGCCGTTAGATCTAGATCCAACGCGTACGATAGACGACTTAAGCGAAGTGGTATGATTAGATCTAGGCCGTGCGCAGTCACTTTAATCCAATGACCCTCATCGATCGATCCGTGCGAATCGGTATCAGCAAATCAGAAGTTGTCGCGTGGCTAGGGTTTAGATTTAAAAACAGAATTTAGATCTATTAGTGATTCAAACTTGTAAAATTCATAACTTTTGATCCACACGTTCAAATTTTGTAAATTTTATATGATTGGAATCAGGAGAGAAAATCCTATCTGTTTATGCAATGTGTTTAATGTTTTGCCTCTGTAAAAATGGTTGTTTTTGCAGAGACATTTGTAGGCTTATTTTGGTTATAGAAATGATTTGAAAAAGTTTTAAAGATCAAATAAAGTCTATTTTGAGTATCTTGGTCTTGTTTATGTTTCAAGTATTGTACACTTGTCTTTTTTGGTGTAGAAAAACCATCACATGGCATTTGCATGCATTCATGTATTTTTTTTTGTATTTTTTGTTATGTGATTTTGGTGCCATTATTTTATGTGTAGATTTTGGTGCTAATAGTGATTGTGGTTGTGAAGATTGTTGCTACTCCCCAAACTACCAAGGAAAGTGGTGCTTCATGTTTTTATCCCTATATTTTCACCTATGCACTAGAAATATTTTGTATAGGACTTGCATGAATATTTTGATAAATATCTATATGATATGCTTGGGAAATCCTAGTAGTTGTAGAATTGTTAGAATTTCCTCTAAGTTAGGATGCTTACTATTACCATTCTTAGCCTAGCTAGTAGCAAACAAGGGTGGATTATATATTCATGCTATATGAAATGTTTCTAAGTCTTTTGACTCATGTTTTGCTTAATAAAACAACTAAGTGAATGAAACACCTGGCTGGAATGGAAAGAATGGTTTGTTGAGTGGTTACACAAGGCCCATTTCTATGGTTTACCTTGTGTATCTCACTTGTGGAAACCACCCAGGAACAAAGGGATTTGAGATGCCAAATGTTAAGAAGCTTCTAGTGCAGCCACATGGCATTATGGGATCTTCTTGGATCATATAGGTTGGAATAACTTAGCCATTTGGACAGTTGGTGGTAGTGGGATGATAGGTTGGAACGCGCCCATTTGGTCTAAGGGAAGGCTTCTGAAAGGTCCTGTCTTGGTGAAAATAAAGTCTTGTGGGGAAAGTGCACAACCTCTGCAGATGGAAGAATCTAAGTACTTAGCCATGTCCCTAGTATTGGACATCTTGAGCATCAAGACATGGAAGCTATCAAGAATCTCCTCATCCCAATTTTCTAAGTTAAAACTTGTGGTTGAACAAGGGTGAAGGTTCACCAATTTCTATTGGTGATTCCATGGGAAGGTTTTGTCAAAGAAAAACTTAGTGTTTTCAACTGATAGGTAAAAACCTATTTTGAGCAAAGCAAGCCTAATCTACACTTAGCCAAATGCATGTAGTATCTAGATGCTAATATTCTACTAAGGTATCACTTGCCAATACTATTCCAAATGTATTGACCCACTGTGGCTATGACTTGTGATGTTGCAGGATATTCTGTTGATGATTAGGGGTTATGAGTCTACACTCAACATGCTTGCACGTGGCACATGAAGATGAAGACTTATTTATCTTATTCTATATTTGAACTCTTTTATTAGGCCTGTGGCCATGGAGTTGTAAAAGACTATGTTTGTCTCTGGAATGATATGTAATAATGACCTTTGTATCTTTGTACTTCATCTTAAACTATGGATGCTAGCATTGATCCAGGGACTAGCATTGCAATCACAGGGATCTTTACCTTTATAAAGGTGGGATCTTACAGTTCTGTAGTAACTTCAACCGAAGTTTCATGATCATCATCATTAGTTTCCTCTCTTATTGCTGTAGGCGCCACAGGAACTACTTCCGGTGCTACGCTACTCGCAAGTTCGAGAGAAGGTTCAACAACCCCGTCGAGTTCTACTTTCCTTCCAGTCACTTCTTTCGAGAGAAATTCCTTCTCTAGAAAGGATCCATTCTTGGCAACGAAGATTTTGCCTTCGGATCTATGATAGAAGGTATACGCAATAGTTTCCTTCGGGTATCCTATGAAGACGCATTTTTCCGCTTTGGGTTCAAGCTTGTCCGGCTGTAACTTCTTTACATAGGCTTCGCAACCCCAAACTTTAAGGAACGACAATTTAGGTTTCTTCCCAAAACATAATTCATACGGTGTCGTTTCAACGGATTTAGATGGTGCCCTATTTAAAGTGAATGCGGCTGTTTCTAATGCATAACCCCAAAATGATAGTAGTAAATCTGTAAGTGACATTATAGAACGAACCATATCCAAGAGAGTTCGATTACGACGTTCGAACACACCATTACGCTGTGGTGTTCCCGGCGGTGTCAATTGTGAAAGTATTCCGCATTTCTTCAAATGCTCGCCAAACTCGTAACTTAGATATTCACCTCCACGATCAGAATGTAGAAATTTAATCTTCTTGTTACGTTGATTCTCTACTTCACTTTGAAATTCCTTAAACTTCTCGAAAGTTTTGGACTTATGTTTCATGAAATATATATACCCATATCTATTCAAGTCATCCGTGAAAGTAAGAACATAACGATAACCACTGTGCGATGCTACACTCATTGGGCCACACACATCGGTATGTATGATTTCCAATAAGTCCGTAGCTCGCTTCATCATATCAGAAAATGGAGTCTTAGTCATTTTTCCCATCAGACATGCTTCGCATCTTTCAAATGATTCGAAATCAAGTGATTCAAGAAGTCCATCGGAATGGAGTTTCTTCATATGCTTCACTCCAATGTGACCAAGACGATTGCCACATATAGGTAGTTATCGCTCAATTTTAAATGTTTAGCTTCAATGTTATTAATATGTGTATTTCTACAATCGAGATTCAATAAGAATAGACCATCTATCAAAGGTGCATGTGCAAAAAACATATTACTCATATAAATCGAACAACCATTATTCTCGGACTTAAACAAGTAAACCGTCTCACAATAAACATGATCCGGATATAATGTTCATGCTCAACGCAGGCACCAAATAACAATTATTTAAGTATAAAACTAATCCCGATGGTAGATGAAGAGGTAGCATCCGACCGCGATCACATCAACCTTTGATCCATTTCCAACACGCATCGTCACCTCGTTCTTCGCTAGTTTATGTCTATTCCGCAACACCTATTTCGATTTACAAATATGAGCAACTGAACCAGTATCAAATACCCAGGCACTACTATGACTACTAGTGAGATACACATCAATAACATGTATATCGGATATACCTTTCTTCTTGATGTTGTAGCATGGAAAACAAAAAATTTCTACCGCATGCACACAAACAAGCCAAGATCTATCTACTAAGTTATAGCAACGAGTCGATTAGAGTACTCACCCTCAAAGATTCCAAAGCGGTTAACGAGAGCAGATTCTCGTGGGTGATGTCGTATACTTGCCGATCTCAAGATCGCGTAGACGATCCTTCCGGCACTGCGTTTCGGCAGCGCTTCCACGTCGGTCACACATTCGATACTCGATTAAGACCTTCCTCTCCCTTGTTCCAGTAGGCAGCAGAGGTTGTAGTTCTCCCCTCGTGATTCCGGCAGCACGACGGCATGGTGTCAGAAGTAGCGGGAAAATCCTGTAGGGCTTCGCCTAAGCCAGAGCAGGTTATGGTGGATCTAGAGTTTCTGGAGATCTAGGGTTTAGAGGGCCGAAGAGGAGGAGGTGGAGTCAGCGGCGGCTAGGGCGATGGCGACGATCCGGCGGCGGCGCGGCGGAGGCGCTAGAGGCGGCGGCGACGCGGCTGCTTGGTGGGGAGGGCTGGTTGTGTGTCCATAGGGCACCCCCTCCCCTGTATTTATGAGAGGAAGGGCAGCTTGGGAGTGGGGAGTTTGAATTCTTCCCCAACTCCCTCTCCTTGTTGGCTTGTGGTGGAGGGAAAGAAGTATTCTTTCCTTCCTCCACCAGGATACATTGTCCAAGTTTCAGTTTTCAAACTTGCCTGTTGACTTTCAATTTGGAGCTTGATTTCTTTCTTGATAATGCCCAACCAAGTGACCTAGGACATGATTCAATCATTCCACTTATCCATGACACATTCATGTACCCTTCCCCTTCTGGTCTGGTGAAACTTCTAGACCCTTCTAGAACCTCTCCGAGGAAATCATTGGAATCATTCCAGAACTTCGGAATTGGACTTTCCTTATATGAATCTTATTCTCCGGACCATTCTGGATCTCCTCGTGATATCCCGGATCCCATCCGAGACTCCGAACAACATTCAGTCTCCCTACTAACATTCCATATCTACTAAACAACATCGAATCCTTAAGTGTGTCTCCCTACGGTTCGTGAATTATGCGGACATGATCGAGACACTTCTCCGAACAATAAACAATAGAGGAATCTGGAAATTCATATGGCTCCCACATATTTCTACGATTACTTTGCGATCGAATGAACCACTTACATACGATACCAATTTCCCTTTGTCTCATGATAGTTTACTTATCCGAGGTTATGATCGTCGGTATCTCCGCATACCTAGTTCAACCTCGCATCGATAAGTACTCTTTTCTCGTTCCCGTGATATGTGATCCCTTGTGACCAGTCACATGCTTGCAAGCTAATTGGATGACATTCCACCGAGAGGGCCCAGAGTATATCTATCCGTCATATGGATGGACAAATCCCACTATTGATCCATGTGCCTCAACACATACTTTCAGAATACTCAATGCCACCTTTATAGCCACCCAGTTATGAAGTGGTGTTTGATCTCATCAAAGCATCCATCCAGTGATGGTTATTAACATGATTTCATGGTCGAAGGATTTAGGTTACTATGTATTTGAAAGCTTATAGCAAGTGAACTATTTAAATGAATTGATCTTATGATACGCTTAACTATAGGAGTGTGTCTATCACATCATTCTCCTAATGATATGACCTCGTTATTAATAACATCCAATGTTCATGATCAGGAAACCATGATCATCAATTAATCAACAAGCTAGTTTAACAAGAGGCTTTACTAGGGACTCTTTTATGTTTATAAATCATGCAAGTATTAAAGTTTCCGATTAATACAATTATAGCATGGGATGTAAACATTCATTAGAAACACAAAGATATAATAATAACTACTTTTATTATTTCCTCTTGGGCATATCTCCAACAATACCATCCTCTAAACTCAAAACTATACCTATAACTTGGCAATTTGCTGTGTGGTGCTTGGATATGGTTGGGCCATTTAAGCTGGCCCGTGGCAACATGACTCACATCTTAGTCATGGTTGATAAATTCACAAACTGGATTGAGATTAAGACAATAAGAAAATGTGATGGTCACATAGTTGTGACATTCCTCAAAGATATCATCTGAAGATATGGGTACCCACATAGCATCATAATAGATAATGGCACATACTTTGCCGAGGGAACATTTGCTCGATTCTGCCGAGATAAGGAGATAATACTTGATGTTGCATCAGTCGCACATCCCGCATCGAACAGGCAAGTGGAGATATCCAATGGATTAGTGATGTCCGGGATAAAACTTCGTCTCATTGAGCCACTGCAAAGATCAGCGGGGTGTTGGATTGACGAACTCCTAGCAGTACTATGGAGCCTAAGAACAACTCTGAATCGATCAACAGGCTATACGCCTTTTTCTGGTATATGGGGTAGAAGTTGTATTACCATCCGACATAGTGCATGATTCGCCTAGAGTCACCCAATACACAGAAGCCGAAGTGCAAGAAGCCTGTAAAAATGATGTTGATCTGGTGCTTCGACTAGTGCAACGCACTACCGGCATGCATAAACTATAACCTCCATGGGAAGGGCCATTTATTGTGAGTAAAGCACTGAATAATGATGCATATTATCTCATAGATGCTCAGGCGCAGGAGAAGAATAAGGCGGACATGTCAGGAGAAGAATCAAAGAGGCCTTGGAATGTAGATTTACTTCGTCCATTTTACACTTAGCTAAAGTGTATCTATCTCGAACTCTCATATGTCAAATTGTATGTCGACAATGAGCCGGGACTATGTCCATCACATGATCTTGTTGTTAACAACATTCTCCTAACGATATGATCTTGTTGTTAACAACATCTCAATGTTCATGATCGGGAAACCACGATCATCTATTAACCAACAAGCTAGTATTATAAAGAGGCTTTACTAGGGACTCTAATTTAGTTTACAAATCACACAAGTATTAATGTTTCCGGTTAATACTATTATAGCATGAATGTAAACATTTATCATAAACACAAAGATATAATAATAACCACTTTTATTATTGCATCTAGGGCATATCTCCAACAGTCTCCCACTTGCACTAGAGTCAACTAATCTAGATTACATGGTAATATACCGAACACCCATTTCGGTTTGGTGTTGGTCATGTTTTGCCCTCGGGAGAGGTTTAGTCAATGGATCCGCCACATTCATATCTGTGTGTACTTTGCAAATCTTTATGTCACCATCTTGGACATGCTCTCGAATAGCGTAAAAACGTAGCTTGATGTGCTTCAGATTCTTGTGTGACCTTGGTTCTTGCGCATTGAAAATGGTGCCCATGTTATCACAATAGATAGACATTGGGTCCAGCGCACTTGGAACCACACCAATCTCTGTAATGAACTCCTTCATCCATATTGCCTCTTGTGAAGCCTTCGAAGCAGCTATGTATTCCGATTCAGTTGAATATCTTGCCACAACTCTTTGCTTTGCACTCCTCCAGCTAACTACTACACCATTCAAAGTAAATACGTATCCAGATTGAGATTTAGAATCATCTGGATCGGTGTTCCAACAAGCATCGGTGTAACCATTAACAACGAGCTGTTCATCACCTTCATAAGAAAGAACCATATCCTTAGTTCTTCTCAAGTACTTAAGGATGTTTTGATCATTGTCCAATGATCCACTCCTGGATCACTTTGATATCTGCTAGTCAAACTAACATCATATGCAATGTCGGGTCTAGTATATAGCATGGCATACATAAGAGATCCTATGGCTGAGGCATAGGGAGTCTTTACTCATCCTTTCTCTATCTTCTGCCGTTGCAGGACTTTGAGTTTTACTCAAGGTCGTATTGGGAAACATGGGCAAGAACCCTTTATTGCTATCTTCCATTCCAAACCTCTTTAGAACTTTGTCCAAATATGTACTTTGTGACAATGATATTAGGCGTCTTGATCTATCTCTATAAATCTTTATGCCTAATATGTAAGCTGCTTCGCCAAGATATTTCATTGAAAAAATATTATTCAAATAATCCTTGACACTATTAAGAAGGTCTACATCATTCCCAATCAACAATATGTCATCTACATATAGTATTAAGAATGCTACAGAGCTCCCACTCACTTTCTTGTAAATACAAGCTTCTCCATAAGTTTGTATAAAACCAAAACTTTTGATTACCATATAAAAACGTTGATTCCAACTCTGGGATGCTTGCTTCAATCCATAAATGGACCGTTGAAGTTTGCATACCTTGTTAGCATCTTTAGGATCGACAAAACCTTTGGGTTGTACCATATACAACTCTTCATCAATGTCTCCATTGAGGAATGTCGTTTTGACATCCATCTGCCATATCTCATAATCATAATATGCAGCGATTGCTAACAAAATCCTCACAGACTTTAGCTTCGCTACCGATGAGAAAGTCTCATCGTAGTCAACTCCTTGAATTTCTCTAAACCCTTTTGCGACAAGTCGAGCTTTATAGAGAGTAACATTACCATCAGCATCTGTTTTCTTCTTGAAAATCCATTTGTTCTCGATAGCCTTCCGGCCATCCAGTAAGTCCACCAAAGTCCATACTTGGTTTTCGTACATGGATCCAATCTCGGATTTCATGGATTCTTGCCATTTATTGGAATCTAGGCTCATCATTGCTTCCTCATATGTCGCAGGGTCATCGGTGTTGTCCACCAACATGACACTCATAACGGGATCATACCAATTAGGAGTGGTACTAGTTCTCGTTGACCTGCGAGGTTCTATAGTTACTTCAACCGAAGTTTCATGATCAACATCATTAGCTTCCTCTCTTATTGGTGTAGGCGCCACGGGAACCACTTCCGGTGCTGCGCTACTGTCAAGTTCGAGAGAAGGTTCAACAACCTCGTCTAGTTCTACTTTCCTTCCAGTCACTTCTTTCGAGAGAAACTCCTTCTCTAGAAAGGATCCATTCTTGGCAACAAAGATTTTGCCCTCGGATCTATGATAGAAGGTATACCCAATAGTTTCCTTCGAGTATCCTATGTAGACGCATTTTTTCGCTTTGGGTTCAAGCTTGTCGGGCTATAACTTCTTTACATAAGCTTCGCAACCCCAAACTTTAAGGCACGACAATTTAGGTTTCTTCTCAAACCATAATTCATACGGTGTCGTTTCAACGGATTTAGATGGTGCCCTATTTAAAGTGAATGCGGTTGTTTCTAGTGCATAACCCCAAAATGATAGTGGTAAATCTGTAAGTGACATCATAGAACGAACCATATCTAAGAGAGTTCGATTACGACATTCGGACACACCATTACATTGTGGTGTTCTCGGAGCTGTCAATTGTGAAATTATTCCGCATTTCTTCAAATGCTCGCCAAACTCATAACTTAGATATTCACCTCCACGATCAGAACGTAGAAATTTAATCTTCTTGTTACGTTGATTCTCTACCTCACTTTGAAATTCCTTAAACTTCTTGAAAGTTTTGGACTTATGTTTCATGAAATAGATATACCCATATCTACTCAAGTCATCCGTGAAGATAAGAACATAACGATAACCACCGCGTGATGCTACACTCATTGGACCACACACATCGGTATGTATGATTTCCAATAAGTCCGTAGCTCGCTCCATCATACCATAAAATGGAGTCTTAGTCATTTTACTCATCAGACATGCTTCGCATCTTTCAAGTGATTTGAAATCAAGTGATTCAAGAAGTCCATCGGAATGGAGTTTCTTCATACGCTTCACTCCAATATGACCAAGGCAGCGATTACCACATATGTCGAGTTATCGCTTAATTTCAAACGTTTATCTTCAATGTTATTAATGTGTGTATTTCTACAATCGAGATTCAATAAGAATAGACCATCTATCAAAGGTGCATGTGCATAAAACATATCACTCATATAAATCGAACAACCATTATTCTCGGACTTAAACAAGTAACCGTCTCGCAATAAACATGATCCGGATATAATGTTCATGCTCAACGCAGGCACCAAATAACAATTATTTAAGTATATAACTTATCCCGATGGTAGATGAAGAGGTAGCGTGCCGACCGCGATCACATCAACCTTTGATCCATTTCCAACGCACGTCGTCACCTTGTTCTTCGCTAGTTTCCATCTATTCCGTAGCACCTGTTTCGAGTTACAAATATGAGCAACCGAACCAGTATCAAATACCCAGGCACTACTACGAGTACTAGTTAGATACACATCAATAACATGTATCTAAGATATACCTTTCTTCTTGATGTTGCCGTTCTTCAAATCCGCCAAGTACTTAGGGCAATTCCGCTTCCAGTGACCTTCTCCTTTGCAGTAAAAGCACTCAGTATCAGCCTTAGGCCCAACCTTGGTATTCTTCGCCGGCGCGCCCTTCTTGAAGTTTCCCTTTTTCTTAGACTTGCCTTACTTCTTGAATTTGGTGGTCTTATTAACCAACAACACTTGGTGCTCTTTCTTGATCTCAACTTCCGCAAACTTTAACATGGAGGTCGGGCAACGACTTGTCCATGTTTTGCATATTGTAGTTCATCACAAAGTTCTTGTAACTTGGTGGTAGTGATTGGAGGACACGGTGAATCCCCAAAGCATTAGGAATCACTATACACAAGCTTTGAAGCTTGCTTGCGTGCCCAGACATCTTAAGCATGTGCTCACTAACGGAGCTGCCCTCTTCCATCTTGTAGTTAAAGAACTTTTCAGAAGCCTCATAACTCTCAACTGCCGCGTGAGCCTCAAGTATCATTTTGAGTTCATGGACAATATCATGTGGGTCATGGTTCTCAAACATTTTCTGAAGCTCCGATTCCAAACCATACAAGATAGCACACTGAACTATGGAGTACTGATTCTTCCGAGCGAGGAAAACATTATTTACCTCATCGGTAGCATCAGCTGCAGGTGGGTCACCCAGCGGTGCATCTAGCACATAGGTCAAATTACCAACATTGAGGACAATCCTCAAGTTGTGGAACCAATCCGTGAAGTTTCTTCCATTGTTTTTCAACTTTTCATTCTCTAGGAACACATTAAAATTGATGGTAGGGACCGCCATTGATCTACAACATATTTGCAATAGTTTTGACTAAGTTTATGACAAATTAAGTTCTAATTAATAGTTAAATTAATCTAGGTGAACTCCCACTCAAAACAATATCCCTCACATTGTTTTAGTGATCACACGAACCAAATCCACCACATCAAAACCGATCATCACGAGAGTTGATGTAGCTTCAATGGCCAACAATCAACATGTTCATCATATCTACTATATGACTCATGCTTTACCTTTCGGTGATCCGTGTTTCGAGACCATGTCTGTACATGCTAGGCTCGTCAAGATCAAACATTAGCTTCTGCATGAGCAAATCTGGCTTGCTCCCGTTGTATACACTCGCAGAATCTAACACACCCGATCATCACGTGGTGCTTCGAAACAACGAGCTTTATAACTTGAAATTTTGTGCTAGAGGGATCATCTTATAATGCTACCATCGCGAACTAAGCAATACAAGATGCATAAAAGGATTAACATCACATGCAATTCAAAATATGTGATATGATATGGCCTTTCTTCTTGTGCTTCCGATCTCCATCTTCAAGCACGAATATGATCTCCATCATCACCGGCATGGCATCAAGGTAAATGGCGCCTCTTCATGATTGTAGTCCACCAGCATCAACTATTACAACTATTTTGAATAATAGACACACAGGTCTTAACGGAATTAAAGGACAACCATATGGCTCCTGCCGGTTGCCGACTTACAATAAGGAACATTGCATACATCATATATAATCACAATCATGGCCATATCACATCATAGCACACCCCTGCAAAACAAAGTTAGACGCCTCTAATTTTCTTTGAATGTTTTACGTGGTTTGGGGCTTTCAATAAGTGTTGTTCTAACTTACGAACAAGAACCACAACGTCGATACTAGTATTGTGAATTGCCCGTTGTAAATTGAATCTTAACTATGTTGGGAGAAACAGGCACCCTCAAAGCCACTTATGCAATACAAGTTGCATGTCAAGCGTTGGAGATATGCCCTAGAGGCAATAATAAATGTAGTTATTATTATATCTTTGTGTTTATGATAAATGTTTACATTCATGCTATAATAGTATTAACAAGGAAACATTGATACTTGTGTGATTTGTAAACTTAATTTGAAGTCCCTAGTATAGCCTCTATACTTCACTAGCTCGTTGGTTGATAGATGATTGTGGTTTCCCTATCATGAACATTAAGATGTTATCAACAACAAGATCATATCGTTAGGAGAATGATATGGTGGACATACTCCTATAGATAAGCGTAGCATAAAGATCAAGTCATTTCAATAGTTCAATTGCTATATGCTTTCTGATACATAGTAACCTAATTCCTTCGACCATGAGATCATGCATATCACCTTTACCGGATGGATGCTTTGATGAAATCAAACACCACACCGTAACTGGGTGGCTATAAAGGTGGCATTGAGTGTTCGGAAAGTATTGGTTGAGACACATGGATCAAGAGTGGGATTTTTCCATCCATATGACGGATAGATATACTCTAGGCCCTCTCCGTGGAATGTCATCCAATTAGCTTGCAAGCATGTGACTGGATCACAAGGGATCACATATCACGGGAACGAGAAAAGAGTACTTATCGGTAACGAGGTTGAACTAGGTATGAAGAGATACCGACGATCATAACCTCGGATAAGTAAACTATCGTGAGACAAAGGGAAATTGGTATCGTATGTAAGTGGTTCATTCGATCGCAATGTAATCGTAGAAATATGTGGGAGCCATATGAATTTCCAGATTCCTCTATTGGTTATTGTTCGGAGAAGTGTCTCGATCATGTCCGCTTAATTCACGAACCGTAGGGAGACACACTTAAGGATTCGACGTTGTTTTGAGTAGTTATGGTATTATGAGAAAGAGACCGAATGTTGTTCGGAGTCTCGGATGGGATCCGGGATATCACAAGGTGATCCGGAATGGTCCGGAGAATAAGATTCATATAAGCAAAGTCCCGTTTTGGAGTTCGGGAATGGTTCCGGTGTTTTCATCGGGAATGTTCTAGAAGGTTCCGGATTGTCCGGCACTCCGGGGGGGAGGGGTACATGAATGTGTCATTACATATTGGAATGATTGCATCATGTACTAAGTGTTCTTTCTGTTCCAAATAAAGGATTAAATTGAATCCTAAAACAGAAAAGTCAAATGTCCAGTTTGAAAGTCAAACGGCTAAAACAAGAAACTGTGGGAAACAAGCAAGAGGTGGTTGGAACCGACTTGGGGGAGGAGTCCTCCAAGCGGCGCCAACCAAGGCCGACTTGGGAGGACTCCTCCCTTGGCCGCCCTCCACCTATAAAAGGAGGCAGGGCCTCCTCTGACACACAAGTTCCTATCCTCTAATCTCCGGTTTAGAGCCGTTTTGGTTTAGAGATTCTAATTGCCCTAGCCTTGGTTTAGAGCCTTCTAATTGGTGTGTCTAATATCTAGACCACTAATAGTTCTCTCATACTCCACCATACTCGCTCGGCTTAAGGCGAAGCCTGCGGGATCTCCCTCTACTTAGGTACCACGCCGTTGTCTTCTTAGGAATCGCGAGAGTCCTACAACCTCCATCTTTGGAACAAGGGAGAGGAAGGTCTTCGTCAATCCGAACGTGTGACCGATCAGGGAGCTGCAGAATGCTGGCCGGAAGGATCGTCTACGATCTTGAGATCGGGAAGAATCGACTACATCACCCGAGAATCCGCTCTCGTTAAACACTTTGGAATCTTCGAGGGTAAGTTATTCCATCGACTCGTTGCTACAATCTAGTAGATAGATCTTGGCTTGTTTGTTTGTATGCGATAGAAAATTTTTGTTTTCCATGCTACGAAACCCTCCCGTGGTCTCAGAGCCGTGTCTATATGTAGATCTGTTGCGAGTAGAACACAATGGTCATTGTGGGCGTTGATGCTTTTATTGTCGATTGCTTCTTGTGTACTTTGCATCTTGCGGTATGTTGGGATGAAGCGGCCGGGCTAACCTTACATGACATCGTTCATGAGACTTGCTCCACGCTTGACATGCAACTTTTATTGCATAAGTGGCTTTGCTGTTTCTCCTAGCATAGTTAAGATCCAATTTACAACGGGTGATTAACAATACTAGTATCAATGTTGTGGTTCTTGTTCGTAAGTTAGAACGACACTTATTGAAAGCCTCAAACCACGTAAAACATGCAAAGAAAGTAGAGGCGTCTAACTTTGTTTTGCGGTGTGCGATGATGTGATATGGCCATGATTGTGATTATATTTGATGTATGCAATGTTCCTTATTGTAAGTTGGAAACCGGCAGGAGCCATATGGTTGTCTTTAATTTATGTTAAGACCCACGTGTCTATTCAAAGTAGTTGTAATAGTTGAAGACCGGTGGACGACAACCATGGAGAGGCGTCATTGACCTTGATGCAATGCCGATGATGATGGAGATCATGTTCGTGGTTGAAGATAGAGATCGGAAGCACGAAGAAGAAAGGCCATATCATATCACATATATATTGAATTGCATGTGATGTTAATCCTTTATGCATCTTGTATTGCTTAGTAGACGACGGTAGCATTATAAGATGATCCCTCATGCACATGAATTTCAAGTCATAAAGTGTTCACCCTTAGTTAGCACCGTTGCTAAAGCTTGTTGTTTCGAAGCACCACGTGATGATCGGGTGTGTTAGATTCTGCAAGTGTATAAAACGTGAGCAAGCCAGATTTTCTCATGCGGAAACTAAGGTTTGATCTTGACGAGCCTAGCATGTACAGACATGGTCTCGGAACACGGATCACTGAAAGGTAAAGCATGAATCATATAGTAGATATGATGAACATGACAATTGTTCGCCATTGAAACTATATCAACTCTCGTGATGATCGGTGTTGATGTAGTGGATTTGGTTCGTGTGATCACTAAAACAATGTGAGGGATATTGTTTTGAGTGGGAGTTCACCTAGATTAACTTTATTAATTAATTTGAACTCAATTTATCATAAACTTAGTCTAAACTATTGCAAATATGTTGTAGATCAATGGCAGTCCCTACCATCAATTTTAATGCGTTCCTAGAGAAAGAAAAGTTGAAAAACAATGGAAGCAACTTCGCGGATTGTTTCCGCAATTTGAGGATTGTCCTCACAGCTGGTAATTTGACCTATGTGCTGGATGCACCGCTGGGTGACCCACCTGCAGATGATTCTCCCGATGAAGTAAAGAATGTTTACCTCGCTCGGAAGAATCAGTACTCCATAGTTCAGTGTGCTATCTTGTATGGTTTGGAATCGGAGCTTCAGAAAAGGTTTGAGGATTCAGACCCATATGATATTGTCGAGGATCTCAAATTGATTTTTGAGACTCATGCGGCAATTCAAAGCTATGAGGCTTCTGAAAAGTTCTTTAACTACAAGATGGAAGAGGGCAGCTCCGTCAGTGAGCATGTGCTTAAGATGTCTGGGCACACAAACAAACTTCAAAGCTTGGGTATAGTGATTCCTAATGCTTTGGGGATTTACCGTGTCCTCCAATCACTACCACCAAGTTACAAGAACTTTGTGATGAACTACAACATGCAGAACATGAATAAGACGTTGCCAGAACTCTTTGCCATGTTGAAATCTGCAGAAGTGGAGATCAAGAAAGAGCACCAAGTGTTGTTGGTCAATAAGACCACCAAATTCAAGAAAGGCAAGTCTAAGTAAAAGGGACACTTCAAGAAGGGTGGTAAGTGTTCGATAGAATTTTGTGCTCAAAATCAGATATTTCTTACAAGAGTAATTAGTGAATTTAAAATCCAAGTTTAGACCAAAACTTACGTGCATGTAGTCCTCGACCCTGCATGCATATACAACCTAGTTTATCATGCGACCGGGTGCATGCGTCGACCCGTCCGGAGAGGTCCACCCAACAGACAAGAAATCATGGATTTATACGAGTCCTTTTTCACGAGAGGTGTATGTACCCAATTGATCAGTAAGAAAGAGCAGACCCATGTGCAGACGTGCCGAGAGTCTGGTTCCACTAATCACGAGTTTCCAGATGTTTAGCCAGCCGTGTCACGAAGACCCTCTAGAAGATTCTGAGATATTATTTTAAACGGCAGATACGTGCAGCGCAGGAAACCAACTCTCCTGTATCATCACGCGTCGGTGACGTGTGAGCCAAGAAGAAGAGATAAAGCAGTATCTTATCTCCAAGAAAATCGGTACCGGCCGGACGGGCCGACGCCTCGGATATATATACTCACGCACAGGCGGCGCATCCGGGACGCCGCTCGGGAGATCGCATCTGGCAGGTCAAGGAAAAGGAGGCAGAGCTAGCTCACCAACGGTGAGGCTCTTGTATGGTCTTTTTCTCCTTGTTTCCTTCACAGGTAGCATGGTGAAAGTCTCGTCCGGGGATCATGGAGGCCGCCGCAGAGCTCAGCAGCGCCAGTCCGCCCGTCGATGTGACAGTAGCTCGTTGCCGTCATGGACGGAGCCGGGGAGCACGACGCCATCATCGCGCGCTGAACAACACCATCGTCGTCGCCGGAGCGTGCCCACGAGCAGCCCATCGACCAGTGCTAGCATACGCGCTGCCGGAGCGCGCCATGGAGCAGCCCATCGGCCGGTGCACTGTCCACGCCATCAAGATGCCCTCCACTGCCGTAGGCGACGACTCGCTCACCGGAAGCTGGGGTCGCTAACATGCATCCCGACTGCATCACGCTCAGCTCAACGGCGTACAGGTCCGACTCCAAGTGTAACCAGTCCGCCGGTCGGTGCGACAACAGCTCGTCACCGCCATGGACGAAGACTGGTGCAACATGGACCGAAGCTCGGCTCGGCGGCGTACAGGTCCGAATCCAAGTGCAATTGGGCAGATGAAGACCTGTGCAGCACGGACCGAGATTGGCCAGTAGACACACAGCTGGGCGTACAGGTCCAAGACGGCCGAGCAGACGGACACGATTCGGACCAGCGTACACCTCAGGAGTACAGGTCCAAGATGGCTGGTCTGGTGGTCCATGTGCAAGTGGAGCTCTGATCGCATGTCACGTGCATGAATGCAGGGCCTAGTACGTGATGGGTTTTCCCATGCACGTGCACGTGCCCAAGATCCTACCAAAGTGTTGTGATATGCCTCTCCGTGTACACAGTTTCTCCAACAGGTGAAAGACGCAGTGTACAGGTTCGGAGGGCATCCATTGCCGTGGAGCACGCGGCGCGCGAGATGAGGCCCTCGACAAACGACCACTTCGTGATGCCGCGAGACGGCGCCTTTGGTCACGCCGGCTGCCGTAAACTCGGCGCTGCGTCGAGACGGAAGGACCGACCATGCCGGCCATGCCGATATGAGCGACACTGGTCTCCTTACAAAATACTCCCGCAAGGCATACCCCTTGCACACCCCGACGAAGCCGCAAGGTCGTCAAGAAGTCCCATCCAAGCGGACTGCATCCATCTAAATCAACAATTCTTCATCGCCGTTCAAGACCGACGAGGCGCAACGGCGAGGGCGGGCGAGGCCGGAGCAAAGGCCACGCTTTCAGCGGCGCGTGTACTGACGAGGACATGGGCTCTGCCGCTGCCCACACACACACCATCACCACCACCATATATGCAGGACGTGAAGCGAAGACGACAAAGACGACCACGCGGCTTAATCGGAGGTGTCTCGCGGCGTAACCCGCGGGAGTAATTAACCGGGAGCCTTCCGAGGCCCCGGGAACCAGGAGATCCTACAATCGCCGTTGTCAGGCCGGCCGCGCTAGTAGGCCACGGAGCGCAAATCCTCGGGAATTGTATTTGTTATCTCAAATGATTAATGAAATACTGTTCCCACCTATTTTGTTTTCTTTGTGTATTTATTATACACTGGCACGCCCGCACTCCTTCCTTTCTTTTACCGTACCCCGGTGCACATAAGAAAAACTACCGCTCCCGCACATACTCGCGGAGGCGTCCAGTACGAGTTTTTCTCGTGTCAAACAAATTGGCACGCCCGGTGGGACATGGTTCTCCTCCCATCTTTGCTTCGCCGTGGTCGTCGGAATCGTCTTCGCCCGTTCATCCATCCGCACAGCATACTGCATGACAAGGCACAGGTATTGACTCCCGCTGATTAATGATCATGTTCATCCAGGAGGACCGTACAACTACACCGAGCCTATGACGATCCAGTTTGGGTCACGACAGCCCATGGTGTTCTTCGAGATGGGCGCCAAGGTGTACATGCACGAAGCTGAAGACCCTGTGCAATTCCAGGTCTTGAAGAACAAGAAGGCGCAAAAGCGAGCGGCCGTCAAAGCAAAGAAGGAGCGCCGCGAGCTGATGCTCGAGGCTCGCGCCCTATTGAAGGGGTCAACAAGGGCCGAGATCAAAGGAGACGTGGAGGCGGCTCAGCGCCTCCGCATCAAGGCTGCCAACAGACGGACAGGTGCGGCGTCCCTTCGCGCGCCTACCTCGACACCACCACCAGTGCTTCCTAAACCAACAGCTAAGCGCACCGAGGTGGAACTCATCGAGGGCTTGGAGGCCGCCTCCTACCACTTGCGGAGGCTGATGGCAAGCGCACGCTTGTCAGATAGCCGCACCACTTCGAACTACAGGAGGAAGTACCGCAAGGTACAACGACTCCAACAGATAAGCTCGCTGCGCTCAATGCGCGGTGCCCGAGGAGGATTGGTCCCTTGGTCTTTGGGGACTGGTGACAAGGTGTTCACCTATCTGAACACCATCACCCCACCCTACAACTTGTTCCCCGATGAATGGGCGAACGAACCACTGAAGGTCAAGCGGATGGTACGACGCACCATCATGAAGGAGTTACAGGCGGCGCTCACGCAAGAGCCCATTCTTCCAGGCCCTACAATCGCCATCAACATAGCGCTTCTCGGGGAGGCATGTGGGCACCATGCCTCCACACTTCGACGGTGGAAGGACGGTCCCTTCCAAATGATAACAGGTTTGCTGTTCTTCGAAACGAGGCACCTGCTCCACGCAACGAGGACCTATGGCGTGAATTTCGCCAACTCCAGGAGCAAATGGACAACATCCAGAGGCGGCTCCATCATCAAGCGCCACGTACATCACCGACACGAGCTGGGGCGGGGGCGACCACGGCAAGCCCGAGCTATCGTCCTCAACATGAGCGTCGTACCTTGGCGCCACGACGTCCGCCTTCACCAACTCGTCCCATTCATGGGAGGCATCCTAATATGCCCCCACGGTGGAATCAATGGTCACGCCATCAAGGAGATGAGAGGAACTCTCGTCCCACCCAAGTGTGGCGACCAAGGGATCCTCCACGAGCTCCACTTCCACCATGACCCTCTTCTCCTTCGAGGCGGGGAGATCAACTCCAAGTGCAACCACCACAGGAAACGTCTACGTCCGCTTCTCGTGCTGCACCACCTCTTCGGCCCACACCTCGTGTAACTTCCAGGGCTGCCACGGAGAACCAGCGCAAACGGGAGAGGCGTCGAAGGAACCGACGAGTTTTGTACAAAGAACTAGAAGACTTGGTACTTCGGTATACCCAAGTCCGTGTACGACCCGATGGTGGGGTCGTGCAAGAAAATGATAGGATCGGCTTCCGCATCTCTCCCGAGTTGGAGCGACACGAGCGGTACAATTACCTGCTCAGTCGCCTAACACCGAAGCCACGCAAGTCATCATCGCGGCATGCGGGGGAGAAGAACATAGAGGCTCAACCCTCGCTCCCTCAAGCAACCACACATCAATACGGTGAACATGTGAAGGCTGCCGTGATAGCCTCATCTTCCGAGAAGCAAAAGGCACCCGCATCGACGGCCACGCCAATGGAGGGTGTGGAGGAGTCTCACCACACGACCTCCCCGAACCACGAAGAGGAGCCCGGGGCTACAACTAATGTTGCCCCAGGACAAGGCGCGACGCTCCACGTGCTACCTTCTCTTGTTTCCCTCGCAGGTGTGGAACAAGACAAGGATAAAGAGATGACAGAAAAGAACCTCGCCCCATGCGGCACTCTTGTAGTGCGCCCGGGGATGGAGTCAAGCGATGGATGGCAACCTCCGGAGGTCACTCACGAATTTGGCTATCCCTCGGATGAGGAGATTGTGCCAAATCCGAAGGCGGACTTCAAGAAGGCATTCCTACCACGCCTTGGCCATGTACGCTCATGGTTCAAAGGCGCCGAGGCAGAATCAAGGCCAACCACATCCTCGTCTCAAGATGGAGCGAGATCGAAAGCCCCATGCCTTCCTATCATGACAGGGAAGGGCTCACTCAAGGAGATGCGGGTATCATCCGGACATATCACCGCGTCGCTACACCGACATCAACTCACGACTTCCCCAGAATTCAAACAAGATATTGCAGATGGCGAGTCGACCCGGGGCCAAGACACGGCTAAAGTCTGTTGCACTTCAAAGTGTGACAGATGGACTAGCTAGAGAGGACGGACTGGCGGACTAGATCGATGATGAGGGGAGCTTATCCGACTCTTCTTCTTCATCCTCATTGGAGAAGCTTCCAAACTCTCCTCCATATCATGAGCTTGCACCGTCTGTGCCATCCGATTGTGAAGATGGCCTTGAAGACCTTCATACCGCACCTGCCCGCATGGCGGTGGATGGTGGAAAGGGCGACGAAGCAAGTACAGCGGTCGCACGAGAAACCGCACTTGAAGAACAGATTCAAGAGCAACGCCAGAAGATTGACCAACTGACGTCAAAGCTCGACCAATTCATCGAGCTCATGATGAACAACAGCAACAACAACGGTGTTCCACCCCCAAGCGTACCACAAGTGGTAGACCGCAAGTGGAGGAGCTACGGTGGCACTCTAGCGGCTAGCCACCCAATCGAACGCGGCAACATGAAGGAACGAGTGCACACTCGACATTGGGCTACACCCACCGTCCCAACCACCGGAAGTGACACAAAGTATGCTAAAAGGCTACCATGATATGCTTAAAGGCATGGTGGACGAGAGATTCAGGCAATTGAAGGTCGATAATGCTCTTCGCACCACATGAAGCGAGCTGGAGAAGCCCTATGAAGCATGGCACGACCTGGTGTCATTCCCCGCAGGGTGGCATCCACCAAAGTTCCGTCAATTCGATGGGACGGGCGATGCAAGGGAGCACTTGGCATACTTGAGGCATGCGGCGACACCGCCTAACTCGTCACTTCTGCGACAATTTTCAGGATCGTTAACCGGCCCCGCCTTTCATTGGTATAGCCGTCTACCGGTTGCATCCATCGGAAGTTGGTCAGGCATGAAGGAAGTCTTCAAGAAGCACTTTGTCGCCATGAAGAAGGACTTCTCAGTTGTGGAGCTCGCACAAGTTCGACAGCGACGAGATGAGTCCATCGATGAATACGTCATTCGCTTCCGCAATAGCTATGTGCGGCTCGCTCGAGAGATGCACCTCGAGGATGCCATCGAGATGTGCGTACATGGGATGCAACAACATTGGTCACTTGAGGTCTCTCGGCGCGAGCCTAGAACCTTTAGTGCTCTAAGCACGGCGGTGGCAACAACAAAGCTCGAGTTCGAGAAATCGCCGCAGATCATGGAGCTCTACAAGAATGCTAGTACATTCGATCCAGCCAAGCGCTTTGCCTCGACATCCAAGCTAACCAATACCGGCACCACGATGAAGGCACCGGCGGCGACGAACGCTGCTAGAGTCTTCTCCTCTACACCACAAGGAAACGTGCCAATGTTGGGCGCAAGAGGCGAGCAAGTTGGAGGAAGGCAACGACCAACGATGCAGGAACTCCTCAAGAAACAATACATCTTTCGCAGGGACCTAGTGAAGGACATGTTCAACCAGCTGATGGAACATCGAGCCTTGGACCTTCCAGAACCTCGAAGAACCGATCAGATGAGGATGACGGATAATGCTTTGTTTTGTCCATATCATAGGTATGTGGGACATGTCATTGAGGACTGTATCGCCTTCAAGGAGTGGCTCCAAAGAGCCGTTAATGAGAAGAGGATCAACTTGGACCCAGAAGCCATCAATCCAGGTTATCAAGCGGTGAACATGGTGAGCGTAGCTACACCCTCTTCGTCAAGGCAAGACAAGAACGACCAGGAATCATGGGTGGCGTTCTCAGAAGTTGAGAATCAACTATCAAGTCTCATCGTTGCCAAGACATCAAGACCTTCTCTTCATCAGGAGGTGATCTCGACATCATACAAAGAGAAACCTTGGAACATAGTTCAGCGAAGGACGCACTCGAGGAACCCTACACCTCGACCACCTCGTCCGGCATCATCAACACGCGCTTCCCCAATGATCCTCAAGCGACTTGATCCAAGTCAGCGCCGGCATCCACCAAGATTTGTCCCAAGATCCGAGGGAGACGAGTCCTTCCCTTGATCAAGGCGAACGCTACCCACTTTGGCGCAGTTCATGCCGCGAGACGTGAAGCGAGCACCAATGGAGGAGACAGAAGGAGCAAAAGGGGAATCTAGAACCCCTCAACCATCCGCCCTTGAGAGTTTCAATGTCGTCCTCAACTACAAGGATAGGCCTAGCTCCGATTCAGATGACGTGTTCACCCCTGAAGAGCAAGAGGCATTCCAGACTGAGGGAGCCATGAAAGATTTGCAGATTGAAGAAGTGAACATGAACTTGCGTGGGGGCAAGGTTCTACCTGAACTCCCAAAGGCCAACCAAACAAGAAGGGACAAGGTAGCAACCCAAAAGGAGGCCCCCGCACAAGATGAATCACCAGAAGGACAGGTTGAAGGGAAGACGAAGTCACACGAAGTCGACTACAACATCATCGCCCACCTCAAGAGGATCCCTGCGCTTCTGAGTGTACATGATGCCCTCATGATGGTGCCAGACCTCCGTGAAGCCCTTGTCAAGGCGTTCCAAGCTCCGGAACTCTATGAGGTGTTCATGGCAAAACACCGTCTCTTCACCAACCCCTGCTTTGTGAATGAGATTACGTTCGATGAGGAAGACAATATCATAGAAGATGGTGCCCACAATCGTCCACTCTATGTAGAAGGGAACATCGGCGTCACATACCTTCGTCGAATCCTCATTGACCCAGGATCTGCCGTGAACATACTACCCCTTCGGAGTTTGACAAGGGCTGGTTTCACGGTAGATGATTTGGAGTCAACCGACGTTATGATATGCGGCTTTGACAATCAAGGAAAGCCAACGTTGGGTGCCATCACGGTGAAGATCCAAATGTCAACATTCAGCTTCAAGGTACGCTTCTTCGTCATTGAAGCGAACACCTCCTACTCAGCCCTCTTAGGAAGGCCATGGATCCACAAGTATCGTGTGGTGCCTTCTACCCTTCACCAATGCTTGATGGCAATGGCACACAACAACGCATCAACGGAAACACCAACCCCTACACCGTCCAAGAGTCGCATCATGCGGATGCGAAGTACTAATTCCCTGTTGAAGATAATGATCATAAGATCGGGCGGACAACACCAGCAGTTGATGTCTTGGTCAAACCTGGTGTCACGCCGGCAGTTGAGGCAAGGCGGCTCATCATGCCAGGATCACCAAAGGACGTACAGGTTTCTTCGTCATGGAGTCGCAAGCACTCTGCACGAAGACGATCTTCCTCAACCACTCAACACGAAAACAAGCGCTACTCCCCAGTAGCGATGGGGAGTTCTACTACAACGTCATCGGGAGGACGCTCTTCTATGCCTACCGTGTCAGCCCCATTGCTTTTGAAAGCTAGATTACCATCATCAACACCAATCACGCTGAGGTCAACCCCAAGGCTTCCACATCTTCGTCGACTTCGGCGCACCACGAGCCTGATGGTTTAACACTTGGAAGCTCTGCAGGTGCCCAGGGAAGTTCGAAGATGAGGACCGGCAGCAGTGATGCGCCACCAGCCATCACATTGCGGGTGCGCAACTCTCCAAAAGAGGAGCAAGTGCCCGCACAAGCAGGGGTGGTCAAAAGAAGAATACAAGAGTTGGAGGAAGTAGCAAGGGGAGCTCAAGGCGTGCAGCCCCCATCCCTCTACATATCCGTTTCTTCTCCATTGGAGGTTTGGGCTATCCCAAGTTCATGTGGGTCTAGAACCCGAACCATTTTCTATAAAGTTCCGCAGGTACAACACTGCGATTCAATATTTGAACTTCCCCAACCTTGCCACGGTACGGAAGAAGCACTATCCACGACGATGAAGGTTGGGTCAAGATGGCTCGTCTCTGGAGAAGGTGGCTTCACTCTTCGAAACAACGAATGCGCACCACCCGTCTGTGAGGAGTGGTGGAGACAAGCGAAGATCTCATCAAGAGCGAATGCAAGATACGCCCCAAGTTCGGCTCGGCTACATCGACACCGTGACGCAAAGGACAAAGCGATGGCCCACGGCCACTTGTCATGCCACGTCCGTTTCCTCGAAGCGACGAGCTCGGCGAGGTCGAAGAGGAGATAGGTTCTACATCAGCCCACGAGCTAGAAGGCGGCGGACAACCCACCATCGATGAGCTCGTTGAAATCAATCTTGGGACGGAAGATGATCCACCAACTTTTGTTAGCGCCCACGATGAAGAGGAGAGAGAACGCTATCGAAGCTTCTTGATGGAGTACCGGATTGCTTCGCTGAGCTACAAGGAGATGCCAGGCTCGACCCACGTGTCGCCACACAAGCTAGCGATTGACCCACGACACACCCGTCAAGCGGGCCGACGGTTGACCGGAGTTTCAAGATCAAGTCATCGCCGAAGTAGATAAGTTAATCATTGCAGATTTCATCAAAGAGGCCAAATACGCTGAGTGGCTCGCAAACATCGTCCCCGTGGAGAAGAAGAATGGCCAGGTACGGGTTTGCCAAGACTTCTGCGATCTTAATCGAGCATGGCCCAAAGACGACTTTCCCCTACCGATCACGGAGATGGTCATCGAATCCACAACGGGACATGGTGCACTGTCCTTTATGGATGGTTCATAGGGCTACAATCAGATCAAGATGGACCCTGAAGACGCCATCAACACCGCGTTCAGGACCCCGAAGGGCAACTTCTACTACACCGTCATGCCTTTCGGCTTGAAGAATGCCGGAGCAACATACCAGCGCGCCATGACATACATCCTCGGAGACCTCATCCACCATTCAGTGGAATGCTACGTCGACGACATGGTGGTCAAGACCAAGGACCGCCAAGATCATCAGGAGGACCTTCGGATCGTCTTGGTGACTACGTCAACACCAGCTCAAGATGAACCCACTAAAGTGTGCCTTGCATAATCGGGCCTCTTCCTCGGCCGTGGTTCATCATCGAGGCATAGAGATAGAACCAAAGAAGATCAAGGCGATCCTCAACATGCCTCCCCCTTCTGACCTCAAGGAGTTGAGGGCATTGCAAGGGAAGTTGGCGTACATCCGTCGTTTCATCTCCAACCTCTCCGGACGCATCCAGCCCTTCTCAAGTCTCATGAAGAAAGGAGCTCCGTTCGTGTGGGATGAAGGATGTCAGGAGGGCTTTGACGCTATCAAGAGCGCAGCCTACTTCTATAGGCGCCTTACTCGCTCAACACAATGACGAAGGGAAGGAGGTGGCTTGCTACTACCTGAGCCGCACGATGGTCGGTGCCGAGCGAAACTACTCTCCAATAGAGAAGTTGTGCTTGGCGCTAATCTTCGCGTTGAAGAAGTTGAGGCACTACATGCTCGCACTCCAAATCCAGCTCGTGGCAAGAGCGGATCCAATAAGGTATGTGCTAAGTCAACCTGCACTAATGGGGCGACTCGGGAAGTGGGCATTGCTCATGATGGAGTTTGACCTCACCTTTGTCCCTCAAAAGGCGATTAAAGGACAAGCCTTAGCAGAGTTTCTTGCAGCGCATCCCGTCCCTGAAGACTCTCCGCTTGTCGCCAACCTTCCAGACGAGGAGGTATTCACCGCCGAGCTCGAAGGTCCGTGGAAGCTCTACTGACGGTGCTTCTCGACGGAGGTCAACCAGAGGACCCCAAGGCGGAGATCCGGCGAGGATCGTGTTCAAAACTCCACGAGGGAGGTGATGTACCACTCATTCTCCCTCCTCAAAGAAGAATGCTCCAACAACGAGGCCGAGTGCAGGCGCTCATCTTTGGCCTGCTCCTGGCCCTTTCTATGGACATTCGTGTCTTACAAGCCTATGGAGATTCTCAGCTCATCGTCAGGGTCAATGACATCTACGAGGTGCGCAAGCCTAAGTGCCGATTATGACTATGGCCCGGAGACTCATGGAGAAGTTCCAACAAATTGAAGTTCTACGTCCCACAAGCAGGAATGCACCAGGCGCCTTTGCGAAATTGGCGGCAGCACTAGTGCTCCCAAATGATAAATCTATGCAGGTAACAGTGGAAGAAAGGTGGCTTCTTCCCGCTGTGTTGGAGCTCATCCCGACCGAATATGAAGTCAACACCATCACTACAAATGCCGTGTATGAAGACGAATGGTTGCAACCATTCCTCGACTACTTCAAGCATGGCAGACTCCCCGATGACCCCGTTAGTAGGCGCCAACTACAACGACGGTTGCCTTTCTATGTCTATAAGGCTGGTGTCTTGTACAGGCGGTCTCATGGACAGGAGCTTCTTCTTAGGTGCGTTAACCAAAGCGAGGCCGAGAAGGTTTTGCAGGAGGTGCACCACGGTGTCTGCGGCCATCGATGGAGCCAAATGTACCATGACATACGCTTTGGATACTATTGGCCGGTATCATGACGGACTGCCTTCGGGTAGCCAGGTCATGCCATGGTTGCCAAATCCATGGCGACTTCAAGCACCAACCTCCGGTTACTCTACACCCTACCATTCCCTCATGGCCGTTCGACGCCTGGGGGATAGACGCCATCGGCCCCATTGACCCACCATCTTCCGGGGCCACGTTTCATCCTGCGGCTGACGGACTACTTCTCCAAGTGGGAAGAGGCTGTCCCGCTGCGGGAAGTGAAGAGTGACAACGTCATCAACTTCCTAGAGCGAAATATCATCCATCGCTTTGGGATACCACACCGCATCACCTCCGGAAACGCAAGGCATTCAAGTCCAATAAGATGTACAGGTTCATGGCGAAATACAAGATCAAGTGGAACTACTCCACCGCTACTATCCTCAAGCCAACGGAGCAATTGAAGCCTTCAACAAGACACTGGGCAAGATACTCAAGAAGACGGTGACCAGACACAGAAGAGATTGGCCGGACCGTCTCTACGAGTCTCTATGGGCGTACCGCGTTACCGTCCGTACCCCAACTCAAGCTACTCCGTATTCTCTTGTCTATGGTTGTGAAGCAGTTTTGCCATTGGAGGTCGAGCTACCCTCTCTAAGGGTGGCCATCCAGGACGAACTCACCAAAGATGAACAGGTACAACTGCGTTTCCAGGAGCTCGACGCCCTAGAAGAGGATCGACTCAACGCTGCAAAACACGGAGCTCTATCGCGAACATGGTGAGAGCCTCGACAAGCTTGTCAAGCGGCGTGTCTTCGGAAGGGCGAACTAGTCACGTGCTAAGGCGTCCGATCGTCAAATCACGCACAAGACGAAGGGAAAATTCGAGCCGAAGTGGGAAGGACCTTACGCCATCGAGCAAGTCTACGATGGAGGTGCATACCAACTGGTCGATCCCCAAGGATCCCGGCCTATGCCTCCAATCAACGGAAGGTTTCTCAAAAAGTATTTTTGCTAAAATATTTGCCTCTTCTGTTGCCTTTTTTTTCTCTCGTTTTTAATGGGGAATTCTTTGGTCGGCTCGGATCCATGATGCATTCTCTTTTGCATAACATGGATATTCATTTTCCCCAACAACAAAAAACGGCTTTCCCTCATCATACCATGCTGGTGATAGAAGATCTCGCTACCTTAGGATTTGTCAGAGGGTGGCACAACGTGTCAAATTGCAGGTGGAGCGGCTCTCACACCCACTAAGCACGACACGTACCAGGTGTATTCTTCCGGAGGCAGCGGAGAAGATTCTTGGGCACTTCAACGTACCGAGGCTCCACGCCCCTCATGCTTCCAGGCGGGCAACACGCTCATAGGGACTCACGCCCCAGGGAAGACCATAGGAATGAAAAGGCTGCCCGATTTGGTGCGTGGCCGCATGACAACTCTGGGGCGTGGCGTTAAAAGCTCCAGATAAAGTGCCAGAGGGTGACATAGTCCACCAAGGTGAATGGTTGCCTTCCAAATTCTTGAGGAGGTCCACAAGCAAGCAAGCACGAAATCCAAAGGAAATTCAAGCAAAAAAAAATCACACATTCAAGCAACTAATGAAGTCCGTGACCATCCAAGTGGTCCATTCAAGCAATCCTCTCAAGAGGGCGAATATCCAGAAGTTCAAGAATCAAGTCCAATGGTTCTAAATAGCAAGCAAATCATGAAAAGAAGGCGGAAGGTAGCTGATCACCACCCCTCAAGAAGGCATGAAAAACCTCAAATGTTCATCCCAAAGCCCATTTACCATCATCCACCATTCCCAAGTCTCTGTCAGGCGTCATGGGCATGGTTGAGATGTGGGGTTCCTCGGTACCGCGATGGGCTAGGGCGTGACTATCCGCTGCCTCTCGGGAGCATCTCCGAAGACGGCGTCTCCACACACGCACACGGAAGGAAAAGTTATGATCGTCATGGTCTTGCGACGATTCCCAATGACAAGTCCTTTGGCGGCTTTTTCGGATGTCACACATATAGCTAGTGTATAACGGGAAAGCCAACATTTAAAAAAAAACACAAACCCAAAACCATGTTTTGTCGATGTTGTCCCTCGCTTCTTTTGTTTTGCCTTGGATGGTTTGTCCATCAAGCTTGAGCAGGTACATCGTCGAGAGGGCCCAATGCCGCCCTACATCAACAATACTGGTGGTGTTCCTTGCCCTCGGTGACATACACCTCGTCATTAATGACGATGCCCATGGAACGACGCTCTCTCCGCCTTAAGGATGGAGTCTCTACGCCGATGGCTTACCGACGCCCATCTACATCAATGCGTCAAGATACGGGAGCAGTGACGCGCGCCAGTGCGGCTAGCGTGAATCTGTGAAACCCTTGATCTAGTCATTGCACTTTGCTGGGCTAGGCGGTCCCGACTAGATTGATAAAATTATTTTCAGGACATGGCACGTTCTTTCGCCACGGAATGAAGATGAGCGAGGTTTAGCTGGTTCACTAGCACCATACACGGTCTCAACCGGCTTTCTTCAGAGTCGCGGATGTCCATGCCCGCACTAATTTCCACTAACACTCGGCGACATGCGACATGTCACGTCAAATTGGAAGATCAATTACGTTAACCGCGACCTGACTCTAGGGTCGGGGTAAACGGCCGTCACCACAACAACCACGGCCGTCACAAGAAGGACGCCTACGCTGCAATATATGCGTTTTTTTTTCGTTTTTTTTTCTAATGTAGGGCTTCCACGGAATGACTCAAAAAGGAGTCGGGCGCATGTCTGTGCATAGGTCTCTATGTCCAGCCCACAAACGACTCAAGAAAGTTCATCAAGCGAAAGTTCACCAAGCTAAAATCCGATCTGCTTCGCGCTCAAATTTTACTTGGTGAGGGGGCAATTTGTTCGATAGAATTTTGTGCTCAAAATCAGATATTTCTTACAAGAGTAATTAGTGAATTTAAAATCCAAGTTTAGACCAAAACTTACGTGCATGTAGTCCTCGACCCTGCATGCATATACAACCTAGTTTATCATGCGACCGGGTGCATGCGTCGACCCGTCCGGAGAGGTCCACCCAACAGACAAGAAATCATGGATTTATACGAGTCCTTTTTCACGAGAGGTGTATGTACCCAATTGATCAGTAAGAAAGAGCAGACCCATGTGCAGACGTGCCGAGAGTCTGGTTCCACTAATCACGAGTTTCCAGATGTTTAGCCAGCCGTGTCACGAAGACCCTCTAGAAGATTCTGAGATATTATTTTAAACGGCAGATACGTGCAGCGCAGGAAACCAACTCTCCTGTATCATCACGCGTCGGTGACGTGTGAGCCAAGAAGAAGAGATAAAGCAGTATCTTATCTCCAAGAAAATCGGTACCGGCCGGACGGGCCGACGCCTCGGATATATATACTCACGCACAGGCGGCGCATCCGGGACGCCGCTCGGGAGATCGCATCTGGCAGGTCAAGGAAAGGAGGCAGAGCTAGCTCACCAACGGTGAGGCTCTTGTATGGTCTTTTTCTCGTTTTCCTTCACAGGTAGCATGATGAAAGTCTCGTCTGGGGATCACGGAGGCCGCCGCAGAGCTCAGCAGCGCCAGTCCGCCCGTCGATGCGACAGTAGCTCGTCGTCGTCATGGACGGAGCCGGGGAGCACGACGCCATCATCGCGCGCTGAACAACACCATCGTCGTCGCCGGAGCGCGCCCATGAGCAGCCCATCGACCAGTGCTAGCATACGCGCTGCCGGAGCGCGCCATGGAGCAGCCCATCGGCCGGTGCACTGTCCACACCATCAAGACGCCCTCCACTGCAGGAGGCGACGACTCGCTCACCGGAAGCTGGGGTCGCTAACATGCATCCCGACTACATCACGCTCAGCTCAACGGAGTACAGGTCCGACTCCAAGTGTAACCAGTCCGCCGGTCGGTGCGACAACAGCTCGTCACCGCCATGGACGAAGACTGGTGCAACATGGACCGAAGCTCGGCTCGGCGGCGTACAGGTCCGAATCCAAGTGCAATTGGGCAGATGAAGACCTGTGCAGCACGGACCGAGATTGGCCAGTAGACACACAGCTGGGCGTACAGGTCCAAGACGGCCGAGCAGACGGACACGATTCGGACCAGCGTACAAATCAGGAGTACAGGTCCAAGATGGCTGGTCCTGGTGGTCCATGTGCAAGTGGAGCTATGATCGCATGTCACGTGCATGGATGCAGGGCTAGTACGTGATGGGTTTTCCCATGCACGTGCACGTGCCCAAGATCCTACCAAAGTGTTGTGATATGTCTCTCGGTGTACACAGTTTCTCCAACAGGTGAAAGACGCAGCGTACAGGTTCGGAGGGCATCCATTGCTGTGGAGCACGCGGCGCGCGAGATGAGGCCCTCGACAAACGACCACTTCGTGATGCCGCGAGACGGCGCCTTTGGTCACGCCGGCTGCCGTAAACTCGGCGCTGCGTCGAGACGGAAGGACCGACCATGCCGGCCATGCCGATATGAGCGACACTGGTCTCCTTACAAAATACTCCCGCAAGGCATACCCCTTGCACACCCGGACGAAGCCGCAAGGTCGTCAAGAAGTCCCATCCAAGCGGACTGCATCCATCTAAATCAACAATTCTTCATCGCCGTTCAAGACCGACGAGGCGCAATGGCGAGGGCGGGCGAGGCCGGAGCAAAGGCCATGCTTTCAGCGGCGCGTGTACTGACGAGGACATGGGCTCTGCCGCTGCCCACACACACACCATCACCACCACAATATATGCAGGACGTGAAGCGAAGACGACAAAGACGACCACGCGGCTTAATCGGAGGTGTCTCGCGGCGTAACCCGCGGGAGTAATTAACCGGAAGCCTTTCGAGGCCCCGGGAACCAGGAGATCCTACAATCGCCGTTGTCAGGCCGGCCGCGCTAGTAGGCCACGGAGCGCAAATCCTCGGGAATTGTATTTGTTATCTCAAATGATTAATGAAATACTGTTCCCACCTATTTTGTTTTCTTTGTGTATTTATTATACACCGGCACGCCCGCACTCCTTCCTTTCTTTTACCGTACCCCGGTGCGCATAAGAAAAACTACCGCTCCCGCACATACTCGCGGAGGCATCCAGTACGAGTTTTTCTCGTGTCAAACAGTAAGAAAGTTACCACGCCGACGAAGAAGACCAAGGCTGGACCTAAGCCTGATACTGAGTGCTTTTACTGTAAGGGAGAAGGTCACTGGAAGCGGAATTGCCCAAAGTACTTGGCGGATTTGAAGAACGGCAACATCAAGAAGAAAGGTATATCTGATATACATGTTATTGATGTGTATCTCACTAGTACTCGTAGTAGTGCCTGGGTATTTGATACTGGTTCGGTTGCTTATATTTGTAACTCGAAACAGGTGCTGCAGAATAAACGGAAGCTAGCAAAGAACGAGGTGACGATGCGCGTGGGAAATGGATCAAAGGTTGATGTGATCGCGGTCGGCACGCTACCCCTTCATCTACCATCGGGATTAGTTTTATACTTAAATAATTGTTATTTGGTGCATGCGTTGAGCATGAACATTATATCGGGATCTTGTTTATTGCGAGACGGTTACTTGTTTAAGTCCGAGAATAATGGTTGTTCGATTTATATGAGTAATATGTTTTATGCACATGCACCTTTGATAGATGGTCTATTCTTATTGAATCTCGATAGTGGAAATACACATATCAACAACATTGAGGCTAAGCTTTGAAATCAGCGATAACGACCTATATGGCAATCGCTGTCTTGGTCACATTGGAGTGAAACGTATGAAGAAACTCCATTCCGATGGACTTCTTGAATCACTTGATTTTGAATCACTTGAAAGATGCGAAGCATGTCTGATGGGTAAAATGACTAAGACTCCATTTTCTGGTATGATGGAGCGAGCTAAGGACTTATTGGAAATCATACATACCGATGTGTGTGGTCCAATGAGTTGTTGCCTGCCAAAACCCACACCCACCGGCGAGCAGCGACTGGCAACACGGAGAGCCGGGAGGCTCCCAGGACTGCTGGTGGGCCCTGGTCCCTCGGGCGACGGCCCGCAAAAGCTCCGCACACGCCCCGGCTTGGTTCGAGATGCCACACCTGACCTATACCTGGTCGGAAGGTGAAGGATTGCTCCAATTGATTTCTGCATGATAAACAAGTATACGTAAAATTCGAGCCGTGATCGGCTCTGTGTTTTCCAGAATCGGCTCCTCTGCCGATTGCCCCATGGTTCTGCGTTAGATTCATGATAACATGGGGTTTTGCTTGATCATTACAAGTTAAATCGATCTCACGATAGTTTAACGTTTTCACCACATAACCGAACGTCCTACGCGTAATTGAGCCTAGTACGTACAAAAGATGAAGAATATCAACCCTAGAGAAGGCCTAATAACCAACATAAAGCCAATTACCGGAACATCCTCTCTAGAACGAATAAGCCACATCCTTATGCATTACCGGATCGTTCAACCCGTTTGTAAGGCCTGATTACGTAGATATTAAACTAAACCTTGACGAACAAGGCACAACTATAACAGATCGAATCGACTAAATAGAGATCAAGCAAGGTGCTACCCTTGCACTTTGGGACACGGTGCAAGGGTAGCGAGATAGCCAGAGGTAGCATAACTTCGATGATAATAACGAAAAAGTGCCGATGCTAGCCTCAAACAATCTATGATAATGGTATTACTCGCCATCAACAACGCTTCAGTACGAGTAAAACCGGGTAACGAAATAAGTAGATACTGCCTAGATCGCAAGACGCGATCTAGGCAGCATGGCACTACCGAAAGAAACCCTAAGAACAAGGGTGGCGATCGCCGAGATTGTGTTTGTCGTGAACGTGGTTGTCCTCCTCTTTCAATAACCCTAGGTACATATTTATAGTCCGGAGACTCTCTACTTTTGGAATAACTCTACAAGTCTATCTTTACCTAAACATAAACGGAACCTAAACAAACACGAATCCTACTATGATACAAGATACACGGCAATTCAACCCAAATCTACGCACTAGGCCGATCCAACAACACGTTGAATATATGTATCTCCCAAGCCCATCTTGATCACGGCCCATCTCCGTCTTTGGCCAAAATACGGTGATAACACATGCCCCCCTGGTTTTGGCAATGATAATTCCAAAACCACTCTGTGTGTTTTTTCCTCTTCTCCTCCCTTTTTTTTTCGTATCGGGTTGCGTTGTAATGCGTGGCGTAACAGCAATGCCACGCTACCCCTTCATCATGATGCCTGTCTTCTCAACTCCTGCAGCGCGTGATTTGACGATTTTGGCGGTAACTGGGAAACCGCCATGGCATTGAACCGTCATCCACTATTCCCTTATTTAAATCAGCCTGAACAGTTCGCAGTCCCCATCTTCCTCCAGTTGCCAGAAAACCCTCTCCCATCGCCGGAAAAACCCTCTTTCTCGCCATGGCTTCCTCTGCCTCCTCCGATGTGTCCTCCCACGCCTCCAACTCGATTAGCGACCGAGAACCAACTCCAAAGCATCCGCCACGCGATATAAGATTTCGCCCACGATGGTGGGACGAAGGGGCTGATTTCGCCGTCGGTCGAGGACGCGCCCCGATCGACGGCGAAGAGAGCCTAGCCTCGTCGACGGGAACCGGAGGCGAAGAGCAAGCGACAACGGTCGTGGGGCGGCGTTGACTCTTCCGTCGAGGAAGAGGAATCGGAGGAAGACACATCCTCCGACGAGTATCCGCCGACGAAGCGCTTCCGCTACGGGTCCAGCGAAGATACTGAAGATGACGACGAGGACGAAGAGGTCCCCGTTGGTTTCTTCAAAGAAGAAGCGGCGATCTTTGCCGAGCAGCGAAGACAGCGAAAAGAGGACGGCGGCGGCGACAGCGATAACGACCTCGGCTTAGATTAGGAATCGTAGTAATGGCCATAGTAGTAGGCCCTTTTGTAATCGATCATCCTGTAAGCAATGATCTTTTGAATGAATGAAAATCTGATTCCCAAATATTGTTTCTTTGCTTCAATTTTGCCGATAACCGAAATAGGTTGATGCTTGAAGTCGATGACACCGTATCGGCTTTCATCATGCTGCACGATATCTGATCAAACAAGTCAAATCGCCTGAGCCGATGACTACCCATCGCTTCTCCGAAAAATGTTGACAGGGTCAACCTTCGCATCCATAGACACATCACAACAGCCATTTCTTGGTTTCAAATGACGACTGCGACCTTCCTCAACACGGTGGATTCAAACACAAACGACCCAAATCTCCAATTGCCCATCAAAAACGTGCCCCGATGCACAACTAGTGACAAGCAAAGATGAAGATGAAGGTCGAGACCGTCGAGGTGGCCCTTTTTGTAACATGTGTGAACCTCTAGCATCGATGACCGTGCATCGGCTACATATATGTAAAATTTTTTTTTACTCGGCCGATTTCCAGCATCGGCCCCCATATTTTACCTGTCCATCACTTCTCGTAATTTTACCTAGCCGATTTCATGTAACGGCTCCGTTCTTGTCCAACATCCCACATGCTTGGAAAATATTTCTTGAGATGTTGTCCATTGGCGCCATCGGAAGTTTACTCCATCCAACTGCTCGAGCATGTATGCTTCCTCTTAAAACTTGGTCGACCCTGCACGGACCGTGCCAATTTGGAGACCATTTACCATATGTTGCATCCTTAGTCCCCAAAGGGCAACACTTCTTCCCCAGATCACCAACGTGGAACTCCTTTGGCTTCACTTTCTTGTTGTATGCACGAGCTACCTTGGCCTTGTTTTTCTTTGATTTTCTCTCCGACCATAACCTGAGCTCGGTTAACTCCTCTACATCGTCACTCATCGGCTGCATATTCTTCAGTCGTTAGATCGTCCTGAAAAGTGACGCGTCTTGATCCAGCCGTAATTTCCCAGGGTAGGACGGCTTCTTGTCCATATACTAGATGATATGGTGAGGTTTTTATTGCTCCATGGCATGACATACGATAAGCCCATAACGCCTCTGACAGAACCTCGTGCTAACGCTTTGGGTGCTCATCGACTCTCGTCTTGATTAACTTGATGAGACTACGATTGACGCTTGACTTGCCCATTTGCTTGAGCATAGTATGGAGATGATCTAATCAGCTTAATCCCCATGTCCTCGCAGAACTTTCTAAACTCCTGAGAAATAAAAACCGAACCTCCATCGGTCGTGATAGTTTGGGGAATCCCGAATCTATGGATGACATGTTCTTTCACAAAATTGATAACATCCTTCGAGTTTACTGACTTCATCGGGACAGCCTCTACCCATTTAGTGAAGTAGTCAGTGATAGCCAGAATCCACATGTGGCCTTTGCTTGATGGAGGATTGATCTTGACGATCATGTCCATGCCCCATCCTCGGAATGGCCAAGGTTTGATGATGGGGTTCATTGCTGACGCGGGTACCATCTGGATTTTCCCAAATTTCTGACATGCTTGACACCCTTTGTAGTAGTTGAAACAGTCCTCAAGCATAGTGGGCCAATAAAACCCTGATCGCCTGATCAACCATTTCATCTTATGAGCCGATTGGTGAGTTCCACAGTGCCTTCGTACCTCGTGTAGGAGCTGATTGGCCTCGTCCCCAAGCACTTGAGCAATAGCCCTTCGAGTCCTCAGAAACATGTCATCCCCAATAAGCACGTGCTTCATGGCTTTGTACCTTATCCGTTTAGGTGCCCCGAGCGAATCTTTCAAGTAATTGAAGATATCGGCTCTCCGTCTGCTTCTAGGAACTGCACGAACATCGGCTCCTTCTACCACATCCTTGTACCAAGCTATCTGCAAGATCGTCGCCTCGGTATTCTGCGTGGGATCCAAGTGAAGTTGACGCACCGGAATTGCGTCATCAGCTCGCGCAAGGCAGCCATAATGGGAAGAGGGACTCGCTCGCACTTGTAGTCCTCCGTGAGTGGGAAATCACCAACTTGAGTCTCCAAAATTTCCACGCTCGCTCCCGGCCGAGGAGTAACTCCATCCTTGCATATCGCCTCGTACTCGCTACATTGTTAGTGCGAGAGGTAGACAATCGATGGAGAAGGAAAATGTTGCCCTCGGGCGACACGAGTAAATGCCGATGCCGCAGCCATCGTCACAAATCGATCCGTCGAAAAACATAGCCCACGCTTTTATGGACAGGCGGCTATGTTAGTGTTGATCCTTTCAGCGATAAGATCAGCCGCCGTCCCTTAATCGCTTTCGGTTGATACCGGATGTCAAACTCGATAATGCAAACATCCATTTGCCCAAAGCCTTTTAACATAGGAGCCATAAAGATGTGCTTTATGAGCGACGGTTTGCATATGATGATGATCTCGGCGATAGCAAATGTGTCGCAACTTGGTGCAGGTGAAAAACAGGCAGAGGCACAACTTATCGATATCAGGATACCTTGTCTCTGCGTCCAGCATCCTCCTGCTTATGTAAAATACGACTCGCTCCAGCCCATCATAAACTTGCACCACTACCGAGGCGATGGACGTGTCAGCTACTGACAAGTAAATGTAGAATGGCCTATCAGGCTGAGGTGGAACTAACACCGTGGCTTTGTCGTACTCTTTGATCTCAAAGGCTCGTTGTTGCTCGCCCCAGCCGAATTCCTCGTCGATTTGATCTTAACTAGTCCCATGAGCGGCTCAATCCTTCACGATAGATTGGAGATGAATCGTCCGAAGTTGATCTTGCCGATAAGGGACTGCAGTTCTTTCTTGGTGGTGGGTGGCTTCATTGTTCGCACTGCCTCCTGACTTTTCAGGCCGATCTCAATCCCACGTTCATGGACCAAAAAACCCAAGAACTGACCGGCCGTCACCCCGAAAGCGCACTTCTTTGGATTCATCCGTAGGCCGAATTTTCTTGTTCGGTCCAGGACGCGTTGCAGATCGTCCAAGTGTCCGTGCGTTGAAGCAGACTTGACCACCACGTCATCGATGTAGATTTCCACCAGTTTGCCGATCAGATCATGGAAGATATAATTCATGGCCCGTTGGTACGTGGGCAAGGCATTTTCAGTCCAAACGTCATGACCACATATTCAAATAACCCCACGGACCACGGGACTCAATGCAGTTTTGTGTATGTCTTCCGGAGCCATGAAGATCTGGTTGTACCCGCATTGCCGTCCATGAAGCTCAAAATTTTATGACCAACTTGCATTGATTAATGTTTACGCCAACGCATCGGATACTCATCCTTTGGGGTAGCTGTTGAGATCTCGAAAATCTATAGCAACCCGCCATTGGCCACCCTTCTTCTCTACATGTACGATACTAGAAATCCACTCGGCATACCGCATGGTCCGATCAAATTGGCGTCAACATTTTTCGACCTCTTTCTTGACTTCTTCGAATTTCGCCTTCATTTGTCGTAAGGCTGCTGAAACGGCGAAAATTTTTTGAGCGGAGCGATGCTCGATGATGCTCTGTCCAATCCAGCATCTCTGTAGTCGGCGAAGCAATTTGGATATTGTTTCAACAGGGCTATCATCGGGCCCCGCAGACTTGGCTCTAACTTTGCGATAAATGTTGGTCGTGGCTTATCCCGGGACCAATGTCGATCTCTTCTAGCTCATCGGATGTAAACCCGTACCCTAGCTTTCCGTCACCACAAATCGACGCTAAACACAGGGCAAGCGGTGAGGACAACAAAAATAATTTGGGCGATCGCTGAATCGCCCCTTTTGCAGCATCTGTCAAGGACGGTTTACACCTTATTATTTTACAAAGGTGAGCATCTCTGCCTCGACTACATGAACCGCTTGTCGTATATGATCACCGCTTTTTTTTTGTGGCGATCGTAGGGATCGCCGTACACGGTGATCGTGGGCTCTTCTACTGTAAGGCCGGTGGATAAGACCAGCCTCACCCGTTTTTGTAGCTTCAATACGTTCGCAGCCGTCTAGATTGATTCCAGAGATCGGCTCTTGGTCTTCGCCTCCCGACGTTCATGCCAGCTATGGAGATCTCGATAGAATCGCTGCGTGGATGACCTCGACTTCTCCATCCCAATCGGATCGATCGATGCATTGTGGACGGATGCAATTAGCGTGAATCCAATCCTTCCTAGCAAGACAGTGTAAGTGCTCTTGCTGTCCACGACGAAGAATGACGTGGTACGGTTTTCTGCCCATCGCCAAGTCCACGTTCAAGACACCTTGTGTTCCCAAGACCGACCGTTGAAATCGCTCAACGTGGCGTTGGTTTTGATCGATCTGCGGTGAGCGTCCCAAACGTCGTAGCATGGAGTATGGCATGATATTGACTGCCGCCCCGGTGTCCACCAACATCTTGCTGACAGGTTGCCCATTGATGTAACCTCGCAGGTACAGGGCTTTCAGATGTTTGTAACCCTTCTCACGTGGCTTTTCAAAGATAACCGGCCGTGGGCCGCAGTCAAATTGTGCCACGAGTCGCTCGTCGGTTCTTGGCGCGCAGAATTCTGACGGGAGCACGAACACCATGTTTGTGCTAGCCGATGTCTTTGCATCGGCTCTTAACGGTTTGGGGCGCCACTCTTTCATGGTCGGGCGGTCTTCCGTTTCCATCTGTCTCACTTTGACGGCCGATCAGTCGTGCTTTCTTCAAAGCGTGGAATCTGCGCTCACTTCCTCTAGGTTACTGAGCCGCTGCACTCTACGCTACGGGTATGTCTGAGTCCGTGGCACCACCTTGACGGTGATACATGTCTTTGACCTTGTCATCCTTGGCCTCGAGGTCTCCGCCGAGTGGACTCCTTGTGTCGGCTCTGGGACGGAAGAGGCCCTAGGCGTTTGAATCCGACATCGCCTCGTGTCCTCCTTCCGCTGGTTGCATTCGGGCTTGTCATTGTAGGCAATCGGCTCATTCCGTGCCAATACTTGAAGAAAGGACAATCCCAATGCCTAGCGCGCCTTCCTTCTCTTCGACGGTCCCTAGCAAGGTGTTCATATCTTCCGTCGTCTACTGTCGTCTTGGCGACGTTGGTCATCTTGGCGCTCATACTTGTTAAGGAGATGCGTGGAATGTGGCTTCGATATCGCACTCTCCTCACTTGTTCTCTGTTAAGCACCGCTTATCGTTGTGGCTGGGCGGTCGCATGGACTAGCCTCCTTTCTTTCCTTGCCCCGGAGCGACCACCGTTCTCTTTGTGCGTGTCATGGTGGTATCCAGACCGCCATGTTAACGCCGAGCGAAATCCAGCTTACGCCGCGAGCGATCGAGTTCTACCATGTTGACGCCGGAAATGGGTTTGTGTCCACTTTCATGGCGAAGCGCCAAGGATCGCATTGACCTTGTTCTATCGCCATTTGGATTTGGCGAAGCTCTTGCACTCGTTGGTGGTGTGAGTGAGCGAATGATGCCACTTGCGATGGTCTCCGTTCATCTCTGAGCCGTAGGGATTTTGTGGCCTTCGGGTAATCTCACCGCTTCTTCTTGTTGAGATCGAATATCTGCTCAGCTTTGCTCACATCGAAGTCGAACCCTTTCGCAGGCCTTGCTTTCACCCATTTGCGGCCACAGGATCTGCCCCCGAGCCCATTCAGCTACGGCCACCTCCCGGTCTGCGTCGGATCTTCTTCTTCTCGCATCGACCAGGCTTATCGGACGCTTGAATTTGTCTTGGTACAACTGTGGTGGCGCTGCTCATACATCGCCGTTCGGGCCATGCGCCAATGAGTTGTATTCTACAGAATGCCAAATCCTTGACGGTCTGAGAGACCCAACACCGCCAAATCGACGGCTTCCTTCTCGATTAACGAGCCGAGTAACATCGGTTCTTGACGGTCCGGCCGGATGTACTGCCACAGTTTCTCTCGCTTCGCACTGCGCCAGTCCGCAATGCCAGCCT
This sequence comes from Avena longiglumis, assembly GCA_030063025.1. NCBI lineage: Eukaryota > Viridiplantae > Streptophyta > Magnoliopsida > Poales > Poaceae > Avena > Avena longiglumis. The sequence goes on along the minus strand of CP125978.1, from coordinate 485,054,209 downwards.
CGAGCCTCGAATGGTAATCGATGTGGAACTGCTTCCGGTTGCTTCGGTATGAATTGAATCGGTGGCGTGAGGTGTACCACCCAAAGGCCGGTCCGTCAGGAGATTGCAAAGAATCTTACGCCGATCGATCCGATGCAAATCATGCCTAGTTGTGCGGTATCGGCATGTGCTCGATCGAGCTTGACCCTTCCGACCGCTGAATCTTGAGAACTCAGGGAGCTTATACTTGGGTGGCGCGGAATCGATCAAACTTCTGGGTACGGCTTTGAATAGCCGATTGTCCTTCTCTTCGACGGTTTAACCGTCCCTCAGATGGTACCAATTTGCTCCAATCGCTTGAGCTGTAGGGCTAGATTCTCATGATTTGCTCCAGTGGCATACTTGGCTAGCCACGCTGTTTGTCGGCCCATCCCAGCCATCGCTGCTCCGGACACGCTGCCGCGGAAGATCCGCCCAAGGGTTCCCGCCGCAGAAACTCGCTGGTTGCAATCTGTTTGCGCGCGTCAGTTATTGCAGTCCGCACGTGGCGCATATATCCGTGTGGGATCTCCTTAGGTGGCTCGAACAGGAATTGGCATCGCTGGGTCGCCTCCAGCCTTGTAGACGACGTAAGCTGCCCCGGCCTACGGAGCGGCAAGTGCGAACGGATCTGCCTGGTCTCGAGCGGTCTTTCCCCGGTGAGTCCCTAAAGTAGGTCCCACGGGAGTACTGATGCTTCATGATCTCCGACTACGCGGACCGCGACCCACTCAAAGCGTTCTCACGGGCTCTCGGAATGGCGGTGCAAAGAATGATCCACCATGTAGTTGACTTCCCGTCAGAGCCCGTGCGCCTCCGGGAATGCAGATCCACCTCATTAAGAGCCCTCGGGAGAACCCTTTCCACGATGCCATGCGACGGGTCCTCTCAAAGAGGCGATGAGGTCTTCCTCAAGAGGCCTTGATCTCGTCGTGCTTGGCCTTGTGCTCGCCAGTGATCGTCGTAAGTGACCGATGCATTCTCCATAGCAGCGTCGGTGTTGATGTAGATGTTGTTGAAGGTCCCACCGTGCGAGAATGTGTTGCCCAAAACCCACCGTGAGCAGCGATCGCAACACGGAGAGCCGGAGGCTCCAGGGCACTGGTCCCTGGTCCCTCGGGCGACGGCAAAAAGCTCCGCAAGACACGCCCCGGCTTGGTTCGAGGCGTGCCACCTGACCTATACCTGGTCGAAGGTGAAGGATTGCTCCAATTGATTTCTGCATGATAAACAAGTATACGTAAATTCGAGCCGTGATCGGCTCCGGTTTCCACAGTAAATCGGCTCCCTACCCGATTGCCCCATGGTTCTGCGTTAGATTCATGATAACATGGGGTTTTGCTTGATCATTACAAGTTAAATCGATCTACGATAGTTTAACGTTTTCACCACATAACCGGAATGTCCTACGCCAGAATTGAGCCTAGTATGCATAAAAGATGAAGAATATCAACCCTAGAGAAGGCCTAATAACCAACATAAAGCCAATTACCGGAACATCCTCTCTAGAACGAATAAGCCACATCCTTATGCATTACCGGATCGTTCAACCCGTTTGTAAGGCCTGATTACGTAGATATTAAACTAAACCTTGACGAACAAGGCATAACTATAACAGATCGAATCGACTAAATAGAGATCAAGCAAGGTGCTACCCTTGCACTTTGGGACACGGTGCAAGGGTAGCGAGATAGCCAGAGGTAGCATAACTTCGATGATAATAACGAAACAGTGCTGATGCTAGCCTCAAACAATCTATGATAATGGTATTACTCGCCATCAACAACGCTTCAGTACGAGTAAAACCGGGTAACGAAATAAGTAGATACTGCCTAGATCGCAAGACGCGATCTAGGCAGCATGGCACTTACCCGAAAGAAACCCTAAGAACAAGGGGTGGCGATGCGCCGAGATTGTGTTTGTCGTGAACGTGGTTGTCCTCCTCTTTCAATAACCCTAGGTACATATTTATAGTCCGGAGACTCTCTACTTTTGGAATAACTCTACAACTCTATCTTTACCTAAACATAAACGGAACCTAAACAAACACGAATCCTACTATGATACAAGATACACGGGCAATTCAGCCCAAATCTACGCACTAGGCCGATCCAACAACACGTTGAATATATGTATCTTCCAAGCCCATCTTGATCACGGCCCATCTCCGTCTTTGGCCAAAATACGGTGATAACATGAGTGTAGCATCGCGTAGTGGTTATCGTTATGTTCTTACCTTCACAGATGACTTAAGTAGATATGGGTATATCTATTTCATGAAACATAAGTCCGAAACTTTCGAGAAGTTTAAGGAGTTTCAAAGTGAGGTAGAGAATCAACGTAACAAGAAGATTAAATTTCTACGTTCATCGTGGAGGTGAATATCTAAGTTACGAGTTTGGCGAGCATTTGAAGAAATGCGGAATACTTTCACAATTGACACCGCCGGGAACACCACAGCGTAATGGTGTGTCCGAACGTCGTAATCGAACTCTCTTAGATATGGTTCGTACTATGATGTCACTTACAGATTTACCGCTATCATTTTGGGGTTATGCATTAGAAACAGCCGCATTCACTTTAAATAGGGCACCATCTAAATCCGTTGAAACGACACCGTATGAATTATGGTTTGGTAAGAAACCTAAGTTGTCGTTCCTTAAAGTTTGGGGATGCGAAGCCTATGTAAAGAAGTTACAGCCGGACAAGCTTGAACCCAAAGCGGAAAAATGCGTCTTCATAGGATACCCGGAGGAAACTATTGGGTATACCTTCTATCATAGATCCGAAGGCAAAATCTTTGTTGCCAAGAATGGATCCTTTCTAGAGAAGGAATTTCTCTCGAAAGAAGTGACTGGAAGGAAAGTAGAACTCGACGAGGTTGTCGAACCTTCTCGAATTAAGTGCGGAAGTAGTTCGGAAGAAGTTCTGTGGTGCACCAATAAGAGAGGAAGCTGATGTGATGGTGATCATGAAACTTTGGTTGAAGTTGCTCTGAGGTCAACGGAGGTTACCACCGATTGGTATGATTCCGTTATGAATGTCATGTTGGTGGACAACACCGATGACCGGACAAGACATATGAGGAATGATGATGATTCCAATTCCAATAAATGGCAAGATGCCATGAAATCAGATTGGATCCATGTACGAAAACCAAGTATGGACTTTGGTGGACTTCGATGGATGGAAGGCTAATTCCGAGAACAAATGGATTTTCAAGAAGAAAGCAGATCTTGATGGTAATATATAAGCTCGACTTGTCGCAAAAGGTTTCGACAAATTCAAGAGTTGACTACGATGAGACTTTCTCACGATGGCGAAGCTAAAGTGTGAGGATTATGTTAGCGATCACGCATATATTATGATTATGAGATATGGCGGATGGATGTCAAAACAGCATTCCTCAATGGAGACATTGATGAAGAGTTGTATATGATGCAACCCAAAGGTTTTGTCGATCCTAAAGATGCTAACAAGGTATGCAAACTTCAACGATCCATCTATGGATTGAAGCAAGCATCCAAGTTGGAATCAACGCTTTGATAAGGTAATCAAAAGTTTTGGTTTTATACAAACTTATGGAGAAGCTTGTATTTACAAGAAAGTGAGTGGAGCTCAGAGGCATTCTTAATACTATATGTGGATGACATATTGTTGATTGGGAATGATGTAGACCTTCTTAATAGTGTCAAAGAATATTTGAATAATAGTTTTTCAATGAAGGATCTTGAAGCACTTACATATTAGGCATAAAGATTTATAGAGATAGATCGAACGCCAAATATCATTGTCTGAGTACATATTTGGACAAAGTTCTAAAGAGGTTTGAATGGAAGAAAGCAAGAAAGGGTTCTTGCCCATGTTGCTCATACGACCTTGAGTAAAACTCAAAGTCCGACATCGGCGTAAGATAGAGAAAGGATGAGTAAGACTCCTATGCCTCAGCCATAGGATCTCTAATGTATGCCATGCTATGTACTAGACCCGACATTGCATATCCGTTAGTTTAACTAGCAGATATCAAAGTGATCGAGTGGATCATTGGACAAGTCCAAAAACATCCTTAAGTACTTGAGAAGAACTAAGGATATGGTTCTTTCTTATGGAGGTGATGAATAAATTGCTCGTTGTTAACACCGATGCTAGTTGGAACAGCGATCCGGATGATTCTAAATCACAATCCGGATACGTATTTATTTTGAATGGTGCAAGATTGGAGGAGTGCAAAGCAAAGCGTTGTGGCGAGATCTTCAACTGAATCGAATACATGGTTGTCTGTGAGGCTTCAAGAAGCGATATGGATGAAAGAGTTCATTACAGAGCTGTGGTTCCTAGTGCTTTGGACCCAATGTCTATCTATCTTTGTGATAACATGGGCGCCATAGCCAATGCGCAAGAACCAAGGTCACACAAGAAGCTGAAGCACATCAAGCTACGTTTTCACGCTATTCGAGAACATATCCAGGATGGGGATATAAAGATTTGCAAAGTACACACAGATCTGAATGTGGCGGATCCGTTGACTAAACCTCTCCCGAGGGCAAAACATGACCAACATCAAACTACCATGGGTGTTCGGTATATTACCATGTAATCTAGATTAGATGACTCTAGTGCAAGTGGGAGACTGTTGGAGATATGCCCTAGAGGCAATAATAAATGTAGTTATTATTATATCTTTGTGTTTATGATAAATGTTTACATTCATGCTATAAAAGTATTAACAAGGAAACATTGATACTTGTGTGATTTGTAAACTTAATTTGAAGTCCCTAGTATAGCCTCTATACTTCACTAGCTTGTTGGTTGATATATGATTGTGGTTTCCCTATCATGAACATTAAGATGTTATCAACAACAAGATCATATCGTTAGGAGAATGATATGGTGGACATACTCCTATAGATAAGCGTAGCATAAAGATCAAGTCATTTCAATAGTTCAATTCCTATATGCTTTCTGATACATAGTAACCTAATTCCTTCGACCATGAGATCATGCATATCACCTTTACCGGATGGATGCTTTGATGACATCAAACACCACAATCCGTGGCTATAAAGGTGGCATTGAGTGAAAGTATTGGTTGAGACACATGGATCAAGAGTGGGACTTGTCCATCCATATGACGGATAGATATACCCTCCGTGGAATGTCATGGAACGAGAAAAGAGTACTTATCGGTAACGAGGTTGAACTAGGTATGCAGAGATACCGACGATCATAACCTCGGATAAGTAAACTATCGTGAGACAAAGGGAAATTGGTATCGTATGTAAGTGGTTCATTCGATCGCAATGTAATCGTAGAAATATGTGGGAGACATATGAATTTCCAGATTCCTCTATTGGTTATTGTTCGGAGAAGTGTCTCGATCATGTCCGCATAATTCACGAACCGTAGGGAGACACACTTAAGGATTCGACGTTGTTTTGAGTAGTTATGGTATTATGAGAAAGTGACCGAATGTTGTTCGGAGTCTCGGATGGGATCCGGGATATCACAAGGTGATCCGGAATGGTCCGGAGAATAAGATTCATATAAGGAAAGTCTCGTTTTGGAGTTCGGGAATGGTTCCGGTGTTTTCATCGGGAATGTTCTAGAAGGTTCCGGATTGTCCCAAGCACTGGGGAGGGGTACATGAATGTGTCATTACATATTGGAATGATTGCATCATGTACTAAGTGTTCTTGCTGTTCCAAATAAAGGATTAAATTGAATCCTAAAACAGAAAAGTCAAATGTCTAGTTTGAAAGTCAAACGGCTAAAACAAGAAGTGGAAACAAGCAAGAGGTGGTTGAACCGACTTGGGGAGGAGTCCTCAAGCCGGGCGCCAACCAGGCCGACTTGGGAGGGACTCCTCCCTTGGCCGCCTCCCACCTATAAAAGGAGGTGGCCTCCTCCTCTAAACAAAAAGTTCCTATCCTCTAATCTCCGGTTTAGAGCCGTTTTTGGTTTAGAGCTTCTAATTGCCCTAGCCTTCGGTTTGGAGCCTTCTAATTGGTGTGTCTAATCTCTAGACCACTAATAGTTCTCTCTCATACTCCACCATACTCGCCCGGCTAAGGCTGGCCTCAGGGATCTCCCTCTACTCGGTACACGCCACAGTCTTGGGAATCGCGAGAGTGCTACAACCTCCGCTGCTAGAACAAGGGAGAGGAAGGTCTTCACGAAATTAACGGTGACCGATTATGAGCGCCGAACAGCATGGGAAGGATCGTCTACACGATCTTGAGATCGGGAAGAGTACGACTACATCACCCACGAGAATCCGCTCTCGTTAAACACTTTGGAATCTTCGAGGGTAAGTTATTCCATCGACTCGTTGCTACAATCTAGTAGATAGATCTTGGCTTGTTTGTTTGTATGCGATAGAAAAATTTTGTTTTCCATGCTACGAAACCCTACATGGAGCAAGTCTCATGAACGATGTCATGTAAGGTTACCCCGGACCGCTTCATCCCACCATCCCGCAAGATGCAAAGTACACAAGAATCAATCGAAAAAAAAGCATCAACGCCCACAATGACCATTGTGCTTTACTCGTGCAACATATCTACATATAGACACGGCTCTGATACCACTATAGGGGTTCGTAGCATGGAAAACAAAAAATTCTACTGCATGCACACAAACAAGCCAAGATCTATGTACTAGATTGTAGCAACGAGTCGATTAGAGTACTCACCCCCGAAGATTCCAAAGCGGTTAACGAGAGCAGATTCTCATGGGTGATGTAGTCGTACACTTGTCATTCTCAAGATCGCGTAGACGATCCTTCCATAACGTTCATTAACGCTTCGCGATGGTCACACGTTCGGTGATTTCGATGAGGACCTTCCTCTCCTTGTTCCAAAGAAAATGGAGGTTGTAGTTCTCCCCTCGCGATTCCGGCAGCACGACGGCATGGTGTCAGTAGTAGAGGGAAGATCTCGCAGGGCTTCGCCTAAGCCGGTGCGAGTTATGGTGGATCTAGGGTTTTCAGGGATCTAGGTTTAGAAGGCCGTAGAGGAGGAAGAGGTGTCGGCAGCGACTAGGGCGACGACGACGATCCAGCGGCGCGAGGCGGCGACGGCGCGGCGGCGGTGCACGGGGTGGGGAGGGCTGGCTCTTGTGTTGTTTGGGGCAGCCCTCCCTCGAGAGGGGTCAGCCTTGCAAGGGGAGAGTTTGAATCCAAACCCAAACCCAAGTTGGATAGAAGAAAGGACTCTTTCCTTCCACTAGGAAACTATTGTTCCAGTTTGACTTTTCAAACCTCCCTTTTGACTTTCAATTTAGAGCTTTAATTCTCTCTCGCAAATTCCCAAACCAAGTGACCTAGGATATGATCCAATCATTCCACTTACCCATGACACATTCATGGACCATTCCCCTTTCGGTCCGGTGAACCTTCTAGACCCTTCTAGAACCTCTCCGATGAAAACATCGAAATCATTCCCGAACTCTGGAATCGGACTTTCCTTATATGAATCTTATTCTCCAGACCATTCCGGATCTCCTTGTGATATCCCAGATCCCATCCAAGACTCCGAACAACATTCAGTGTCCCTACTTACATTCCATATCTACTAAACAACATCGAATCCTTAAGTGTGTCTCCCTACGGTTCGTAAATTATGCGGACATGACCGAGACACTTCTCCGATCAATAACCAATTGAGGAACCTGGAAATTCATATGGCTCCCACATATTTCTACGATTACTTTGTGATCGAATGAACCACTTACATATGATACCAATTACCCTTTGTCTCGCGATAGTTTACTTACCTGAGGTTTGATCGTCAGTATCTCTACATACCTAGTTCAACCTCGTTACCGATAAGTACTCTTTTCTCGTTCCCGTGATATGTGATCCCTTGTGAGCCAGTCACATGCTTGCAAGCTAATTGGATGACATTCCACTGAGAGGGCCCAGAGTATACCTATCCGTCATATGGATGGACAAATCCCACTCTTGATCCATGTGCCTCAACACATACTTTCCGAACACTCAATGCCACCTTTATAGCCACCTAGTTACGATGTGGTGTTTGATGTCATCAAAGCATTCTTCTGGTGATGGTGATTATCATGATATCATGGTCGAAGGAATTAGCTTACTATGTATCAGAAAGCTTATAGCAAACGAAGTATTGAAATGACTTGATCTTAATGCTACGCTTATCTATAGGAGTATGTCCATCACACCATTCTCCTAATGATATGATCTTGTTGTTAACAACATCTCAATGTTCATGATCGGGAAACCACGATCATCTATTAACCAACAAGCTAGGCTTTACTAGGGACTCTAATTTAGTTTACAAATCACACAAGTATTAATGTTTCCTGTTAATACTATTATAGCATGAATGTAAACATTTATCATAAACACAAAGATATAATAATAACCACATTATTATTGCCTCTAGGGCATATCTCCAACATAACTAAGTTGCAAGAACTTAGTCAGACAGACAGAAGGTGGTAGTGATGATAGGATGGTGATCTAAGGGATTGCTTCTGAAAAGTCTTGTCTCGATGCATGTCGAGTCTTGTGGGGAAATTGCACCACCTTTCGAGAGGGTAAAACTAAGTACTTAGCCGTGTCCCCGGTTATGGAATTTTTTTTAGCATCAAGACAATGAAGCGGAATCAAGAATCTCATCATTCTAATTTCTCTAAGTTAAAACTTGTTGGGTGAACAAGGGAAGCACCTAGAGGGTATCAAGAGTGCCATGTTTTATTAAGTGTTGTTGAAAAAGAGAAAAACTAATTTTCAAAGGATAGGGAAAACTTATTTTATGCAAAGGCCAGCCAAAACTCCACTTAGCCATATATTTATGTAGATGTTAGATTCTCTATATATCAGTATGGTATCACTTGTCAATACAATTCAAATGTATTGATCCTTATGGATGTAACTTATCATGTTGCATGATTACTTGATGTTAGTGAAGTTTGATGAGTAGGGATTACAAGTCTGTAACCAACATGTTTTCCCATGGAACATGAAGATGAAGGACTCCATGCTTTATAGTCATATCTGCTGCTTTGTAATAAGATATCCATATGACCTATGTAAGTTGTAATGAACTATTTTATTCCTGGATATGTGATGTAATATGACCTTTGTTTCTTGATATTACATCTTAACTATGGTGCTAGCTATTTGATCCAGGTACTAGCACTGTAAACACAGGGACGTGTACCTTATTGGGTTCAGTCCTCTACAACCCCTCATTTTAAGAATGTGTGTTGGAATATTGGATTAGTTGATAAGCCCAAGCTTGACGCTGTTAGATGAACTCCGGATCGGAGGTCCACGGAGAGCCTATGTGCAAATTTTGAAGGGTATCTAAGTTGATAACCTCGTACCATGAAAGCACGAAGGTCAAAGTTGTGTCAGCACCAGCTCGCGCAGCAGATTCCCTCCAGAGATTGATTTGCATCTCTCAATCCATCAGTCTCTCGACTAATGTTGCAAAACACTTAGGACTTTCCTTTTTTGGCTAGAGGATGTTGAAAACCTGGATGGCGGCATCCATATGGTCAAAACAAAATGTCTTCGTTGGTTTCATGCTGGCCGCCGGGCTGACTAAATAGTCTTCAATGTTGTAAGTAGAGGAGGGAAAGTGGATTCGCCACGAAGCTGTCGAGCCTTTTGGACAGGAGTAGAACCTTATACCTTGGACTCTAGAAAATTATCTGAGAGGGAGCAAAAACACACAAGTCAACAAAAGGAGCAAGAAAATGTCGGCTAAAAATAGATGGCAAAAGAGAAACTCACGGTGCATGACGTTGTTGATTCGGCCAAGATCGGATAGCCAACCATCATGCTTCTTGTTAAGCCGCTCGAGCTCAGAATTAGCCTAGTCAAACTTGACCCCGGCTGTCTAGATGAGATCTTTATCTTCCTCTAGATGGAGGGTGAGTCGGCTCTTTTCTTCGGATAATTGCTGGTCGAGTTTATCAAGCTCATCTTTCTAGAGTTTCTTCAAGTTTTTATTCTCGGAATGGAGCCAAGCTATCTTGTCATCGTTCTCCTTCATCTTGGACTCATGTTCCCTTGAATGTTCGAGAAAATGGGTCATCAGTTCAGGCATAGAAATGCAGTCCTAATGAGACTCTGCAAGAAATTTTAATTTGGCGGTGCCGAGGTAAAAATCACGAGGCAACATAAAAAAGGGGCAAGAGCAAATAGAAAATGTAGAGCACCGAGATACCTTCCATCTTGGCGACCTTCTCCTTCAGTTATTTATTTTGGGCATCAATACCGGCTAGCAAAAGGCGAGTAAAAGGTTAGTTTGGCTGAACAAGTACAAAAAGGTACTGGAGGCAATGAAGCAAAATGTGTACCTAGATTCTTCAACACAGGAACCAATTTCTTGTATTTGGCGGAGAGGCTCCTATGAGAGAAAAGCAGCCTCTGAAACTCGGCAGTGCGCCGATTGTGAGCAATCCGAAAAGGCATAGATATAAGTCATTGAGAAAAATGGACATTTGAAAACTAGTCAAGATTTGAACCGAGTAAACTCGATCCGAATCTAGGTGGCTGTACATTCGAAAACTACTCAAGATTCAAACCGAGTTAACTCAATCTGAATCTAGGTGGCTTTGATTACTACTCAAGATTCTAACCGAGTAGACTCGATCCGAATCTAGGTGGTTGGATAATAGATTCTAAGGAAAATTATGACTAAGTTGTAATAACTTGATTTTATATCTCAAATTTTAAGTGCTAACCTAAGGGAGCATCCGGCCGAGTAATATCTCACTCCCCAGAGGCTTGGGGACTAATGGTTATATACTACACATTTCAAGAGTTAAAGAGGGAAGCTCAGATATTTACCTCCATCATCTTGCTGGCGTCAATGATAGCCTGGCTAGCAGTGAACATCCTCGTGACAATATCGGTTGGGCCAAACTTTCGAGGGATAGGATTTCTAGAGCTAAGCTCCTCATAGTCGGCATTGTTCCAATTGTCAGCGTATTCGGTGAGCGAGCCGAGCCTTTCACCGCTTGGAGTTTTGGTCATGACCAAACCATTGCCAGCCAGAGCTTTTTGAACTGCCATCGCATCTACCGGGCTTGTGTTCAGCACCATTTATTTGCCCATGGCCGAAGTAGAGACGAAAGCGCTCTTCTGCAGCATGGTGGCAACTGAGTGTTGAGAAGTTGTCTCCCCAGCCTTCTTCTGAGCCACCTTGGTTGCAGCCCCTCCTTTCTTCTGCTTGGGAGGTTGATTGGCCTGCGGCTAGGATTTGGTTGGCTGACCTGCAGTAGACAAAGTTGGTGCAGGCTAAGACGGCGAGCTCGGTTGAGACTTGGAGCGAGGGCTCTGCCGAGCTTGGTCTTGTGACCGAGTCTTGGAAGAGTTGGAAAGTGTTGGTGTTGTTTGCTGCTACGGGTTTGGAGTTTGCGGAGGCACCTTTTGCAATGAAGGTTGAGGTTGAGCTAGGGCCGAGGTAATAGGTACCTCAGAAGAAGTTGGTTCAGCGCCATAGCTACTGGCGCCGCGGTCTTCTGTGGTCTTCGTAGGGGCAGAAGGATCACTCTGCTGATCCTACATAGCCACATCATCTGAGTCGCTGCCACCACCTGAGCCAACGTTTTCTTCCTCTCGCCGGGGTGGACTGTTATTCGGCACGGGGGAAGAGTCACATCGGACCGGTCTAGGGACCCAGGTATCATTGCTAGGTGGGGGAAAGTTGGCCTAGGGATGGGAGAGGCCATGCTCGATCCGCTCTGAGGAATATTTAGAGGATCACTGTCGAGGTAAAACAATAAGATAAAATGGATCAGACAAAGAGAGAAACAAGAAATACAAGGATAGAGAGAAACAAGAAATACAAATGTAGTTCGGAAAAGGAAACTTACAAGGAAAGCGATGGCGCCACCCTTGGACGAGGAGATCTCTTGGTGGCCTTCTTGACTCTTTTCCCGGCCCTGGGGTCTCTGCCGATGGAGCAGAGGTCGCGGGGCATTTCCTCACCGGACCTTGGCCTCCCACAGCAATGGGGGCCACATCGTATTCTTGACCAACCGAGTTAGCTGAGGTACAATCAGGCGGATATGCATATGAGACAGGCGCCGGATTAAATACCTTGAGAACTTCGCAATCATCCGAATCATAGTAATCCGGCCATTCCCTTAAGATGTAGGTCTTACTTACCATAGGATTGCTCGGATCCCGAATTAGGGATTGGCATGAACTCTCAGCGTCTATCCCTTCCTCGTCTGAGGTTTCACGATCCTTGCGCCAGGTTTGGGCAAGTTCTTTCCATCTTCCACAGATTGCTGGAGGAATTTCTGAGCAAAGAGATACAAAGGACCAAATAAGTAACCAAGCCGACATAGTGATTGGTTTGGCAAATAAAAAACGGTGAGGAGGTTACCTGGGGAACGGGGTTCTCTTGGCTGTAAGGGGCCATACCCCACTGCCATTCATCAGCCAGCTCCATCTTGAAGACGGACTAGACCCGTTTTCAAATTTGGGCATTGGTGAGCTCGACCATGCAAACTTGGTTCGGGTCGAGTCGGCCTCTCATGTAGCAGATCTTGTGGCTGCGCTTCTAGAGGGGGAAAACTTGGCTATGGATGAAAGTAGCCATCAGGTCATTGCCGCATAACCCTACGTTCGTCAGCTCGAGAAGCCATTTCTCGAACAAGATGATCAAGGGATTCTTCTTCAGGCCAAAGTCCTAGTTCTTCTTGGAGGGGATGCCGACTGAGAAAGAAGGGAGACGAATCATATCGACCTTGGTATTGTTCTTCACATAGAAGAACGATTTTAGCCACTTTTTAAAAGACTTGAGGCCACTGACCCGGTGAAAGACGGAGCCTTTCTGAGGTGTGATGGACGAGGCCCCGCACTGCGTAAGAGATTTCTCTGAGGGGTGGAGCTCCTTATTCGGAACTACATTGGCCCGGAGCTAGAAGACTCTAGCCCAGATTTGGACATTGGGACAGAGGCTGAAGTAACCTTCTATTGCGGAGATAAAAGTGGAGAGAGATGCAATGGCGTCTGCCGAAAGATGGTGAGGCTGGAGGCCAAATATCTTGAAGAAATCCTTAGCTAAATCACTAATGGGAAGACCAAACCCGCGAGCTAAGTGAGCTACAAACACTACGTACTCACCGTATTTTGCATCTTGGATAGGCTCATCGTCAGGAAGGACAAATGAAACCTCTAGCGGGATCCGAAGCATGTGTACCAACCAGTCTAGCTCTGCCTGAGTAACCTTGGATCCTTTCCAAGATCCTCGCTCAGAGACGAGCACTTCTTCTTCGTCTTCATCGACGACGACCAAATGTTGGGGATCCATCTCAGATTCCTCCTCTGAAGAACAACTAACCGCGGGGTCATGAGGCCTAGATTGGCACGGTCCCGGGGCCGCGGCGGAGGAACAGGGATTTGGGCAGCAGCGGTGGCATGAGAGAAGCAGGAGCGCAGCATGGCCGCGAGAGCAGAGAGCAGCGGAGGTAGCGACGCGAGGAAGACGAAGGATTAGGAGCGGGGGAAAGTGAGAAAGGGTTTTCCCTCGCTCCCCTATTTAACCATGTCGCATGTGAAGGGGAGTGGGATCAGTTGCACGCAACGCCCCTCCCTGTGTGCGTGTATCTCGCGGAGGAGATCATGGGATCATGCCACAAGCACAGTTACACCACAGCAGCGCATAGCGACGCGTAGTGGCCCTTGCGGTAAATGAGGAAGCGCGACATGATGTGACGTGTCACAGTGATAACTGACAGAGCGTGGCAGTAAGCACTGCCATGACCCTTAAAATGAGGCAACATGCAATGATTATGTTACACGTACGATAATAGGAAGCTTATGAAGGAAGATAAGGGAAATAACTATGATATAACAAGATGACTCGGCAAGCGAAATAAATCTTGGACTGAGCCAAAAAGAGTCAAATTAATTGCAAAGTCAATAAGTGGTTCATCCAAGTAAAAAAACATACATAGGCCGGCATATATATATATATATATATATATATATATATGTCGGCAAACACTAGAGGAAAAAGGGCCATCCGTTCGCGACCCCTCGGAGCATTAGTCCCGGTTGCGCCACCAACCGGGACTAATGCTGGCACGCGTCCCGGTTGGAGAGGGCACGGGCCAGGGCATGGGTCCCGGTTGGTAAGGGCATGCGTCGGTTGGAGCCACCAGGGACTAAAGGTTTGGCCACTGACCACGTGGCATGTACGCACCTTTAGTCGGTTCTTGGCTCCAACCCACTAAAGACCCTCTGCTCTATAAATGCAACGCCCGCCCTCCGCCTCCACTGCTTTTTCGAATGGTGTAAGGTGTGAGGGTGTGTGCTAGTTTTTCTCATGCATGCATTGAAGGTGTTTGTTGAAATGTTTGAGTGAAAAATCTGAATTTCTCATAGAACAAAAATATAGAAGGTGTCCGAGACGCACTTGAGCTTTCTCCTCTTTATTTCCCTCGATCGAGGTTAGCAATCTTATCTTTTCTAGGTCATTGATACAATTCATGTGTCGGTGTGAATTGGTTATTTCACTATTTATGATGTCCTGTTTTTTGATAAACTTACTTATATGATGCAGATGAACGGTCGGGAATGGATGTACGGTGACCGGCGTGTAGCCGGGTATATCAAAGGCGTGGATAAATTTATCGATGTGGCTACGGAAAACAAAGAGAATGGATTTATACGTTGTCCATGTGTTCAATGTCGGAACAACAAGGAGTACTCTTCCTCGAAAATCATTCGCGTCCACCTGATTATGAAAGGTTTCATGCCCAACTATAATTGCTGGACCAAGCACGGGGAAAGAGGGGTTATGATGGAAGATGGTGAAGAAGAAGATGGTGATAACAACTATCATCATATGTTTCTGAATACGTGATACCGCAATGGAAGACAATGGAGAGGAAAAAGGTGAAGAACGGGCATCGATGAGCGGTGATGAACTTGGTAGGGTCATTTCTGATGCAAAGCGAGACTGTGAAACAGAAAATGAGAAGTTGAAGTTAGAGGGCATGTTAGAAGATCACAAGAAATTGTTGTACCCAAATTGTGAAGATGACAGCACAAAGCTCGGTACCACACTGGAATTGTTGCGATGGAAGGCAGAGTGTGGTCTAACTGACTCCTCATTTGAAAAGATGCTGAAAATAATGATGACATGATAGTGCTGAGGGTTACAAAAAAGCATCATGGGAAAGATAAGGATGACATGATATCCATTGAATTTGATGAACTACTTCAATTATTCAATCAAGACGCCTTGGACAAATCGATCATGAGTGCCTATTGTCTGTAAGTACTAATTCTGTAATTAATTTAGTCTCCATCTATATTATTTTGTTTATTGCATGTATATAATCATACTTTAATATGCAGAATGAAGATTCTCGAATGCAGCAGAGGACAAATCTATGACATTGGCTTCATTGACCCATATTGGGTTCATGAAGCTAATCTCAAAATAAGCCCCGTGATACGGAGGATAATATAGTACACGTTAAGGTTTCAAGAAACCAAAAGGGAAATACTATTTCCTTACAACTTCCAGTGAGTGTTATTGTCTTGTATACACTTTCTATTTCGCTTACTCGATGTTAAGTATCTCATTGATTAGTTACGCATTTGCAGGTACCACTATATTCTGTTAATCATTCAACTTGACAAAGGGCGTGTACTAGTCATGGACTCAAAACATAAACCTCTTGAGACGTGGAAGGACATGCAGATACTTCTCCAAATGTAATTCTAATCATTACGACACTATATCGGCAACGTTCGTGAATTTTATGATATCAAGTACTTAATAACTTATTTTATTCGCTTTCTACACAGCGCTTGGAAACGGTTCACCAAGAAGGCTAGGGTGTTTGGAAAGAGGAGCTTACATTTCAACCACTAGATGTAAGCACCACTAGCTATATCCGCGCATCTCTTTGATTCTAGTTTTGATACAGTTATTATCATGCTTGATTATTATTTTGATTGAACTCTGTTGTCGTAAAGTGCCTGACGAGGACCAGGTAACAATCTATGTGGATACTATGTATGCGAGTTCATCCGCAGACGTATGGCGAGAAGGGCAGAAATTTAGAGCAACTCCACGACGTAAACAATTTCTATAGTTTTTAATTACAATCAAATTGTGTTTAGTTTCATATTCATATAGGTGACTCCTTTTTAAATCAGATCGAACGTCACGGACGGTCTTACGCCAAAGGATCGATCACGAGCAATACAGAGGAATTGGCGGAATTCTTGGATGCGAAGTCCTAAACACACAAGGGGAATACTACTCGCTGTGTATAGACAATAGGAATTGTAAAAATAGCAACTTTCAAGAAATTGGCGGTAGCATCGAATAGCAACTTTTGTATGTAGTGCATGAACTCGATCCATGTATTGAATGTAAAATGTTGTCATGATGATCTTGTGTAATATAACGGTCCTTCATTGATAAGTGCAAAAAACTAAATAAACAATAAAACAACCTAAATGAATTCTCTGCCGCGGCACAAAAGGTGGAGAAAATGCTGTGCAACAAAATGTGCCAAAATGAATTCTACGCATGGCGGAGAAATGGGCAAATCTCTGCCACAGCGGGTTATTAGTCGGTTCGTGTTACGAACCGACTAATGCTCCACACACCTCGATGCCGCCACGTGTGCCCCATTTTTCCCGGTTGGTGGGGCAACCGGGACTAATGGTTAGAGCTTTAGTCCCGATTGCCCCGTCCCGGTTGGGCAACCGGGACTAATGGCCCTTACCAACCGGGACGCATGGGCCCTTTTCTACCAGTGAAAATGGACAAGATCCGAATGAGTTGAACCTGCTGTGGCCTTTCTAGCTAAAGTTGTTAAGACCGCACCAGTTTCGAGGACTAATGTTGAGGGGATGACCCCAATTAGGGTCAAGTTATGGTGAAAGGTAAAGCCCACTGAGGTATTGATCAGGCCAAGGCATGATCCGGGCGAGGTAAATAAGGACCGACCGAATAATGTCTGGGTTACCCTAAGCCGGATAGCGCTAGCAAGACTCAGCCGACATACATGGTATGTCAGCACGATGTATAAGATACTTTGTGTTCACACATACCGTCTTGGACGAGTCAGAAAGGATGAGACCGAGTAAGGAATTGGTGTGCTGTGGAAGGAGAGAGCGAGCCCCAAGGTCAACCCTTTCCTTTGTCTCTCTCTAGAATCCAAGGACAGACAAGTGCTAAGGACAAGAGCCAAAAGGACAGGGACAGAGCAGAGGGTCACAGAGGTGACAGTCCCTGACCTCAACGGTCACATGTCATGGACCCTGTGCCATTGCCGTACAGAGGAGGGGATAGGGGAAAGGAGGTGAAAGGGCATTTATGCCTTTCATATTATTTTGATGTTTGTTGACAACACTTGGATTGGTTTAATGCATTGCTGAAAGTTTCAGGAGATATCATATTCATTGTGGGTAATTTACACACATGGGAAAAAGGGGTTGGTAGGAACAAAAGGGAGGGGCGGAACTTATTCTGGCCAGACTATTCGGCTAATGTGCGCCGGACTATCCGGCCGAACCGGAGTTTCTGCCCCGAAGCCGCCGGAATGTTCGGCCGTGGAAATTCGCCAGCTTTTCTCCCCGGGTGTGGACATTCTGTGAGGCTCATCGGACACTACCTGGACACTGGCCGGACTCTGGCCGGAAACTTGGCCAGGCCGGAGTGTCCGGCTTAGAGAATCTCCACTCGCCTACCCAGAACGCCGATCCGGACGCTAAAATTCGGTCTGGATGCCGAAAATTGGCCCAGTCGCGTACCCAGGGACCTTTTTTCGGCCGGATTGGGGCCAATTTTGGTCCGGACTACCCAGGCTGAACCTAGGTTTCCGGGTATGCCCTGGGAAGGCCGAATGCAGCGAACTCGGCAGAAAAAACTAAATGGCGCATGGACCCGCTAAGTCAGCGACGGAAGCCGAGTCGTCGTCATCCTCGGAACCACGCGGCGACCGCCGGACATTAACTGCCCGTCGCGTCGACCACGCGTCGTCGAATTACAACGCCACCGTCGTTGCCTCGGCTCCCGTGACGGACCGACGGGCACTAACTTTCCACTGTTTCCCCTTTTCCCGCCCTCGCCGCTACACCCCTCCCACCCTCGCTTCCTACCTCGGCCTTTATAAGCCGTACCCCTCGCCGGATATCTTCACACTCTCGCACAGCTCCCCCATCCCAAAAGCCCGAACTCCGGCGAACCCTCTCTCAGAGCTTCCCTTCCCAAGGCCGAGCGGTACCCCGGCGATGGCGCGGCGGCGAAAGGCTTCGGCCGGCGCACCCTCCAGGCTTGGGAGGCGCGCCTGCTGTATGACGCCGGCTATATTATGGCGCCGGACACGTGGATGCCTCCGGGATGGAAGATAAGCGCCGGCGGCATCCCTATCCCACCGGCACCGGCGCCGGAGGAGCTGTCGTACGATATCCAAGAGTACATCGGCGGCATGGACGACCCCTCCGACGCCGAGAGCACCGACAACCTCCTGTACTGGGAGAAGTTTTTTGTGGACCGGCGCGAACAGGAGCTCGCCCGCCACGAGGGTCCGCCGAATGAGTCACCACTGAAGCGCAACAACTCGGCTGGCCGCCGGCGTTGGTGGAGCGCGCTAGGCCAGACGCTCACGGCGGTGATGGAGCACATCAACCGTGCGAACACGCCGTGGCTCGGCTTTCCGCGCACACCGACGCCAGCGGCCAGGTTGGGCCGGCGTCCTCCGCGGAACTAGATGCCGAGGAGGATGGCCAGCTTGAGCTCGTCCTCCTCCTCCTCGGCATCCCACTCCTCCGGCTTGGCGCCGCTGCGCATACCGACAACACCTTCGTCGGGTATGCGCGCGATCAGCGAGGTGGACTTCGCTGTCGCGCCGCCGCTTGACACGCTTCGACATCGTCATCGGCGAGCCACGGGCGACGGCGTCGCCAACCGGCCGCCTGCGACTCCGCTGCCCAAGACTGAAGACTCGGCGCCGCCCAAAGAAGGCACCTTAAGGATGGCGCTGGACAGTCGCTCCGTGACATGGCACCGCAGCCGCCGCCGGTGGATCCCTCCTCGCCGGACATCCTGGAATGGTTCAGGAAGGACTGGGAGCAGGCGGAGCGGCAGCGCATCCTTGGCCTTCAGCAGCAGGCCGAGGAGCAGGCGGCCCGGCAATGGGCGTTGTCCGCGCGCGAGCTCGCCTACCAGGGTGCCCTGCTCTACGTCCTCGACAACTATGAGGATGAAGGCCCATCCTACCAGCCATGGAGGTTCGGCGACCCAGGTTAGGGGAGCTCCTCCCAAAACCAGCCGTCGAGCGACGACGACGACGACGACGATGGCGGCGAGGATGACAGTCGGGCCAACCTCGGCTACACGGCGTCCTACAGCAACTTCGGCATGTAGGACGGCGAGGGCACCGGCGGAGGCCACGGCGGCGGCCTTTTTAAAGTTTATTATGTAGTAGTTTAGTTTAAATTTGATGTAATCCGCCTATATTCGCCCAACTTAATGAAATTCGCCCATCTTTAATGAATTTTATCCGAACTTGGGAACTTGGCCTGGGAACTCGAGTGGGAAACTGGGCGTACCCAGGCTGAAAACTAGTTCCGTCTGGCCAAAAAAAGGTACGATTTTCGGCCTGGGTTCGCCCAACGAGTTGAGATGCTCTTATGCTCACTGGATGTCTGGCTGGGCCGGACTGTCCGGCTCATACGGGCTGGACTGTCCTGGTTAAGTGGCTCCAACGACTCTAATTTCTGGGGCCCTATAAAAGGACCCCTTCTTCTACCTTGGAACCTGCTCGTCCAGTTCAAGAACAACAACACATTTTGAGCCACCAAATCCACAAGATCTCTTCACTCACCCATCCAAAGTCATTGATCTTTGGAGAATCGAAGGAGGAGGCCTTGATCTATAGCTTCACCAAGAGAGATCTTCAGTTCCCCCTCATTCATTTGAGGGCCCCTTGGTCTAGTGTTTCATTGGAAACCCTAGATTTTGATTCTTGTCTTTGATTGTTCGATAGCTTGCTTGAATTTGGGAGCCTCCAATTAGGTTGTGTATGTGTGCCCCGAACTCGTTGTAAAGGTGCCAGCTTCCACCTCGAAGGTTGCCGATATAGTGGAAGAGGTGAATCAAACCCTTTGGGGTGAGGTTCATCGGAGAACAAGGGAGGCCTCTCGTGGCGTTGGTGGTTTGAAACCACCCCCTCTCCAAACGTATACGTACTTCCCCTCAAAAGGATAGAACCACGGGAAACAAATTCTTGTGTCTCTGCGTCCACCACTTTGGTTACTTCTATCCTTTACCGCACTTTACTTTACTTGTTCTTTCTTAGTATTGTGCTAGTTGGTGATAGTTTGAAATATAGGTAAATTCACCTTAGTTGCATAATCTAGAGAATTTACCTTTCTTGTCAAACCCTAATTTGAAAAAGAAGAAAATTTGAAGTAGCACCTATTCACCCCCCCTCTAGGTGCCCATACGATCCTTTCAATTGGTATCAGAGCCTCGGCTCTTTATTCGGGCTTTACCGCCTAAGAGTATATGGGTAGCCACGATGGGGAATGTGAAGGTGAGCCTACCAACTCGGTGACCATGGATGACCTTAATAACTTGGAAACAAGATTGAGATCCACCTTGGCCAATGAGATAAAACAATTGCACAAGCTACTTGAGCAACTTGTTAAAGGTAAAGGTCGCTCATCATCCCCTTATCCTCGAGAGGAACCTCCACCATTACCTAAGGTGAATGCCCCGGTATCACCTATGGGTATGGTGGTGGGAGGTAATCAAGACAACACTAATTCCACCAAAAAAGGGATGGTGGGAAGGGAGAGCGCCATGAATCTCATGGATGGTACACTCCCGACCCTCCAATTCCGCACCCTCATATAAACAATATAGGATACCCACCAAAGCTAGATGCATCTACTTTTGCTCAATGGCAATCTCTAATGAAATCTCATGTGCGCAGCTCTTGTACTGAGTTATGGAACATCATTGAAGAAGGACTCTATATTTGGGATCCAAACAACTTGACAAGAAGAGAAGTTGTCAATAGTCAACTCAATGCCACCCCCTTGCACATGATACAACAAGGATTGGGTACAAAAGATTACCCACACATTGAGCACCTCAACACCGCCAAGGAAGCTTGGGATGCTCTCATAGAGTTGTATGTAGGGAATGAGGGCATGAGAAGGAACCGGTATGATGCACTAAGCAATGAAGCCGAAGGCTTCTATATGAAGGAAGGTGAAGATCATGAAGACATGTATCTAGGCTCAAGACCACCGCCACCGCTTTTAGGAATGTGGGTGCCTCACATATGGATGATGCTTGGATAAAAAGGAAATATGTGAGTGCACTCATGCCCTTTGAGCCCACCGACTTGAAGATCCTATAAGGAAGACACAACTACCACCTCATGACCTCCAATGAATTTATGCCAGAGATGGCCTCTTTCAAGGTTGCCACCAAGAATGCCAAATATGCCCATGCTTGTGCACTTGGAATGAGCAATGTTGTCAATCTTGCATTAAAGGCAAAAGTTGTGGAACATGGGGATGCAGATGATAGTGATGAAGTCCTCTCCATGAGCCACCCCGACGATTTCAAGATTGTTCATGGTGAATATATGGCCTTCTATGCAAAGAACTTTTGGAAGAACCCCGCCAAGGCCAAGATGGAAATGCAACGAAGAAGCAACCCAAATGGAAGTAGAGAAAATGTCACTAAATTGAGAACTTGCTTCAATTGTGGTGACCGCTATCACTTTGTGGCGGGTTGTCCCTATGAGAAGGGAGAAGATCATGGGGTTAAACTTGTGTTGAAAAAAACTTCCAAAGCTCCTTACAAGAAACCCTTCATCAAGAAGAATCCCATCAACAAGAAGTCGGGTGAAATTGTGTTGATCACTCATGAAGAATACTCCTTTGACAATGAAGATGATGAAGAGGAAACATCAAGTGGTGTGGCTGCTCTTGCACTATTTCTACCCCCACATTCTCCCTCTTTGACTCTCCAAAATAAGAGTCTCTCTAACAAGAACGTTACTTTCCTTATGGCAAGAGGAAAGGAGGTATCTTCATCATCTCACCCCACCCTCTTGAGTAATGATGAAGTTGATGATGAAATGTCTCTTGAGGTGAAAAACAAAATAATTGCTTTTGATGAGTTCATGAATAACTTGCAAGGGGAACACAAGAGACATTTTGTGGACCTCTTAGATCAACTTTCTCACACCCAAGAGCTTCTTAATGAAAGATGTAAACTAGTAAGAGAACACATGATTGAGGTAGAAGCCCTAAATAATGCTCTAGAATAAGAACAAGAGACTAGGATGTCCCTTGAACTAAAACTTGAAGGGCTTGATGGGGCAAATGATTTAATTGTGAATAGACTCATTAAGGAACGAGATCTTGCTATTGCTAAATATAAAAGGGCTAAAAAGGACAAGACTTAGTTTGATGTGGTTCATGAAAAACTTGCTGAGGACTTTAGTTTGCTTGACAAGGCTCGCAAGGCTTTGGAAAGTGAAATCTTGTTACTCACAAAGTCCCATGAAAAGCTTCAAAATCAATTGACCAATATTCCTTCACCTAGTAATTTCATTCCCTCTAGTAGTACAACTATTCTTGAAGAAAATGCTAGGTTGAAGGGGGAGCTAGCTAAGGCCACCTTTCCAAAAGGAAACAAGTCCATTGATGACCTCTTGAGTAAGAAAATGTCAAATGGTGAGAAAGGGGGCATTGGTTTTGTCTCCAAAGCCAAGAAGAAGAACAACAACAAGAAGAAGGACAAGCACGCACAAGAGAACATTTGGGCCGAAGTCATCTCCACCGCTTTGTTGGAGATATGCCCTAGAGGCAATAATAAATGTATTTATTATTATATCTTTGTGTTTATGATAAATGTTTGCATTCATTCTATAATAGTATTAACAAGGAAACATTAATACTTGTGTGATTTGTAAACTAAAATAGAGTCCCTAGTATTTATAATACTAGCTTGTTGGTTAATAAATGATTTTGGTTTCCCTATCATGAACATTGAGATGTTGTTAACAACAAGATCATATCGTTAGGATAATGATATGATGGACATACTCCTATAGATAAACGTAGCATAAAGATCAAGTCATTTTAATAGTTCAATTGTTATATGCTTTCTGATACATAGTAACCTAATTCCTTTGACCATGAGATCATGCTTATCACCATCACCGGAAGGATGCTTTGATGACATCAAACACCACACCGTAATTGTGTGGCTATAAAGGTGGCATTGAGTGTTCACAAAGTATTGGTTGAGACACATGGATCAAGAGTGGGATTTGTCCATCCATATGACGAATAGATATACTCTGGGCCCTCTCGGTGGAATGTCATCCAATTAGCTTGCAAGCATGTGACTGGCTCACAAGGGATCACATATCACAGGAACGAGAAAAGAGTACTTATCAGTAACGAGGTTGAACAAGGTATGCGGAGATACCGACGATCATAACCTCGGATAAGTAAACTATCATGAGACAAAGGGAAATTTGTATCGTATGTAAGTGGTTCATTCGATCGCAAAGTAATTGTAGAAATATGTGGGAGCCATATGAATTTCCAGATTCCTCTATTGGTTATTGTTCGGAGAAGTGTCTCGATCATGTCCGCATAATTCACGAACCGTAGGGAGACACACTTAAGGATTCGACGTTGTTGAGTAGTTATGGAATGATGAGTAAGAGACCGAATGTTGTTCGGAGTCTCGGATGGGATCCGGGATATCACGAGGAGATCCGGAATGGTCCGGAGAATAAGATTCATATAAGGAAAGTCCTGTTTCGGGGTTGGAGAATGGTTTCGGTGTTTTCATCAGGAATGTTCAAGAAGGTTACGGAATGTCCGTCACTCCGGAGGAGAAGGGTACATGAATGTGTCATAACAAGTTGGAATAGTTGCATCATGTACTAGGTGTCATCGCTGAGCGAAATAAAGGGATAAATCAAATCCTAGTTTGAAAAGTCAAACGCCAATTTGAAAAGTCAAACGGCTATTTTGCTTGGTGGAGGGAGTAGGAACCTACTTGGGAGGAAGTCCTCTCCCTCCACCGCGGCCTTGAAGCCGAGTTGGGATGGACTCCTCCCTTGGCGGCCCCTCCACCTATATAAGGAGGGGCAGGGCTGCCCCTCCAAGCACACAAATTGCACCCCGCAAACCCTAGCTCCAAGCCGCCGGCGCCGCCACCTCCTGCTGCCTCCGCCTAGGGCTAAACCCTAGCCGCCGAGTTGGGCATCCCCTTGCCCTAGCCACCGGCCTAGCCTCTCCTCCTTGTTGTGTCTAAACCCTAGATCACCGAGGCTCTCTCATAGTCCACCATACTCGCTCCGGCTTAAGGCGAAGCCCTGCGAGATCTCCCCTCTACTTCCGGTACCACGCCGTCGTGCTTTCGGAATCGCGAGGAGAGTACTACAACCTCCGCTGCCTGCTAGAACAAGGGAGAGGAAGGTCTTCGTCGAGTACCAAACGTGTGACCGATCAAGGAAGCTGACTGGAGCAATGCGCGGAAGTATCATCTACGCGATCTTGAGATCGGGAAGAGTATGAATACATCACCCACGAGAATCCGCTCTCGTTAAACACTTTGGAATCTTCGAGGGTGAGTTATTCTATTGACTCGTTGCTACAATCTAGTAGATAGATCTTGGCTTGTTTGTTTGTATGCGGTAGAATTTTTTTGTTTTCCATGCTACGAACCCCTACACGCTTGCCATGCATCAAACCGGCTCTACCTCCGCAAAGAATTGAACAAGACTCCATATGAAATACTTATGGGTAACAATCCCAACATATCTTACTTCCAGGTGTTTGGTTGTAAGTGTTTCTATCTCATAAAGGGTGTTTATTGTCCAAATTCGATTCCAAAGCATTAGAGGGTATTTTTGTTGGCTATGGTCTCGAATCTCACACTTATAGAATCTATGATAAGCTCTCTGGAGCCGTCATAGAATCTTGTAGTGTGACCTTTGAAGAATATGATGGTCCCCAAGGGGGCGTGTTGATGCTTGTGATGCAGATGATGAAATGCCTCAGGATGCCGTAGGAAGAATGGGTGTGGGATATATCTTCCCCGTTGAGGAACCCCTTATGGAGGATCAAGAAGAACTATGCTCTACTCAAGTGGAGCCCTCATATTCACAACAACAACAACAACAACAACAACAACAACAACAACAACAACAAGCTCCATCTATCGAGGAGGATAATGACCCAAGCCAAAGACAGGCTGTGGACCCTCAACATGTTGATCAAGGTGACATGTCTAGTGAGGAGGATCTTGAGTCACCATTCTCCAGAATGACAAGTGTTGCTCGGTCCATTAGACAAGAAGATCTACACAATCAGCCGTGAGAGCAGCTCAACTCCAATCTAGTAATGTACCGGATCAAGACCAAGGTCAACCTTTTCCTCTTAAAGAAGAGAATGATTCCGATGATGATCAAGGTCAATTTGATGGTCAAGACAAGGACCAAAATGATGAAGAGGTCCCCACAAGAAACAACAAGGAGACCCATACTCGTTGCGAATCTACAATGGATATGATGTTGGAATTAAGAGACCATTCTCTATAGAATGTGGTTGGAGATCTAAGGAGAGGAATATCCACAAGAGCACAATTGAAGAGATTTAGTGAAAACCAAGCACACATCTCCATGATTGAACCAAAGAAAGTGTGGGAAGCTCTTGAAGATTCAGAATGGTTGGAAGCAATGCACAAAGAGCTCAACAATTTTGAGAGAAACAAAGTATGGAAGTTAGTTGAGAAGTCAAAGGATTGCCGCAATGTTATAGGCACCAAGTGGATATTCAAGAACAAGCAAGATGAGCATGAAATTGAGGAAAGATTGGTTGCACAAGGGTTCTCTCAAATTGAAGTCATTGATTATGGAGAGACATATGCACCAGTGGCTTGCCTTGAGTCCATCCGTATCCTTCTTTCTTATGCGAAACATCATAACTTTAAGTTGCAACAAATGGATGTAGAAAGTGCATTTCTTAATGGTCCATTGAATGAGTTGGTATATGTAAAGAAACTGTTAGACCCCTCCTTTATAAAGGAAAGGATCCCTGTGATTGCAATGCTAGTCCCTGGATCAATGCTAGCATCCACAGTTTAAGATGAAGTACACAGATACAAAGGTCATTTATTACATTCATTCCAGAGATAAAACATAGTCTTATACAACTCAGGGCCATAGGCCTAATACAAGAGTTTTAAGGAAACAAGTAATAAACATAAGTCTTCATCTTCATGTGCCACAGGCAAGCATGTTGAGTGTAGACTCATGACTCCTATTCATCATCAGAGTAACCATCACAAGTTACATTACAGAGGGTCAATACTTTGGAATAGTATTGGCAAGTGATACCTTATTATATTTTAAGTGGACTATATTACTATATGCATTTTGGCTAAGTGTAACTTGGCTTGCTTTGCTTAAAAATAGATTTTTACCTATTAGTTGAAATTGTTAAGTTTTCCTTTGTCAAAACATTCCCAAGGAACCATCAATAGACATTGAGTACCTTCACCCTTGTTCACCCATCAATTTTATTTAGAAGTTGGAGTGATGAGATTCTTGTAGCTTCCATGTCTTGATGCTCAAAGTGTCCATTGGACTGGACAAGGCTAAATACTTAGGTTTTCCATCCGCAGGTTGTGCACTTTCCCCTGTTTCCCAAGACAGACCCCATCCTATAATCCCATCTACCACCAAGTGACTAAGTGCTAATTTGATCATGGCAAGCCTATTGCCAAGTGGTTGTACCGTAGCTTTCTCAACACTTGGCCTCCCAATCCCTTTGTGCCTGGTGGCATACCACAAGTGAGATACAACCCAAATCCATGGCCTTGTGTAACCACTCAACATAACCCAATCTTTCCATTCCACCCAGGAGGTTTATTTGCCTTAGTTGTTTTATTAAGAAAAAAAATAAGTCTCTTGACTTAGAATATATATACCATATAGATGTGCACCACCCTTGTTTTCTATAAGCTAGGCTAAGCAAAGTATGGTATCTTATCTTAGGGAAATTTCCCTAGCATTTCTACTACTTCACTCTACTTAGGATTTCCCATCTTAGCACTAAGCAAAATATCATGCATTTACTTTAGCAAAATATCTAATGCAAGTATAAAACTTAGGATAGGAAATTCATGAAAATATCACTTGCCTTGGTAGTGGGGAGAGTAGCACTCCTCACAATCACAATCACTAGCAAAATCTACACAAGAAACAATAGCATACAATTACACACAATATATATACACCCAAAAATAATATGAATGCATGCATGCAAGAATCTACTAAGTGATGATTTTTTTGAAAATTATACCAAGTATGTTCATGAGTACAGAAACTTAACAAGACACAAGTTTGCCAACTAAACTTATTTGGCCCCAAAATAATATACAAGATTATAACTATATCTAAAATAGCCCTAAACATGTTTCACAATAAAAATCATTTTTAACTGTTACTATATGCTAAATAAAGTGGATATTCAGAAAGGTTTTGTTTCACTGAATCCAACGGTATAAAGTTTGCAAAAATCCAACGTGGCATTCAAAAGTTATAAGCATTTGAAGTTTGAATCTAAATCTGGTTTTAAATTCTGTTTCTAATCTAAACCTTGCCACGCGTCATGTTTTTATTCGCCCGTACCGCTTCGCACCGGATCGTCCCTCTGTGCCGTTGGATCCAACTAACGATGCGCGGCTCAGATCTGTCCTTACCCCCTCGTTAAGTGATCTGTTTCTACGCGTAGGATCAAGATCTGACGGCTACGATCTATCAACGAAGCAGGCGTTGGCGGTGTTGACCGTGGCGCGTCGACTCTGATGGGTGGCGCTCTAGATCGTCCGGGAAACAAGAAGGTGCTTACCAGAATCGGTGGCGTCTTTGGCTCGAGGGTGTTGGTGGTTTGCGAAGGCGCGTCTTGGTGCGGCCGAGCTCGTCGAGTAACGGCGTCGGTCGCTTGCAGACGTGGTGCTTGCCGAGGTTTGGCGTCGCCCTAACACGAGCCAGAGGCATCAGGAGTTTCGCAAAACGCAGGCGATCAAACTCGCGTGGAAGAGGGGGCAAGGGGCGCTCGGGTTTTACCTGAATTGGTCGCCGGAGTCAAGCGGCGGCGCAGGTGGTCTTGGTCGTGGACGGAGACGGTGACCTGGGTCACGAGCAGGCAAAAGAAATGTGTCAGCAGGTGCGTAAGAACGTGCCGAGCATCCTTGTTTGATCGAGAGGGAAAGGGGC
This sequence comes from Avena longiglumis, assembly GCA_030063025.1. Taxonomy (NCBI): domain Eukaryota; kingdom Viridiplantae; phylum Streptophyta; class Magnoliopsida; order Poales; family Poaceae; genus Avena; species Avena longiglumis. Next base: position 485,025,886 of record CP125978.1, on the reverse strand, counting down.
GGTCGAGGCTCACCGGAATCGATCACCGTAGTTCATGCGCGAAGCAAATGGAGAGTGTCAAAAGAAGCGCAGACTCACTGGTCTAGTTTGCAAGAACGAGTGGCAGAGGGAAGCGCAGAACTCACCGTAATTGGCCGGAGTAGTCGCCGGAGACGGCGGAGTTGCAGAAAACGCAATGGGGCGCTTCAGGCGTTCTTGGGGGTTTTGGGGAAAAGAGAGAGGGACAGTGGGGTTTCTTATAGCCTGGTCGCGAGCGAGAATCACTCAGCCAATAACTCGAATTGACGCCGCGATTAACACACAGGAAACGGCCGCGTTGATTGGGGATGAACTGGTCGTGCGGGTGGAGACGATGCTGGCGTGGAGATGGCCCGCTTGTCGGCGACGTGCGCGAGGTGGGAGTGGGGGTCCGTCTGTCAGTGGCTGTCTGCGTGTGTGCGCGCGTGTGAGAGGAAACGAGGATCCCCGGGTGGGCTTGCTGGGCTGGATTGGTCTTGGGCGGATCACGGCCGCATGGCCTTTTCTTTGTTTGCCCTTTTCTTTTTACATTTTCTATTTTCGAATGATTTTTATATGAATTCAAATCCTTTTTGAATTCAAACAAATTTGGGGATCTTTATAGGGTTCTGTGGTTTCAAATGCAGTCATTTAACCAAGTGATTACCATGTAGGGTTTGGTCAAGCTTGGATTTTCAAAATAATCAGAGATTTTGCTATAGTTGCAATTATTTGAATTTAGGGTTTTGAAATCATTTCTAAATTTTGAATCCTGGTTAAAGCTTCACCTAATCATTCCAACAATGGAGTCAAGTAATCAAGTACCTAGTCTTCCAAATTTTCAAAGTGTGATGGTCATTTTGGAATCAAATGTCCACATGAAATCATAGTCTCAACTTCTGTTTCTAAATGATTTTTGATAAAACCCTAAATGAATGAATGATGCATAGATGATATGAATGAGTTTTGAAACTATGATTTTTGGGATGTTACAAATCTAACCCCCTTAAGATGAATCTCGCCCTCGAGATTCGGTTTGGCTAGCAAATAGGTGAGGGTGGTCTTTCCGAAGATCATCTTCTCTTTCCCATGTTGCTTCCTCTTCGGAGTGATGGTTCCATTGCACTTTACAAAATTTGATAGTCTTGGTCCTGGTGACTCTTTCTGCTGTCTCTAGAATTTTGACAGGCTTTTCCTCATAAGTGAGATCACTTTCTAGTTGAACTTCCTCCAAAGGTATGGTATCCTTCAAAGAAGAATCTTCCATTTCTGGGTGACACTTTTTAAGCTGACTCACATGAAATACGTTATGGACTGCTGATAGAGATTCTGGTAATTCCACTTCATATGCAACTTCTCCCTTGCGACTTAGAATCTTGAATGGCCCAACGTATCTTGGTGCCAACTTTCCTTTGCCTCCAAATCTTTTCACTCCACGAAGTGATACCTGAGATAGGCTCTATCCCCAACCGTCAGGTGACTTCTCTCGCTTAGAATCCGCGTAGCTTTTCCATCGGATTGTGCTATCTTCAACATGTCCTTTACCAATTTAACTTTCTCTTCGGCGTCCTTGATAAGATCAGGTCCAAATAAACTTCTTTCTCCCACACCATTCCATAACAATGGGGTGGTACACTTCCTTCCGTAGAGTAACTCAAACGGTGCCATTCCAATACTTGATTGATGGTTGTTATTGTAAGAGAACTCCGCGTAAGGCAAACTTTCATCCCAACTTGCTCCATAGTCTAGAGCACAAGCTCTCAACATGTCTTCAAGAATTTGGTTGGTTCTTTCCGTTTGTCCATCCGTTTGAGGATGAAAAGCAGTGCTAAACTCCAATCTCGTTCCTAAGGATTCATGAAGTTGTCTCCAAAAGTGAGATGTGAACTGGGTCCCTCTATCTGACACGATACTCTTTGGCACACCGTGAAGGCATACAATCCTGCTCATGTAAATTTTTGCTAACTTGGCACTTGTATAAGTTGTCTTCACGGGTATAAAATGAGCCACTTTAGTCAGGCGATCCACTACCACCCATATGGAATCATATCCTGATCTAGTCCTTGGTAATCCGGTAATGAAATCCATACCAATATTTTCCCACTTCCATTCAGGAATAGGCAATGGTTGAAGCAAACCTGCTGGTTTCTGGTGCTCCGCTTTGACTCTGCTACACACGTCACACAAAGCTATATGTTCGGCGATGTCCTTTTTGAGATTGTTCCACCAAAACCTTTCCTTCATGTCCATGTACATCTTGGTATTTCCCGGGTGAATAGAATACGGAGAGTTGTGACCTTCCTGTAAGATCAGTTTCCGCAATTCTGGGTCTTGTGGAACACATATACGTTTCCCGTGCCATAAGGTACCTTGTTCGTCAACATGAAAACTCTTAGCTTTCCCTAGACCAATGTTTACTTTAATCTTTTCAATTTCCTCATCAGTCTTCTGGACTTCTCGGATCTTGTCCAATAGAGTGGGTTGAACATCTAAGGACATGAGATGTCCTTCTGGCACAATCTCTAATCTGAGTTCTTTGAATTGCTTACACAAGTCATCTGGCAATTCCCCTTTTGTAAGGCCATTTACAAATGTCTTACGACTTAGAGCATCCGCTACTACATTTGCTTTACCAGGGTGGTATTGCAAACTTAAGTCGTAATCTTTGATAAGTTCTAACCATCTTCTTTGTCTCATGTTGATTTCCTTCTGGGTGAAGATATATTTCAAACTCTTATGATCGGTGAACACTTCACAACGCTTTCCCAAAAGGTAATGTCTCCATGTTTTGAGTGCATGGACGACAGAGGCTAACTCCAAATCATGGGTAGGGTAATTTACCTCATGGGTTTTGAGTTGTCTCGAAGCATAGGCTACGACTTTACCATCTTGCATAAGTACGGCACCCAAACCCTGATGAGATGCATCACAATACACTTGGAAATCCTTTTCCAAATCTGGTAGACATAGAACTGGTGCTGTTACGAGTCTCTTCTTCAATTCTTGGAAACTGACTTCGCAACCTTCAGACCAAGCAAACTTCTTGTCCTTCTTTAGTAATTCTGTCATAGGCTTAGCAACTTTTGAGAAATTCTCAATGAACCTTCTGTAGTAACACCTTAAGCCAGGAAACTACGAACTTCTTTCACATTTTAGGTGATTCCCATTCATCACAATTTGAAACCTTAGCAGGATCAACTACCACACCATCTTTTGTCATCACATGACCAAGAAAACCAACTTTCTCTAACCAAAATTCACACTTGCTGAATTTGGCATATAGTTTATGTTCCCTCAGTTTCTCAAGTATCAAGCGTAAGTGTCTTTCATGCTCTTCCTTGCTCTTGGAGTAAACCAAGATGTCATCGATGAAAACTACAACGAACTTGTCAAGGAACTCCATGAACACCTTGTTCATCATATTCATGAAATATGCTGGAGCGTTGGTTAACCCAAATGGCATCACAGTATACTCATACAATCCATATCTTGTGGTGAATGCTGTTTTTGGTATGTCTTGCTCTCGTATCTTGAGTTGAAAATAACCTGACCGAAGATCAATCTTCGAGAATACACATGCTCCTTCTAGCTGATCAAATAAGTCGTTGATTCTTGGCAAAGGATACTTGTTCTTGATTGTAACCTCGTTGAGAGAACGGTAATTAATACATAATCTTTGGGTTCTATCCTTCTTCTCCACGAACAAAACTGGGGCTCCCCAAGATGAAGAACTTGGTTGAATAAACCCTTTCTGTAGCTGTTCTCCTAGTTGTTTCTTGAGCTCCTTTAATTCATCAACAGACATTTTGTATGGTCTCTTAGCTATTGGTCCTGATCCTGGCACCAAATCTATTAGAAACTCTACATCTCTATCTGGTGGCATTCCTGGTAATTCCTCCGAAAACACGTCCGGATATTCACACACAATTGGTACACTTTCCATGCTAACCCCCTTAAGATGATTCAGCTTACTTCCCTTGGATTCAAAGTTTGACTTAAATTTTATTCTCTTTCCTTCTGGGGTTGTGAGTGTAACTGAACGGTTGGCACAATCTAATACTCCTTCATACTTAGACATCCAATCCATTCCCAAAATCACATCCAGTCCTTGGGAATCAAGAATTATTAGGTTTACTGGAAACTTATATTTTCCAAACTCTATGACTAAGTCATGGCATCCAGAGTTTACTATCATTTCTCCCCCCGGAGAACTTACTCTTATGGGACACCCAATGGTTTCTACCGGCAGTTCATTTCTTTCAACAAATGCCTTTGATATGAATGAATGAATGAGATGCACCGGTATCAAAGAGTACAAATGCTGAAATTGAATTGAGTCTGAACTTACCAGCCACGGCATCAGGTTCCTCATAGACCTCCTCCACATTGATGTGATTAACCTGTCCTTTCTGGAAAGGATTCGGTTTGATAGGTCCTTCCACCTTCCTTTCGGGGCACTCATTTGCATAGTGTCCCATCTTCTTGCATTTGAAGCACTCAACCTGACTGATGTCCTTTTTAGGAGGTTGGCCTCCACTTCCACTACCATTTCCACCATAGTGGCTCTTATGTCCACCCTTGTGGTTCTTGTACTTGTCCTTGTCATGACTGCGGTGATGCTTATTGTCATGACGGTTGTGCTTGCTGAATTTCCCATGTTTATGGGATCCTGAGCTGCCACTGTCATCATAGTGAGATCGTTTGTGAGACGATCCCGAATTGTGCTTGTCGGAGTGTTTCCTCTTTCTACTCTCGACTTGTTTCATTTTACTTTCCAAAATAGCAGCCTTGTCACACAACGACTGATAAGTTGGAACATACGCCACAGATAGCTGTAGGTTCAGTTCATCATTTAATCCTTCCAAGAACTTCTCCTTTCTCTTGGCATCAGTATCAACCTCATCCGGTGCGTAGCGCGCCAGATTGTTGAATTCCTCTATATATTCTGCCACGCTGCGGTGGCGCTGTTTCAGGTTGTGAAACTCTTTCTTTTTAAGGCTCATTATCCCTGATGAGATATGAGCTGTGCGAAATCCATCTTCAAAGATGGCCCAAGTCACCTCATCAATAGGAGTGGTGATTTGGAAGTTGTCCCACCATGTGGCAGCTGGTCCTTCCAACAGATGTGCTGCAAACCTGACCTTTTCAGCATCCGTGCAGCCCACGGTCACTAAGTCTTTGTTCACAGAACGTAACCAGTCATTGGCTACCATGGGATCAGTTGTTCCCGAAAACTTTGCTGGCCTCAGACGCAGAAATCTGGTGAGCATATCGAAACCCGGAGGGTTGTTGTTGTTGTTGTTGTTGTTGTTGGGGTCGTTGTTGTTGTTATTATTCTGGTTTTGGATGAACGTTGTCATCATTTGCATAAGCTGCGTTTGCGCATTCATCATTTGTTGCATTTCCGGGGTGATGTTGTTGGGGTTGGGGTTTGCGCGACGGGGAGGCATCTGTGGTTTGTTCAAATAGATAAGAATGAGATACCCATAGATGTTTCATGCACAATACAACATAAGCAAACACATAACAAGTAATATAAGAACAAAGGTTCAACAACCACATAACAAACTCATGAAGTAAAACACACAAGTGACAAGCCATCCACATGTCGGATGGTCCAATAATAAGTTCACCATAACAAGTATGAATATGAAAAGTAGACGAGTAGCCAAATCTACTCATCAGCGTCAATCTCCTCCTCAACGAAAGTAAGACCTGCGTTCTCCATCGCGGTCTTGTTCTCCTCAATCATAGTAGTCAAAGAATCAACCTTGGCCTTGAGAGCCCTCTTCTAGGAGCGGAGTCTCTCAATGACCATCTGCTGCTGCTCAAGTTCGAAGTCCTTGGACTTCAGTTCCTCGGTCATGTCCCGGATTTTCTTGTTCCTATCCTGGACGCGTTTCTCTTGGCTCTTGAACTTGCGATCCTGAGCCTCAAACTTCGTCTCCATCTCCTTGATCATCTCATCCTGCTGTGCGAAAAGTTTGTCCTTCTCGCGTAGCTGCACCTGGAGCTCGTCATTGCCTAGCATGACGTTCGTCCTGTCCGTGTCTACGTGCCTGAGAAGAGTCTCTAAGTCCTGAAGATAGAGGCGTATCGGCTCTGCAGTGTTCCTCGAGTCGTCCTCAAAGTCGATGGAATCTCCATCTGCATCACGCCTTCCGAAGGCGTGGAAGTGAGTGCCCCTAACTTGTCGGGAGTGACGGCCTAACAGTCGTCCTATTAGGTCCTGCATGACTACCTCCATGCCTCTCTCTCTGTCGTCGTGCATCAGCTTGAAGACGATGGCCTCCGTAGTAGGCTCAGTCTGGCGTCCTGGCTGGCTCACCTTGAAGCCCCAGAGGTCCTTCCTTTCAAACTTGGTGAGTGGGTACACCGTGATGGTAGGAAGAGGGAGATCGGCAGTGGTAAGCTCAACGATCTGAGGTCCAAGCGAGTAACTGGAACTCCTCAGCAGTCTTGTGGTAATAGGCATCTATTTATAAAATTGAAAAGTTAGAACAACACTATAACAAACACAAAACAACCATCTCATACATAACCATGGAACACAATTTCACACAAGTCATGCTTACATAAATCCATTATATCAAACAAGGTCCAACTTATTTAAGATATCATTTTGGAAAAATAAGGTGATAAGTGGTGATCCAACTAACGAAGTGTCCTTACAATCCAATCTCACGGGATCTATTATTAAACACAATGTTCCTAGAGGCAATCCACCAATCTTGCTCCCTTGACTCTATCACTAAGTCTATAACATCTCCTCTTATCTCTTGGTTGGTGTCTTCCAACTCTTGAGTAAGCTCCTTTTCTTTCTCTAAGTCCTTTTGGAGGTTGAGCATTCTGCACTTGACTCTAGCACTTAGTTCCTTGATAGTCCTCCAAGCTGCATCCCTGGCTGACTCAAAGAATGTGGTGTGCATTGTAGTGTTGGTGTACATGCAGAATCCTCTTTCTTTGTGGTTGTCTTCCTTGTTTTTGTACAAGTGAAGTTGCACCCACCAATACTCCACTCCTTCATCCTTCACGGGAAAACCTTTGTACACGGCTTCACCATGTGCATCCATTGCTTCCATGAGATCCTTGAGAATACTGGGAAACTCCGTCTCACACTCCAAGGTCATGGTCATGAGTGGTCCCTTCTTCACGGCTTCGTTGATGGAGTTCATCTACAAAGGAGTTTGAAAGAGATTAGAAAAGTTTTACGAGAAGAATAGACAAGTGTAGAAGTAGTTGAAAAAGCTTTTTCCTTAGTGGTTTCCAATTCCTAGGGTCATAATCCTCAGTGCAACACGATGCTCGATACCATCTGTTAGACCCTCCTTTATAAAGGAAAGGATCCCTGTGATTGCAATGCTAGTCCCTGGATCAATGCTAGCATCCACAGTTTAAGATGAAGTACACAGATACAAAGGTCATTTATTACATTCATTCCAGAGATAAAACATAGTCTTATACAACTCAGGGCCATAGGCCTAATACAAGAGTTTTAAGGAAACAAGTAATAAACATAAGTCTTCATCTTCATGTGCCACAGGCAAGCATGTTGAGTGTAGACTCATGACTCCTATTCATCATCAGAGTAACCTGCAACATCACAAGTTACAGCCACAGAGGGTCAATACTTTGGAATAGTATTGGCAAGTGATACCTTATTATATTTTAAGTGGACTATATTACTATATGCATTTTGGCTAAGTGTAACTTGGCTTGCTTTGCTTAAAAATAGATTTTTACCTATTAGTTGAAATTGCTAAGTTTTCCTTTGTCAAAACATTCCCAAGGAACCATCAATAGACATTGAGGACCTTCACCCTTGTTCACCCATCAATTTTATTTAGAAGTTGGAGTGATGAGATTCTTGTAGCTTCCATGTCTTGAGGCTCAAAGTGTCCATTTCCTTGGACAAGGCTAAATACTTAGGTTTTCCATCTGCAGAGGTTATGCACTTTCCCCACCAGACTTGGTTTCCCAAGACAGGACCTTTCAGAAGCTTTTCCTTAGTCAAATGGACGCGTTCCATCCTATAATCCCATCTACCACCAACTGTCCAAGTGACTAAGTGCTAGCAACCTATTTGATCATGGCAGAGCCCATATTGCCAAGTGGTTGCACTGTAAGCTTTCTCAACACTTGGCCTCCAAATCCCTTTGTGCCTGGGTGGCATACCACAAGTGAGATACACAACCCAAATCCATGGCCTTGTGTAACCACTCAACATAACCCAATCTTTCCATTCCACCCAGGAGGTTTATTTGCCTTAGTTGTTTTATTAAGAAAAAAAATAAGTCTCTTGACTTAGAATATATATACCATATAGATGTGCACCACCCTTGTTTTCTATAAGCTAGGCTAAGCAAAGTATGGTATCTTATCTTAGGGAAATTTCCCTAGCATTTCTACTACTTCACTCTACTTAGGATTTCCCATCTTAGCACTAAGCAAAATATCATGCATTTACTTTAGCAAAATATCTAATGCAAGTATAAAACTTAGGATAGGAAATTCATGAAAATATCACTTGCCTTGGTAGTGGGGAGAGTAGCACTCCTCACAATCGCAATCACTAGCAAAATCTACAAAAGAAACAATAGCATACAATTACACACAATATATATACACCCAAAAATAATATGAATGCATGCATGCAAGAATCTACTAAGTGATGATTTTTTTGAAAATTATACCAAGTATGTTCATGAGTACAGAAACTTAACAAGACACAAGTTTGCCAACTAAACTTATTTGGCCCCAAAATAATATACAAGATTATAACTATATCTAAAATAGCCCTAAACATGTTTCACAATAAAAATCATTTTTAACTGTTACTATATGCTAAATAAAGTGGATATTCAGAAAGGTTTTGTTTCACTGAATCCAACGGTATAAAGTTTGCAAAAATCCAACGTGGCATTCAAAAGTTATAAGCATTTGAAGTTTGAATCTAAATCTGGTTTTAAATTCTGTTTCTAATCTAAACCTTGCCACAGCGTCATGTTTTATTCGCCGCTTACGCACCGGATCGTCCCTCTGCCGTTGGATCCAACTAACGATGCGGCTCAGATCTGTCCTTACCCTCGTTAAGTGATCTTTCTCTGGCGTAGGATCAAGATCGGCAGCCACGATCTATCAACGAAGCAGGTATTGGCGGTGTTGACGGCGGTAGCGTCGACTCTGATGGCGCTGGCGCTCTAGATCGTCGGAAACAAGAAGGTGCTTACCAGAATCGCGGTGGCGTCTTTGAAGCTCGAGGTGGTGTTGGTTTGCGAAGGCGTCTTGATGCGGCGAGGAGCTCGTCGAATGGGCGGCGTCGGTCGCTTGCGGGCGTGGTGCTTGCCGAGGTTTGGCGTCGCCTAACACGAGCCGAGGCATCGAGTTGCGCAAGCAGCGATCAAACTTCGCGTGGAAGAGGGGCAAAGGCGCTCGGGTTTTACGAATTGGTCGCCGGAGTCAAGCGGCGGCGCAGGTGGTCTTGGTCGTGGACGGAGACGGTGACCTGGGTCACGAGCAGGCAAAAGAAATGTGTCAGCAGGTGCGTAAGAACGTGCCGAGCATCCTTGTTTGATCGAGAGGGAAAGGGGCGGTCGAGGCTCACCGGAATCGATCACCGGAGTTCGTGCAGAGACGGTGGCGGTCCAGTTGTCGACGCTGCCGACGCTGTGGTTCATGCGAAAGCAAATGGAGAGTGTCAAAAGAAGCGCAGAGACTCACTGGTCTAGTTTGCAAGAACGAGTGGCAGAGGGAAGCGCAGAACTCACCGTAATTGGCCGGAGTAGTCGCCGGAGACGGCGGAGTTGCAGAGAGCAATGCGCGCAGCCTGGGGGCGTTCTGTGCTTGGGGTTTTGGGGAAAGAGAGGGACGGGGGTTTCTTATAGCCTGGTCGCGGCGAGAATCACTCACCAATAACTCGAATTGACGCCATGATTAACACGTGAAACGGCGCGTTGATTGGGGATGAACTGGTCGCGGGTGGAGACGATCTTTGGCGTGGAGATGGCCCGCTTGTCGGCGACGCGGCGCGAGTGGGAGTGGGGTCCGTGCTGCTGCTGTCTGCGTGTGCGGCGTGTGAGAGAAACGAGGATCCCGGGTGGGCTTCTTTGGGCTGGATTGGCTGGGCGATCACGGCCGCATGGCCTTTTTCTTTTGTTTGCCCTTTTCTTTTTCTGTTTTCTATTTTCTGGAATGATTTTTATATGAATTCAAATCCTTTTTGAATTCAAACAAATTTGGGGATCTTTATAGGGTTCTGTGGTTTCAAATGCAGTCATTTAACCAAGTGATTACCATGTAGGGTTTGGTCAAGCTTGGATTTTCAAAATAATCAGAGATTTTGCTATAGTTGCAATTATTTGAATTTAGGGTTTTGAAATCATTTCTAAATTTTGAATCCTGGTTAAAGCTTCACCTAATCATTCCAACAATGGAGTCAAGTAATCAAGTACCTAGTCTTCCAAATTTTCAAAGTGTGATGGTCATTTTGGAATCAAATGTCCACATGAAATCATAGTCTCAACTTCTGTTTCTAAATGATTTTTGATAAAACCCTAAATGGATGAATGATGCATAGATTATATGAATGAGTTTTGAAACTATGATTTTTGGGATGTTACAGAAACCCCCAGGATTTGAGGATCCCAACTTCCCAAACCATGTCTACAAACTTGATAAGGCGCTCTATGGGCTCAAACAAGCCCCACACACGTGGTATGATCACCTTAGAGACTTGTTGTTTGGCTGTGGGTTTGAGGTTGGGAAAATCGATCCCATTCTTTTTACTAAGAAGGTCAATGGGGAGATTTTTGTATGCCAAATATATGTTGATGATATTATCTTTGGCTCATCTAACAAAGCTTTTAATGATAAATTCTCAAAGCTTATGACTAATAGGTTCCGGGTGTCTGATGGGGGAGTTGAGAGTATTTCTTGGTTTTGACATCAAGCAAGTAAGAGGAGGAACATTCTTCAACCAAGCCAAGTACACTCAAGATATGCTCAAAAGATTCAACATGAAAGTTTTAAATGGTGCTCCTACCCCCATGGCTACAAAGACTCATCTTGAACTAAATCCAAATGGTAAAGACGTGGATCAAAAGGTATACCGATCTATGATTGGTTCTTTGCTTTACCTTTGTGCATCTAGACCCGATATTGTGTTGAGTGTAGGAGTATGTTCAAGATATCAAGAGGCTCCTAAATAAAGCCATTTGATGGCGGTCAAGAGAATCTTTTGATATTTGGTCCATACCCCACACTATGGTCTTTGGTATCCTCGAGGGTAAACATTTGCTCTTTATGGGTACACGGACTCGGATTTGGCTGGTGATAAGGATGATAGAAAATCAACGTCCAGGGCTTGCCAATTCCTTGGTAGGTCCTTGGTATGTTGGTCTTCTAAGAAGCAAAATTTATATCTCTCTCCACCGCCGAAGCCAAGTATGTGGCAGCTGCTAGTGCTTGCACCCAATTGCTATGGATGAGGCAAACTTTAAAGGAATATGGTGTCCATTGTGACAAAGTGCCTCTTCTATGTGACAATGAAAGTGCTATCAAGATTGCTTACAACCCGGTGGATCACACAAGGACAAAGCATATTGAGATTCGTCATCACTTCATTAGGGATCATGTTACTCGAGGTGATATTGAGCTATCATATGTGTCAACCAAAGACCAATTTGCCGACATCTTCACGAAGCCACTTGATGAAGCAAGGTTTTGTTATTTGAGGAATGAACTAAATATCATAGATTCAAGGATCTTGACTATCACCTTGCAACTCACCTATGTATTGACCCTTATTTGGTTTAGGTGTAGGAATGGAGATAGGGGAGTGCGGTCCTAATACATTGGACTATCCCTCCCCCCATAATGACAACATTAATGAAATTCAATTCTCTTAATATAATTTTGTGATATGTGAGATTTATTGTTGAGTAGTGGCTATGAACCCAAGGATAATTCTTCGCGGTGTCATGCCACAGACTCTTATATGGTGGTCTCGGCCACCGCCCTCTTCTTAAGTGAAGAGTTTGTTCTTGGATTATTTTGATTGGAATTTAATTTTGCCATCTTTTTTAGATCTTTTTCGACTCATTGGTTTTTCACAGTACATCCTCTAAATCCCAGGCCTACTCTCACCTACAAACATGCTCCTCTTGCCACACATTTGTATAAACACTTGAAACTGGGGTTTACGGTGAAGGGGAAGTGTGCACCTGTAACCGGAGTGTCCGCCTGAGACTCTCCGCTTGGTATAGACCGGACATTCCAGTCGGGCCGGACATTCCGGCACATATGGCCCGGACTGTGTGCCCCCAACGGTTTCGTTCTGATATCAGGGGTCGGGGATAAGTGGACGGTTGAGTCCTCCTTCTTCTCCCCAACTCTATCTTCCTCTCAGACCGATGCCCCCGATTAGGAGCTTCATCGAGAGGGCTCCTCCACCCCGGATCTTGTCGTTGCCACCGACCATTTTCCTCCCCTTGTCGCTGGGATCCGTTCCCCTCCGGTGAAGGTCCCAATGGATACTGGTATGATGCCCCCTTCTTCTCCATCTCTAGGGTTGGCCTAGATGAATTTTTTTGGGGCAATGTCCTACCTAGATCCAGGGATACATCACTCCTGTATGCAACCCTCATCCTTGTAGTAGTTTTAGCAATACCAATATGTCCCGATTGAACTCTCCTATGCAGCCCGAAAATCGCCCAGGATTCAGACGAACTATCCGGCGTGTACGGGCCGGACTATCCGGGACAGCCGGAATGTCCGGTCGATACACACCGGACTGTCCGGTCCAGACGGATTGTCCGAGGCAGATTTTCTGGACTGTCCAGGGTTTTCAATCAGTACAGCTCCAGATTTCTTTGACTACTACTTTTTGTTTATATCTCCAGGACAAATGTGCTTACCCCATATGATATCCCTCTATTCTGATTTCACAGGTGGTTCTCATCCTCGTCATCCTCGTGCTGCTAAGAAGGTGCTTGGTCACAGGTTCCAGTATGATCCAGAGCGCGACATTCATGTTGATCCCTCTGTGGTCAGACAGGCCACTCGAGATCGTGCCTCAGCAAAGCATGAGAAGATGAGGCAGCTAAAAAGAGATGAAGCCAAGCTAAAAAGGTGCCGGCTTCCACCTCGAAGGTTGCCGATATAGTGGAAGAGATGAATCGAACCCTTTGGGGTGAGGTTCATCGGAGAACAAGGGAGGCTTCTCGTGGCATTGGTGGTTTGAAACCACCCCCTCTCCAAACATAGAAGTACTTCCCCTCAAAAGGAAGGAACTATAGGAAACAAATCCTTGTGTCTCCGCGTCCACCACTTTGGTTACTTCTATGCTTTACTGCACTTTACTTTGCTTGTTCTTGCTTAGTGTTGTTCTAGTTGGTGCTAGTTTGACATATAGGTAAATTCACCTTAGTTGCATAATCTAGAGAATTTACCTTTCTTGTCAGACCCTAATTTGAAAAATAATAAAATTTGAAGTAACACCTATTCACCCCCCCCCTCTCTAGGTGCCCATACGATCCTTTCAGGCGGCCGCCGAGTTACTATATTGGGAAGAGCATATCAAAGGAATATGTTGTCCACGTAAGCCATAATTGTAACCTGGCCACCCTTTATAAGGTGAGCCAGGGCCTCCAAGGAGAGGGAGGATTGATTGGTACAAGGGGAAACCCTAGAGCGAGGAGAGAGTACAGTAGTTCATCTTCTTCATCTCCTCTGTACTGCTCAAGGAGCATCTTGTGTTCATCAGTAGATCTAAATATAATATCTTGAGATAGTTCTTCGTGTGTAGATCCACTACACTATCCCTCCCCGGATTCCACTAGAGCACATTGGCCCCATCTTTAGCCTACCCATGGCATCTGTTGTGATACCACCACGACAGGTGGGTAATAGTCAATATTTGTTTTTTAACCGGCCACTTGTGTCCACCTAGGACCCGAGTTCTTGAAACCTATTCCGAGATCGAGCGTGATAACCATAGGTGGGGTGTATGGAACCCCAAAGGGCTTACTACCTAATTTCAAAGTACTGTACTAGGGGGCACAAACTAGTTTGGGGCGTTATTACTATTTTGTATGTATGCCATGCTTTACTGCTTTATTTACTATTGTTGCTCATGGAGAGCGTTTACTTATTGTACTGTTTAGGAACCAATGCAGAATGTTTTCACGGTATCGACAAGCCCAGACACACTTTCGCGTTTCTAGTCGTTTTACAGCCATTGACGCAAACCCTAGGTCCATCTTGGAGCCGATCGACTTTGTTGTGGGTAGCTTAGTGGGGTGACACCCATATACTTACTTTGGGTCTAGGAAAAATCGTGCCCGAAACCCCGTCTACATACCACTTGGTGTATGTTTTATGATCTTGTACCTACCTGATCTGGCAACAAGGGTATAGGTGTGTGTGGAAATATTGGTGCACCCCTATAGGGTAAATCTTTTCGAAAAGCCGTGTCCATGGTTATTGACGACTTGGAGCATAATTTCTCGATCATATACAACTTACACTAAAGTTTACTGTTATAAAATTGACTTGGTTATGACATGACTAGTAAGTTGGAAAACCACCATAGAATGAATGGATAAAACTGCCAACTTTGTGAGTTTCCTCGGAAGGACTTCCTCGTTTGGTTTCGAAGGAGAAATACCAGGATGGGTATGTTTGGTGGTAGTATCAGGTTAGTTCCGCATAGGTATTTCTCATCTCTCTCTGATAGCCGAGAGTTGTATCGAGTCTCTATAGGTTGTTTAGGGCATGTTGCGTTGCCACTTCAGTCCACCATACCTATGTAGGTGAGATCCGCCGAATTCTAAGACTCGCTATGCACTGGCCTCTGTACCAACTGCTCTCTTTTTTCCTTTGCCCTTTGTCGGCACCCCTTTTGTTTAGCAGGTTTGAGTTCGACGTCGTTAGCAGGGTTACCCTTCTCGCTTGGAATGTGTAGGGTCATGAATGACATTGGTTATTCTTCAAGGCTCTTGGCTCAATTTACATCTTGTTCGTACTCGAATATTGTATCATTTTCAAGGTGATTTGGATCTTTGTAATGTATATCTCTATTCTTGATCCAATGAGTCGTTGTTGTATATATATGTTATGTGGGTTCCATCTTGGACTATTATGTAATGATATCACTTCGTTTTCCACCAGCATGCAAGTGTTTGGTGGGAATCTTTGAATCGTTTCTATGCGGGTTTGGCGGGAATCACTAAAACTTGCATATGGCCGATTTGAGGGTGATACATCTAAATGATAATTGTTGTGATTGTGAGGGATGAAATAGCATATGTGTGTGTGCTCATCTTTATTTGGTGCTCCTTCCACACATACACGTACAAACAAAAACTTAAATATAATCATTTTTTTCTTGAAATACTAGTGGTAGATCCAACACTCACCGAGAACGCCTTTAGTCCTATTGCAGTTTCATATTAATTACAACGCAACTCTCTATGTTTTCTTTCTCTACTTTATATTATTGTTTTGCTCACAAACACAAACACCCATATTACACTCTTGCTTGGAATCGAAGACAACTTCTAGGCATTCTTTAGTAAATCCATAACGAGAGTCATAAATACCATCACCAGTATCTCTCCATTGTTGGATACTCTTACTTCAAAACTAGCTATATACAGCCTGTGCACTTGTAGTTATCAGATATTCAATGAAAGTTTTAGCTATTGTATTTGCGAGGCAGGACAATGTTGGAAAAACAAGGACACTGGCAAACTCTCCTCATGGAGTAGTCTTAATTACAATTCTACAAAATGTAGCAGATGAGTCTGCAACATCCAAAATGGGGCACTTACCATTCTACCAAACAGATAGCGGACCAAGGGCCAGGGCTAGGGTCGTGGCTTCATGCTTGATTCAGTGTTAGTGGTGGCGACCATCATTTGGGGAGTGAGGAGACTAGTGTGGCCCATCTGTTGGGTTGTAGGAGGTTCACAAGCGAGTGTGGACATAGCTGGAGCCAAGCATGGGGGAAGGCTAATGTCGTCATTGCAGGACAAAGTGCTAGGGTTAGAGGGGGAGGTGCATTATATGGATGGGGAGCAACAGAACGGGCAAAGCTCTAGAGGCATGAGAGGAGGTGCGATGTCGGGTGGCCTGACGTTGATCCGGTAGTGGAGACACCGACATAGAGGAAGAAGGAGTATGTGTCCCTTCTTTCCGTTGTTATCCCCATCCTCCTTGGAGAATATCTCTGCGGTACCGGCGGTATATGGAGATGGAATAGTTATATGTGGTGGTGGGCATAGAGGATAAGACTGGGAGAGGCGGGATATTATTAGGGTCAATTTCAGTGGAGATGATTTACTTTGGTGCGACATTGGGACCCTGGACGACGACTCAGTGGATTTGGTGGAGTGATTGGCGCTAACGAGTGAAGGCCATGGGCAACGATTTGTTGGATTCACTAGGGTGATTGGAGCTAACGAGCGGAGGAGAGATCAAACTTGGTAGCCCCATTAGCACCTAGAATAGCGATGATGGAGAGATAGTCTGGGCAGCATATCACCGAGCAAGATTGGAAGAAGATTTCATGGTGTGGCTAGGCTAGATGTTTAGTGGAGATGTTTGAATGGCCATCAGTTGTCTAATGTTTGATTCCCAAAGTGAACCAACGCCAACTTCAATTTAATAGTAAAGACTAACTATAGTGGCAACGAGAGCGTTGCATCACTTGAAACACGTTGATGCCGGTGCATCAATATTTAGGTGGATCAACATTTCGTGGATCGAGTGCTGCGTTCTCAAAGTGAAGAGGCAGAAATGCTATTGGTGTTTCCTGACACTGTCAAGTGAGATAACACCATTGTCTCACTTCTAATTCTTAAAAATTCCAGTTCAAAAGTTTGGTCAAAATTAATCTTGAAATGAACTATAAGTGGAATATTGGCAGGATCCCACTTACATCACTACCTAGCAATGATGCACATATAGTTTGCCACGATATTTAAGGTGATTATAAAAATTAACAGCGCCTAGATTTTAAAAACATACTATATGTGATGGTCCAAGTGTTCAAGCAATTGGCCTAATGCGTTTTAATGCTATGGTTGAGCTTAAACCGACATCACTGCAAAACCTTCAAGCGACGTGGATATGGGGGTACCTTCACCATAGGGTACTTCCTAGGGAGAAATGTTCATAGGTCTCCGTATGAGCCATATATCTTGTCACATAAACAAAGTTGTGTTGACTTGCTGTCTACCCAAAATAATTCGGTGTCACCACACAAAGTGATTGCTTTGACATAACAAACTAGTAGGTGGCACATGTATATTATATTACAATTACTTGTACACGAGGATTATCTATAATGTTATGGTCAAGTAAAGTCCTCCTTATCCACTAATCTTGATATATCCTAACTATACAGGATATTCCATTGTTGTCCTTAATGTGTAATACAAACACATGTTTGCAATATAAATTGTCATTTTATTGATAATAGAAGTTTGTAATATTAGAATCAAACAACAATATTAGATTATGATGACACATGATTTATTTTGAGTTACAACCAAATTGAACAACTCTAACTTATTATGTAAACTCAGTGTTCTTAAATATGGTATTCTTAAGAATATGTCTAATGTTACGATTCTACACTTTAAGATATATTGCTTTTCAAAGAATATACATATATAAGTATGTTTTATAGTATAATTTATGGTGTCATTTTGTTTGTAAATTTAATTATTGTATCTAAGGAAAATGTAGTGTCTCTTGATTTTAATGTCACAATCGTATTTACTTGGCACAAACACATGGACTTTGAGTTGAATATATATTTTTAATTTAACATTTATCATCCTTAAGAAACATAATAATTCAATATTCAAGTAAAATCTACATTATCTCTTTTCATTCGTGTTTTACTACACAGATATTCAACTATAGTATAAGAATGTGATGATGTAGTAGATAGTTTTGTGTTACACTCTTTACATCTAATTTTTAAAACCATATATGACAGGTGATATGAATGTTGAATCACAAAAGGTTGTACTTCAAATTTATTAGTCATTAGAAGAAGGTAGACAATTTTGGTATGCTATTATGATCTATAAAGCGACATTTTTTCTGTTCGCTAGATTTGAATGCAACTATAGAGAACTTTTTTGATGATCAAGCATAGAGAGCTCTTGGTTTAACATCTACATTTTTAGAAATATATAACTGAAACTTACCATGTGAAGTTCCATGATGTTGAGACCAGGATGTACTATTTATCGCTCTGTGATCTAACAAATATCTTAAAACCATGATACGTGTATAACTTGTTGTTCAATCTTAACAAGATATTTTGATATTTGACATGCTTAGAGCTAGAGGAATTATTGGTGTCTCCACCATAATTACAAAAGTATACCCTTTTCACCCTATGTACAAGACGGCAAGGGGGTTTGTCAAGGTACCTCGGTCGATATGGGACTTGTTAAGTATGAAAAAAACCAACATCAAGTAAATATGATATGGTATAATTGATAGAAAAAAACACAATGATACTACTAAAAATAACATTGTGAGAGCATCTTTATTCTGGATGTCCAATTACAACCTAAGGTGGATACGTCAGCCTTAACATCTATCTTTCCAGCGTGTTCATCGTGTTTCAACCCCTCATTGGTCGTCAAATTGTGAAGATCGGATAAGAGCTTTGGCCTTTCTCGCTAAAAGGGGAGTTTGGCTCTAATATTTTGTACACTTTGTCATGAAATAAGTGATTTAAGTTTGTCTGTATCGAAATACTACAACATGTTTTTTTACTATACGCCCGTGGGCATATATTACTTGTATATATAATTGTAGCAATATAAAGATGGTACACATACAAGAAAAGAAAACAGGGAGAAAACAAACGGTTGAGCAGCTGCAAACAGTCCTCGCCATAACTACTAAGAATCCAAATCCTTCAACGTCACTGGTGAAGAAGAAGATCATCAGCAACTGGTCCACATTTTAGTACTGAAGAAACCCCTAGCCATAAGGAGTTACTGAACCGCAATAACCACCAACCCCATAAGACTGGATCTAGCATGATGATAAAGAACATCAGCTGGAGGAGCCCTCCGATCATCTTCAACGCCGGATCCGGGGACAATGCCACCCCGCCTATCAAGCGGCTGGATCCTCCACCATCCACCATAAACCAGAAGCAATCCGCACTGTCGCACTCCAAGGCCGACGGGATCAGATCGGCGACAAGAGCAACACCACACAAAGCCGGAGCACTTCTAACCAGCAGCCGGATCCTCCACCATCCACCACAAACCAGCAGCAATACTACAGCATGTTTAAATACATGCGAATCTAGACAAATACATGTCACTCATTCCTAGACGGAGGGAGTATGATCAGATTCTCTTTTTAGGGGTTCGTCATACCAGAATGAGAGCTCTAGAAAGCAAATATGCCTTCAAAACTAAAACATTTCTCTTAGATGTGTATGGGTGTTGATATGGGTATGACCTATCGGATCCCTATGGTTAGTTACCCTAAACGCATAAAAGCTTATGTCCTACAAAGGCCCAACGGAGTCTAAGAGGCACCCACGAATAAAGACTTGTCTTACCGATTAAGGAATAGTCATGAACCGACTTAGAGTTCGCATTGTAAACACAAACTTATAACCTTTCTGGCTGCGGATCAAGGACCCAGCCTCTCATATAAAGGCTGGGAGGATCTAACGGAGAGGGAACCTTAGCTTTTTTGCAATCCGCCGTGAGCTAGATCGCAACTAGCGAATCAATGACTTTGTAACCATGTTTTCTCTATAATCAGACTACATCGACTTTCTTATTTGTCTAATCAGCCGACAAAATCGCCAACACTCTCTTTTCTGTGAAACCCTAAGTCCATAACAATGGGTATTGTCGAGGTTACCTCTAGTCAGATGGCATATACTGACTACAGAATGGCAAAAATAGGAGGATGCCATGTGAGGTGGGATGCAGGTTATGTGGGGAGGAAGAAAGAACATATAACCAAGCAAGACCCTACGGTTGCAATTTTTGGGTAATTGGATGACAACATTTCTCCGTAGGCCAACGTGCAAACTATAAATCATGTATCAATAAGAGAAAATCCACTTCACTACTCCTTCTGATTCAAATTAATTGACTTGAATTTATCTAGATTCGGATGTATCTAGCATATGTAGATACAGCTGAATTTAGACAAATTCGAGTCAATTAATTTGGATCCGAGAAAATATGAGTTTTTCATCTAGATATGGAGATGCAGATTAGGCACGACCCACACACAATACAATGGTTGCTTCAAACCGTAGAAGGATGGGTAGTACACTTTGGCCTCCATATCATAGAATGCCGCTTTTCCATCCTCGGTATACCTCGGGAAGTAGGTCCGGTTGCCACGCCCAACTTCCCGTGACGACACCACGGAGTATGATACCCTGAAATCCAGAAACAAGACCGCGCCACCGATCTCCTGAACTTCCCTCCAGGTTGTGTCCTCCTCGTTAAGCTTGAACACCCGTGGCGGCTCGTCGGCATTACGCACGAACACACAGACCAGCTCCCCTCTCACTTCCACCAGGTAACAAAACTCTCTCCCTTCGTGGTCGTTGCCATAGACGTCCATCTCCAGGTGGATCGGTTTAGGCTTCTCCAAGATCGTCCATGTGTTGCTTGTCGGGTCAAACGTGGCGAGATTGCCCTTTCTTCCGAGGCAATAGAACTTGCCATGGAACAAGACAGGATTGGCATATGCGACCGGGAACGGTACTCCTTCATAGTATTTGAGATGTCGTCCGGTCCAATCATCCTTGTTGTGTCGGCACGTATGCACACTGATAGCTTTGTCGTCATGTCTGCTAGTGACACCGAAGAAGACGCAGTTGGGGGACGTCGGGTCAGCCGAGGACCATGACAAACCCATGAAGTGGTACTTCCTGTCGAGCATGGCGAGCTCCACGATGTATCCGGTGAATGGGTTTATGATGTAGATGTCATCGATGCCCAGAGCTGTCGACACGGCCACCCAGCCATCTTTGGAGAATCGGAAAATATGCTGGTCGTGTTCGCCTTCGGACGTCTCGAATGTTTCAACCCGTATGGTGTACTTCTGGCAGCGCAGAGGGTCGAACAACTTGCATACCCCGTCTCCGCCGGAGCAGTGCATGAGCCAAGGCCATACCTTGGCTTGCTCAACCGGGTTGGACACCATGCTCCATGACTTGCAGACGGCCAGAAACCGTTGACGATCCACCAATGATAGCTCGGAGACGACCAACTCCAACAATTCTAGTGGCAGGTCTTGCCATGGCCGCGTGTTCTGCTTCTCCTCCTCCTGCTGCTGCTGCAAACAGAGGACGGACTGACAACAAACCTCTTTAGGCATAGGTTGGTCAGTGTACAACGATTCTGTTTCTTTCACCACCGTTGCCAATGGTGGAACGGCCTAGAATGCTCTGCACCAAGGCTCCGTAGGGTGGGAAAGAATCTGACAGAAGCTGCTGGTCATGTCGTTCAAGCAGAATTTGTACAGTCTCTCGCCATCGATGCTGGACAACACAAGGTACACGCAGTTGCCCTGCGGCACCAGACCCCTGCACCTGGACACACGGGCACGGAGAAGCCGTAGTTCCCGGAGATGAGGAAGGCGCGGTCACCGCCGATGCTGTGCACCCTCCTCAACATCACGACATCGAGATCCACACGGTACACCGCGATGTCCGTGACTGTGCTGTCCTGGACGAACACCCCAAACTGATCGGTCACTACGACGAAGAGATCTCCGCACGACTCCACGACGTAGTGCATGGTCTCCCTGTCGTGTACCTCCTTGGCGCCACCGAGAGTGCCGGCTAGCCGTGCTCAGACTGTGCCGTCTACATCGTCGTCGTATATCGCGAAGAGCATGTCAGAAGCAGCAAAGAGCGTGTCAGAAGCACCGAGACAGTAGATCTGTTCTCTGTGGCTGATCATAAGTCTTGGGACACAGAACGTCGGGAGCTCGATCCTGGCCCAATTTTGGCCACCGGGGCGGCACTGAAGCAGGAAGCTCTCTACCGTGTATCCCACCTCGCGTGCAATGGAGACTACCAGGGCGTAGTCCGGGTTCGCCGAGCGATGCGCACGACACTATGGATTCCAATGGCTCGCGCAGCGGTGGTAGCGGTGGTCGTCGTCGGAGAAGTGGAGGAGGAAGCACTCGTCGGTGGACTCGTCCAGCATCAGAAGCCAGTCGCCGTTGTGGATGCAGCCTAGGCACGTCTTGCCTTGCATCTCGGGAACGACCGTGGCGTGCGAGCTCCCGTCCGACGAGTCCACGAACGTCTGCCGCTCCCCGCGCGTGCCCTGGACCAGCCATGGCCTCGTGCCGAACCCGGACGGCAGCCAGAATTTTGCAGCCATGTAGTCTAGTCTTCTGACTTCTTTGTTCTACCTCTGGATCTGTTCTATATACATCGGATTATTCTTGTTGATTCCGGTCACCGTTTTGGGTAAGGAATCGGGCACATCTGAACCTGCTGTATGCTGCAAATACGGTTTCGATTAGGAGATACGTAACGTACAGTTGGGTCTGCGACGTACTGTTCTTTTCCTCCTCCTATATTGGCACACCTGCCTGGAGAACTACCGACTTCACGTTTCGACAAATTAACATTTCGAATATTTGTACATATTATTAGTTAGATATTTGAATTTTGTGAAGATTTAGTGAATTTTATCTATGAGTAGAAATGAATTTGGGTTTAATGATGTATCTATGTTGGTTGAGATTAACCAGTTTTAATACATATTGATTCGTGATTTTTCCCAAATTTGATATGATAAAAAAATGTCAAAATAAGAATTTAATTCGAGAAGGTCTTTTGAAAGTTACTTTTACATTATTACTTTATCATTTTCAATACATATTTTAAATACCAAAAAACATTCAAAATTATAATAAGCCTTGTTTTCTTGGATATTTCTACAATATTGGGACTATTCTACTAAGATACTAAGTTGAGAGAGTTTTCTGATAATATTTTAATGTAGAGGATCAGAAGTTACATTTCAAATAAACTACGAGCAACAGCAGAAAGCCATAAGAGTTAGACTGCTAGATGTAAACTAGATTATTGACTCTAGTGCAAGTGGGAGGCTGATCAAAATATGCCCTAGAGACAACAATAAATATATATTTCTGTAATTGTATTAGTTCCATACAATGAGTGTTTGGAATAAAACCCTAATACGTGTGTGGAATTATAAAGAACATTTAGATATCCCTGCCCTAACCTCTAAGACTAGTTCATGTATTATTGATAGTTTCGGTTTTCTGACTATTGGGCAAACCGATAAAGTGTTGTAGGATTGCCGGTGATATATGAGATTAGAGTTGTTGGGATAACAACGACGATGGATAGACCCAAGATGATATACACAGAAACATATCATCAATATTGTTATCGGTAGTTTCTCATAGCTAGCATTACTGTTACTTGAAAGATCGTTTAACCATAACACATATATGGACCTGGTTACGATATGGACGTGGCAAGACTCTTTAAACGATACATCATGACATATTAATTATAATTTTGTTCTTCGTTCTTACCGGATAGTATACAATACCTCATATGATATAGTTATGGGAAATTTTATTCCTCACGATGCAGAGATATATTTTAGGCCCACTCATGTATTATGATATTCGTAATTGTCTGGACATATATTTTATGAAGTTGTTCATCATAGGAACATTGCTATTATGGAATAAGTAAAGAGTACATGTCAGGTAACGAGGATATTTCACCTCACGCGATGTAAATTATCGAGAAGCAATGCGACACATACCAAGAGTAATACGAGGTTCACACGCTAAAGATGTTCATGTCGTTATGTAGGGATCATTAAGTACATCAATGTATTCTATGTTTGTCGCAGAATGAGTTCCAATATGTCTACATATATCCAAACCCATAGGATCATATACTTAAGAGAATAGTGATATATAGAATGTGAGTGCGATTAAGATTTCTGAATGAAGTAATTCCGAAGTGTCTCAGAATATAATGGAGGTGTTCAGAATTTTCTCAACTTTGGAAAAAAATAATTTATAATTAATTAATTAATTATTAATATACCTAGTGGGCACCATGGGCCAGAGGACCGAATGAGCCCACTAGGCCTTGTGCGTGGGAGAGGGGGACCCTAGCCAAGTCGGCCAGGGCCTCCCCTACACGGCGGGTGGGGCGATCGAGGCGGTGGGGGAGGGGTCTGTGTTGGACCGCAACTCCCCTAGAAGCGGTTTTAGAGAGAGAGAGAGGGAGTAGGAATCCTCCTAGTACTCGAATTAGGGGCATGTCGTGTATAAGGGACGGGTTATGGGAGTCTATGGCGATTGGGAAGACTGTCGGAGATAGGTGCATCGTTTTAGAGGCAACAACTATAAAGGGTATAACACTATGGCAGATACGGAAGCTATATACGTGCGCTATCTAGCGGGAGAGAGGAGGAGGAAAAAGATGAAGACCTCCACCTTCGTCGTGATGATGCTCATCGTGCTTTTTTATGTTCTTTGTGTTCCTACTTGGTCCAAACAGTGTATTCGTGTAATAACTCTTTTGCTTGTTTGTGATCTATGTAGCTACTTCGGTTGTGATCTATCTAGCTACTTCAGTTGTAACTTATCTATCTCTATACTATAGGAATCATGCTCGGGCATTGCAAAGGAAGAAAAAATTGTGTTGTGTAGGTACCCATAACACTCTACACAATACATATCTTGATCACTTCTTTGCCTCATCTAGTTGATGCATGTTGTATTTTTCTCCAAATTTTTTAACTACCTCCCGTACTTAAGATGTACTGTGGGTGTTGACAATGGCAAGACAAAGTAGGCTATTACCATTAGGGTTAAGAATGTTGTTGCAAAGGATGACCTTAAATTCTTATGTGAAGAGCAAGTAGGTCAGCAAACCAGAGACACAGACCAGGCTCAAAAGTTAACAAGAAATATAAAGCAATATTCCAGTAAATATATTTGTGTAAAATATGAGGATGGAAACCACAATATTGTATATGTAGAAGTGATAAAAAATATTATTCCACAAGGGTAATATATAATTTTCTATTGAAATATAGGGTGGTCTTTAGGCATATCTAATAACTTCAGAAACATCCTAAGAGCCCACTCATGGCAAGAGGAGTGATGGGAGTTTAGTCCAACATGGCTAGTTGGGAGAGATTTCTAGCAACATATAAGGTGAGCTCTCCTCCCACTAGTATAACTTGGTGTGAAGTGAGGAGAGGTATTCCACACGCGCGCTACTCCTCCTCCTCAGCCGTCCGCCTCGCCACGCCTCGCCTCGTCACGACACGCGCGCCGTGGGTTGCAGGAATCTCGCTGATCCGATATGTTCTTTTTTATGCTCAAAAACGGAATACGAACGGACAGTTGCAACTGAAACGTTAATGAGAATGAATACGAGCTGAAATGTTTTGTATCAAGTGCTATTAAGTACGGGCGTTTCTAGTCATTCATTACGGCCGTTTCTTTCCGTTGAACCCTCTCGCTTCCGCCTGTGCCTATATATTGGAGAGTTCTCTCCTCTCTAGTGACATAACGGAATCATTGCCTCCACGCGTGATTTTACTGCGGTTTCCGCTACTGTTGCTGCTACAAGTGATCCCATTCCATCCACCGCGTACATGGCTAACGGAAGAGCAGACCTCTGAAACCCCGTCTCTCGAGATTCTGTATGGGAGAGGGGCGATTAGGTTTTTGGGGAGCGTCTTCTACGCGACTACTCGCTTTCGATAAACCGTGTCCACTACCTTCACGCCTTCGTAATCACCATGGCCACTGAAGCTGAATAGGCTGCCGCTGCTTCCAAGAGGGCGGCCGACGAGGCTGCCGTCTCCGCTACTGCTATAGCCAACTGTCCTACTGGAGGGTACAATACGCTAATACCTCCCTTACTTATTTTTATGTGCATAGTACTAGTAATTTTCATAGATGATTCTACAATTAGTCTAGTACTACATGGTTTCATTATCAAATATCAGTATGTGCATGTCTGGCTCATGATTTATTTCTGGATTAATATAATTGAAATATTGCCTAGATACTCAACAATCCAAAAATCTAATTTATGTAGGAAATTTTTGATTCAAGGCTTTGGTGCTGCACTAAAACCGTCCATGTTTATGGAAACGTACTTTAAGCATTGGCAGACCAAAACCACCGTATGGCTCACGGCAGTGAACGTGTTCTGCATCGCCGATGTTACTCTCAATGGCACGATTACTCCTGAACATAAGAAGGCGTTTAGGGAGGCCACCGTTCTTTTTTCTTGGATCCATTCTGAGTGTGATAGGAGATAAGTTGGTTGATGCATATTTATATATACGGGTTGGCAAGGACTTATGGGAGGCGCTCGAATCTAAATTCGCTATAACTAATGCTAAAAGAGAGATGTATACTATTGATCAGTTCCACGATTACAAAATGGTTGAAAATCGTTCTATATTGGAACAGGCTCATGAGATACAATGCATCGCTAAGGAGCTTGAGCTTCTTAAGTGTGAATTACCGGGAAAATTTGTCGCGGGATGCATAATCGCTAAGCTCCATAATTCCTGGGGGAACTTTGCTACCACTCTGAAACACCAGAGGCGTGAATTATTAGTAGAGGATGTCATCGGTCATCTGAGTGTCGAGCAGAATTCAAGAGAAAAGGACTCACGCGGAAAAGGGGCTGAAGGGACTTCTGTTGCCAATGTGGTACAAAAGAACTTCAACTCCCACAAACCCAAGGGGAAGATTGGTATCCAACATAATACCGACTTAAATAAGAAGGGTAATAATATCTCCAAGAAATATAAGAAGAAAGGTAGCTGCTTCACTTGTGGTTTAGAGGAACATTCGGCCAACAAGTGCCCAAAAAAATTCAAGAAAGCAGGACAGAACTCAAAGACTGCCAACATGATTGTGAGCAACAATGTGAATGAGGCATCTGGGTATGGTAATTTGTTTAATGTATTTTCAGTTTGTCAGACTACCGATTGGTGGATTGACACGGGTGCAAATATTCATGTATGTGCTGATATCTCATTATTTTCTTCTTATCAGGCCACAGGGAACGGGTCCTTATTGATGGGAATGGCGCGAGTGCTTCTGTTCGTGGTGTTGGAATGGTTGATCTGAAGTTTACTTCTGGAAGGATCGTATAGGTAAAAAACGTGCAGCATGTCCCCACCATCAAGAAGAATCTCGTTAGTGGCTCCCTTCTCTATAGAGAAGGGTTTAAGTTAGTTTTCGAGCCTAATAAAGTAGCTGTTATAAAATATGGACTATTTTTTGGAAAAGGTTATGAATGCATACGTTTGTTTCGCCTTTCCCTCGCGGATTTTTATAATAAAGTCATGAAAAATATTCATTCGAGTGTTAATGAAACATAAGTTTGGCATTCACGTCTTTGTCACATTGGTTTTGGTTGTATGACGTGGTTAGCAAAATTGAATTCAATCCAGAGGTTCACTTTAGCCAAAGGTTCTAAGTGCCATTCATGTGTGCAAGCAAAGCAACCTCGCAAGCCCCATAAAACTGCAGAGGACAGACACTTGGCACCCTTAGAATCCATACATTTTGATCTCTGTGAGATGAATGATGTGTTAACTATAGGTGGAAAAAGATACTTCATGACTCTGATAGATGATTCCACTAGATATTGCTATGTATATCTATTAAACACTAAAAATGAGGCTCTACACTACTTTAAGATCTATAAAGCAGAAGTTGAGAATCAACTTGAAAAGAAAATTAAACGAATCCAGTCAGATTGTGGTGGAGAGTATTTCTCTATTGAGTTTGATTCCTTTTGTTCGAAACATGGTATTATTCATGAGAGGATGCCTCCCTATTCACCTCAGTAAAACGGGGTTGCCGAACGGAAAAATCGTACTCTAACGGATTTGGTTAACGCCATATTAGATACATCGGGTTTATCCAAGACACGGTGGGGGGAGGCTATATTGACATCATGTCATGTCCTGAATAAAGTTTCGGCAAAAGACAATGAGATTACTCCCTATGAGCAATGGGAGAAGAGAAAAATGACACTCTCATACTTACATACTGTTGGAAGATATGCCCAAGAGGCAATAATAAAGAGGTTATTATCATATCTTCATGCTTATGATAAATGTTTACATACCATGTTGTAATTGTATTAACCGGAAACATTAATACTTGTGTGATTTGTAAACATAAAAGAGTTATTTGACTAGTAATTGTCGCAACTATAACGGAATGAATAAAACTGCCAACTGTGTGAGTTCCTCGGTAGACTTCCTCGTTTGGTCTCGAGGGGGAAATACCAGGATGGGTATGCTTGGTGATAGTTTCAGGTTGGATCCGAATAGGTCTTTCTTATCCCTATCTAATAGCCGCCAGTTGTATTGAGTCTCTATAGGTTGTTTAGTGCATGTTGTGCCGCCGCTTCAGTCCACCATACCTATGTAGGCGAGGACCGCCGAATTCTAGTCTTCTGTATCTGGCCTCGATCGACCGCTCTCTTTTTCCTTTGCCCTTTGTCGGCACCCCTTTTGCTTAAGCAGGTTTTGAGATCGACGTCGTTAGCAGGGTTACCCTTCCGTCTTGGCCTGGGCAGGGTTATGGACGCCATTGGTTATTCTTAAGGGCTCTTAGCCCCATTTGCATCTTGTCCGTAGTCGGACATTGTATCGTTTTCAGGGTGATTTGGATCTTTGTACTGTATATCTTTATTCTTGACTCATGGAGTCGTGTTGTATATATTTGTTCTGTGGGTTCCATCGAGAACTATTGTGTAATGATATTACTTCGTTTTCCACCCGC
Source organism: Avena longiglumis (assembly GCA_030063025.1). NCBI lineage: Eukaryota > Viridiplantae > Streptophyta > Magnoliopsida > Poales > Poaceae > Avena > Avena longiglumis. The sequence continues at coordinate 484,997,020 of CP125978.1, read as the reverse complement.
ACGAAAGGGCCTGGTGGGCACCTTTGAATCGTTTCTATGCGGGTTTGGCGGGAATAGCTGAGACTTGCATAGGGCCGATTCTGAGGGTGTTACATAGTTTAGGCAGGGACTAGGTGTTAGGGTTTAGGTTGGGGAATTAGGGTTTTGGGGTAGATATTTGTTGGGTCTAAACGGACTGGGTCAGCCGGGGTTGTAGACTGCTGCTAGTTGGGCCGTTGGGTCTGGCCGGCGACGGTCTCCCCCTAACAAAATGTTTATATTATTTATTCTCTTTTCTTTTATCTAAAACAAAACATTTATAAATATGTTTTAGGCAAAAATAAGGATCCGAGAGGAACATGATTTTATATTTGAATTAGAGAAGGGGTATTTGTAGAAAACAAAAATAGGGCTTTTAGCAAAATAGTTTTTAGGAAAAAAGATGCATGCTTATGTCATGATGATGCACAAAGTATAAACAACATCGGTTTTTCTAGTAGTGGTTTTCTTGGGGTGCTACAATTCTACACCACTAACAATGGATATCGCCCTCGAGATCCGCCTCATGGTACGGGGAATAAGGCCGGCGATCTGAATCTTCTCTCTTCGTATAGATCCCCACGACACCACTAACAAAGATTCTTTCGCCGTCTTGAAATTGGCGACACCACCAACAAAGGGTGTGGCTCACGCTCGTTGCGAGAACACTCCGGAAAACATAGGACGAAGGTAGAGGTCTCAAAAGGTATGGCCACCTCTAACTTCCGCCGAAGGAGTATAATTGCATCGATCCACCATTCATTGTACAAGAGCAAATGATAAGAGTAGTCGGATGGTGATCAGTCCATCGCGCACCCAAAGCATTACTCTGCACACATGAATAGGGGAATTATGCAACCAACTCTCAGAATCAGACTGAAGATCTCGACAATCGAGTTTCGGAAACAAAGGAGGGATGGAGACTCTCATCAGATCTGATGTAGATGACTTCGTCGTATCGGAAAACACCGGAGTAGAAAGAAAACTTTTAGTGAATCTTCGGTCCACTGAAAAGGTACAACAGATGAAAGATCCATCACATAGCATGAAGGCCGAATGTAGAAGCACCGTTACAAGAGGAGGAAGTGAAACCCTGAAGGTACGATGGAAACCCAACCACGAGAATTCCTAGACAAGCATATTAAAAACAAGCAAAGGTAAGAGGAGAAAAGCAGAGGGGTAAGGAATAAAAGCAGGCCTAATCAGATCTATCCAACCGATTTTACAAAATAGTTTTGACACTCTACAACGTCCGATAGCTAGGTTATCCTACAGGATGGACCAATGGGGTATCGTAACTGCTGAGCTCTGATACCACTCTGTAACACCCTCGGATCGCTCCTATGCAAGTTTTGGCGATTCCCGCCAAACCCGCATAGAAACGATTTAGAGGTGCCCACCAGGCACTTCGTACGGGTGGAAAATGAAGTAAAATCATTATACAATAGTCCGCGATGGAACCCATAGAACAGATATATACAATAACGACTCCATGAGTCAAGAATTCAGATATACAGTACAAAGATCCAAATCACCTTGAAAACGATACAGCGTCCGAGTACGAACAAGATGCAAATTGAGCTAAGAGCCCTGAAGAATAACCAATGGCGTCCATAAATCTGCCTAGGCCAAGCCGGAAGGGTATCCCTGCTAATGACGTTGATCTCAAAACCTGCTAAAACAAAAGGGGTACCGGCAAAGGGCAAAGGAAAAAAGAGAGCGGTCAGTACTGAGGCCAGTACATGGCGAGACTATAATTCGGCGGTCCTCGCCTACATAGGTATGGTGGACTGAAGTGACAGCGAAGCATGCACTAAACAACCTATAGAGACTCAATATATATCTGTCGGCTATCAGAGAGAGATGAGAAAGACCTATTCGGGACCAACCTGATACTACCACCAATCATACCCATCCTGGTATTTCCCCCTCGAGACCAAACGAGGAAGTCAAGCCGAGGAAATTCACACGGTTGGCAATTTTATTCATTCTTCCAATGGTGGTTATCCAACTTACTAGTCATATAAGATAAAAGTCAAATTAACTTTAGTTATAGTTGATCGAGAATTGTGCTCTAAGTCGTCCATAACCGCGGACACGGCTTCTCGAAAAGATTTAACCCTGCAGGGGTGCACCAAAGTTTCCAAACGCACCTACACCCTTGTTGTCAGATTAGGTAGGTAAAAGATCACAAAACATACACCCAACGGTATGTCGACGGGGTTTCGGACACGACGTTTCCCAGACCCAAAGCAAGCACATGGGGCCACCCCACTAAGCTACTCGTAACGAAGTCGGCCGGTCTCCGAGACGGACCCAGAGGTTTGTGACGACGGCTGTAAACGACTGGGAACCCGAAAGTGTGACTGGGCTTGTCGATACCGCGAAAACATGGCACGGGGTTCCAAAACAGTACAGGCCCTCCACGCGCAATAGTAAATAAAGCAGTAAAGCATGGCATAAGTATAGGATAGTAATAAAGCCCCAAACTACTTTGTGGCTCCCGGTACAGTACTTTGAAATTAGGTACTAATCGATGGGGGTACCCACACACCCCACATGTGGTTAGCGCGCTCGATCTCAGAACAGGTGTCAAGAACTCGAGGTCCTACGGGACACCAGTGAGCGGTTAAAAACCAAATATTGTCTATTACCCACCGGTGCCTCTGCTTTATTTACCTATTTTCAATTTTAGTTATTAAACAATAATTAAAGTCTTGATCCTCTCCACCATTAAGCATGTGTCAACCACCCAACAACGATGGAACATCGACGATGCGAAGCAACACCTGAGCAAGCAACTACGACTCGCAAGGCCAACTATCTATCAATCAACAGGAAATAGGGTGTGTCCATGGCAATATAGAGGCTCCAAGGGATATCACGGGTACGAAAACTAGAGCATCGCAACACAGATAGCAATAGATCAATAGGAGGAAATAAAGACTAGAAATGTAAAATAGGTAGGAAGGGGGAGAATGCTCGCCTGAAAAACATTGCTGAAGATTCATCCGAAGGACGGGCGTCCCTCGCATCAACTCATCGGCCTAATCTGTGAAGAAGCAATGCAATAGCATAAACACCGGATGCACTATTTAATACTATGACAAAAGATCGGGCATGATGCATGTACGATGTATGACATGGCAAGGGTGCGATGTAATTAGACAATATTAAGCGGAACCGGGGCCCCGACATTTTTTAGAAGGTTCATGTTGTTTAGATACCCCGCAATTTAAACGTTGTGTCTTAACATGGCAGAATATAACACCGGTTCGCTACACCAATTTAAATAGATCCAATATAAGTCTAGATTTGCCCGCATATAGACTCCATATTTCATTTAAGTGAATCGACATAATGCCCCCAAACCACAGAAATACATATGCAACATGAACAATTTAGATGTAACAGATATATGTTATATATTAGAAAAATATTGGTCTCGGGAAAGGGATCACACATCTCGAAGGTCTTGGGCGTCGGGGGTTCGACGGGGTTCGGTCTTTGGGTCTAGGTCCTTGACATCCGTGAAGGAGATCATGAGGTTCCGGCTCTGGTGGTTCATCGGGTTCGAACGGGTCGGCGTTGATCTTGGGATATGCCCCTCCATGGTCTTCGATTGGCCTTATGATCAACACAGTTCTTCAGATAACACCACATCACCTTTACATGATCACCAACTCCTTGTCGTTGTACAGCCATAGACAGACTTGGAAATAAAACCCACACGGGAGCCTCGATGGCCTTGGGTTCACAGGACAGAAGCCACGAGTGACCAGCACATGCGGTGCACGGGTCAACCTAAGAAGCCGTAGAGCATAGGGCGGCCACGGTCTGGGCAAGCTCATCGGGAGGCCCACGCGCAGGAGGACCCCGAACGACGGAAGGTGGTTCAGGGAGATGACGCCGGTGAGGTCACATCGACAACGCCGGGGATGCAGGGCACGACATCAGGGACCTCGCGGCAGAGGCGGTGGCGTCCATGGCAGGGTGTGGCGGTAACTTGGGCGACGGCGGCCCGCTAGAGCGGTGGCGGAGCACGGAGGCGGCGCTCGGGGCGGAGGAGAGGCGAGCTCGATGGGCGGCGGTGACGCGTGGGACCGCAAGGACGGCAGAACATGGTGGGCCGCGTGATTGACACCGGAAGGAGCGGCCGGTGGCGGCCTGGAGCGCAGGGCTCGCTAGCGCGGGAGGAGGACGGCCGACGAGGAACGCCAGGGAGGAAGGCGGAGCAGGGGGAGGCGACGGGGTCGGGGTAGATGGAGCTCGTGGAGGCCGCGGTCGGGCAGGGGCACGTGGCCGGCTGGGATCGGGCGGTGGGGTGGTGAAGGGGGCCCAGGTGTAACACCCTCAGAATCGACCCTATGCAAGTTTTAGCGAAACTCGCCAAACCCGCATAGAAACGATTCAAAGGTGCCCACCAGGCACTTTCGTGCGGGTGGAAAACGAAGTAATAACATTACACAACAGTCCTCGATGGGACCCACAGAACAGATATATATACAATAGCGACTCCAACAGTCAAGAATACAGATATAAGATACAAAGATCCAAATCACCTTGAAAATGATAGAGCGTCCGACTACGGACAAGATGCAAATGGGGCTAAGAGCCCTGAAGAATAACCAATGGCGTCCATAACCCTGCCCAGCCAAGCCAAGGGTAACCCCGCTAACGACGCCGATCTCAAAACCTGCTTAAACAAAAGGGTGCCGACAAAGGGCGAAGGAAAAGAGGAGCCAAGATCGAGGCCAAGACAGGCGAGGCTAGAATTCGGTCCTCGCCTACATAGGTATGGATCAAGCGGCAAAGATGCAATCGAACACCCTATAGAGACTCGATACAATGGCAATCAGAGAGGGGTGAGAAAGACCTATTCGGAACCAACCTGATACTACCACCAAACAAACCCATCCTGGTGTTTCCCCCTCGAGACCAAACGAGGAAGTCAACCGAGGAACTCACACAGTTGGCAGTTTTATTTATTCCGTTATCGTTGCAGTAATTACTAGTCAAGTATAGATAATCATCCTGATAAAATAAGCAGTGGGCCGTTTTAGTTAACCATTCCGTTGTAGTTGCGGCACTTACTAGTCAGATACAAATAGCATGAGATATCCCAAAAACCCAGCAGTTGTTGGTACTTTTATTTAGCCATTCCGTTATAGTTGCAATATTTACTAGTCAGGTACAATGGTCGCAAGAGACAACTCAAACAAGCAATTGTTGGCAGTTGTATTTAGCCATTTCGTTGTAGTTGAAGCTGATTACTAGTCATATCAGATACAAGTCAATTTATAACAGTAAACTTTAGTTATAGTTGTCTATGATCGAGATACTGCGCTCCAAGTCGTCCATAACCGCGGACACGGCTTTCAGAAAGTTTTAACCCGGCCGGGGTGCACAAATAGCAACACACACACGATCGACCTCAGAAAAACCAAATCAAAACCCAACGAGGCTTTCACGACAAAGCAATCACAGGATTCAGAAATATTTCAGGGGACCACCCCATTGAGTAGATCCGCAACGAAGCTAGCTGACTCCGAGACGGACTTAAGGTTTGCGACAATGGCTGTAAACGACTGGGAACCCGAAAGTGTGACTGGGCTTGTCGATACCGCGAAAACATTCTGCTTACCTAAACAGTACAGTGTGCTCCTCGCACAATCGTAAATAAAGCAGTAGCATGGCATAAGTACAGGATCGTAAATAAAACCTCAAACTAGTTTGTGGCCCCAAGAAATAAGAATGAATCAAGCTCTGGCTAAGGGGGGCCCATAATTCCCCGTATGTGGATAGCGCGATAAAACAAGGAACAGGTATCAAGTACTGGGTCCCACGGACACAAGTGGATTCGGAAACCAAATATTTTCTATCACCCACCGATGCCTCTGCTTACTTACTTCAATTTTAGTTGTTAAACAGGAATTAAAGTGAACGATAAATAAAGCCGAGATCATCTCCAACATCAAACATGTGGCAATACACCAACAACTGTGGGACTTGACGACACGCAAAGACTTGAGCAAGTTTACGACGCCATAAGTCCAACTATCTACCAAACAACAGGTAATAGGATGTGTCCAAGGCAATCTATGGCTGCAAGGGAATATCACGGGTACGAAACTAGAGCATCGCAACACAGAGAGCAATAGATCAACAGGAGGGAATAAATACTATAAAAGTAAGATAGGTAGAAAGGGGAAGATGCTCGCCTGAAAACATTGCGGAAGGTTCCACCGAAGATCGGGTCGACACTCGCATCAACTCAACGGCCTTATCCGCGAAGAAGCAAAACACTAGAAGAAACACCGGATGCAATATTTAATACAACGGCAGAAGATCGGCATGATGCATGTATGATGTATGGCATGGTAGAGGTGCGATGCAATTAGGCAATATTAAGCGGAACCGGGGTCCCGACAATTAATTAAACGGTTCAAGTTGTTTAGAACCCCCGCAATTAAATGTTGAATTAATAGGGCGAGATAAGTTACCGGTTCGCTACACAAATTTAAATGAGGCCGATATGAGACTAGATTTGCCCGCATATGGGCCCATATTTAATTATGAGGTTATTCGGCATAATGCCCCCAAACCACACAAGATGCATGCGAGAATGACAATTAATATGCAACAAGTTTTATATTTGGCATTTATAAAATAGGGCTCGGGAAAAGGTTCACACATTAGGGTTCGATGATCTTGGGGTTCCGGGGTTCGGGGTCCGGTCTCAGGGTCCAGGGTTCGACGTGTTCGGACTCGGCGGGATCGTTCTCGGTAACGGGGTAGATCTTGGCGCATTCGCGTTCTTCGGGTCATGTCGACGGTCGTGGCGTTCGGGATGAAGTACTTGTCGTTTTCGTGGCGATCTTGGTCATCGGTCCGGACTTCGCCCGAACGGGTCCTCGTGTTCTCGGCGAACTTGGTGTTCGCATCTCGAGTCGTGGATCTTGGCGTCCGGTTCTCGGTCATCAGATCTTGTCATCGCTTTGGTCTTGGACACGACACATACGATGGAGATCTTGGGGTACCATCTTGATCATCAGAGGCGAACTTGGGGCTCGACACCGGGGTCAGTCTTCGGATCCGAGAACGGTCTTGCGGTCCGTGAGGGAGTACTTGTTGTTCCAAGACGTCGAACTTATGTTTGGTAAGGAGATATTCGATTCCTGATGGCGATCTTGTTGACGATGGAGAACTTGTCAATGGGTTGGCCACGTCAAAGGAGACCTTGATGAATCTTGTCGGCTTTTCTACTTATAGCTGTTCATCGACATGTTCTAAGCGAGATTGCATGGCAGCAGCAAACAACTTGACTGGATGTAGCGGGGAAGCAAAAACAACTGCTGGAGGACGGGCAAGTAGTATGGCTGCCGGCAAAGGGCGCACTGAGAGAGAAGCACGGACAGAGGCCGAGGTGGTTGAGCGGGCCCGCCGAGAGGCGACGGGGCGACGCGGGAGGAGGAGCCGGTCGAGCGGCGGACGGCGGGCTCACGAGGCGGGAGAGCGCCGGAGACGGAGGGAGGCGGCTGGCTGGGCGCAGGTCGGGGAGGGAGCCGCACGCCCGGGAAGGAGGAGGGAGGCTCGCCGGGCGGTCGCAGAGACGCGGGCGGCGGTTGCCCGGCGTGCTCGGGTGAAGGAGCGAGCGCAGAGGAGGAGGAAGCACTGCGGGCTCATGAGCACGGTGAGGGAGGAGGAGGTTCGCGAGCTGGCAAGGCGGCCATGGAGAGGGAAGAGAGGGCGGGCGACGGAGATGGCGCCGGGCAGGTCGAGGAGGAGCAGAGCGGGGCGCAGAGCGGGCGGGCAGAGGGACGAGCCCGAGGCGGGTGGCGGAGCGGTCGCGCCAAAGGGCGGGAGGCAAGGTAGAGGCGCGGCCGGTGAGGCGGGAGGGAGCGACGGTCTGGCAAGGGCGGCGCCGGAGAGGGAGGCGGCAGACGGGAGGCGGCGAGCAGGTGAGGGAGGAGGGGCCTGGGCGGGCAAGGCGGGCAGCAGAGCGAGCTTGAGGGGAGGGGCGAGCGGAGGCGAGAGGAACGAGGGAGAGAGAGGAGCGGGGGAAGAGACGACGCGGGGGGGGCTGTGGTGGTCGGTGGAGCTCGGGGTGGGCTGGAGAGGCGAGGGCCACGGGGGAGAAGGGACTGGGCAAAGGCGGGGGAGGTGGGGATTGGGGGCGTGTGCGTGGGGTTGGGTGAGTGGGAGGTGAGGTGGCGGTCTCGAGTGGTGGGAGTGGTGAGGAAGATGAGGTGGCGCGATGATTGGAGGGGTGGGGTGGAGGGGTGGGTAGGATAGGTTTGGGTGAACTTAGGATTTAGAGGGGCTGGTTTAGGTGGACCGATTTAACACTGGGGTGGTCGCTCGGTCGAATCGCCCGCTCGACCGCCCCGCTAAAATAATTAAATATTTTATTTATTTCAAACATGGCTTTTGCAAACCGATAGCAGACAAACAAAATAACTGGAGACCCGGTTTTGCTTTGAACATAGACGGGGCGTTTTGGAAAACACAAAATAGGTTTTTCCGAAATAGTTTTATGCAAGCTAATGCAAGATGATGACGATGCTCAAAATGCAATGTGGCATGATGACATGAGCATGCGGTCATGATGATGCAATGCACAAAATTCAACGCGATTTTCTAGTAGTGGTTTTTGCGGGATGCCACAATTCGACACCACTAACAATGGATCTCGCCCTCGAGATCCGCCTCATGGTACCGGAAGGGAGGTCGGCGGTCTGAATCTTCTCGCTTCGTATAGATCCTCGCGACACCACTAACAAGAGGTCGTTGTCCGTGATTGCCGAGAGAACACTCCGGAAACAAAAGGTCGAAGGTAGAGGTATCAACAAATAAAGCCACCTCTAACTTCCGTGGACGGAGTAAAACTGCTGGATCCACTGATTCGATGTACAAGATCGAATGATAAGAGTAGTCGGATGGTGATCAGTCCATCGCGCACCCAAACCAGTACTCTGCACACGAATAGGCGGATTATGCAACCAACTCTCGGAATCGATCAAGATCTCGACAATCGAGGTTCGAACAAAGGAGTGATGCGCATCGATCGGATGGCGAGATGATGTTGTCGCGTCGGAGAACACCGGAAGGCACAACAAGGAATAACGAATGGTAACACCGTAGACGGATTCATCAGGCAGCTTGAACACCGGACGGTAGAACACCGTTAACAGAGGAGGAAGCAAAACCCTGAAGGTACGACGGAAAACCCCACCACGAGAATTCCTGGACTCGAAGAAAAGATAAGAGAGCAGGTTCAAAACACGTCGAGATAAGAGGAGAATAGCAGAGGGGTAAGGAGTAAAATCAGACCTAACCAGAACTATCCAACCGATTTTGCAAAATAGTTTTGACACTCTACTTCGGCCGTTAGCTAGGTTATCCTACAGGCTGGACTCGTGGGGTATCGTAACTGCTGAGATCTGATACCACTCTGTAACACCCTCAGAATCGACCCTATGCAAGTTTTAGCGAAACTCGCCAAACCCGCATAGAAACGATTCAAAGGTGCCCACCAGGCACTTTCGTATGGTGGAAAACGAGTAATAACATTACACAACAGTCCTCGATGGGACCCAGTAATGATATATATACAATAGCGACTCAACAATCAAGAATACATATAAGATACAAAGATCCAAATCACCTTGAAAATGATAGAGCGTCCGACTACGGACAAGATGCAAATGGGGCTAAGAGCCACGAAGAATAACCAATGGCGCCCATAACCCTGGCCAAGCCGGAAGGGTAACCCCGCTAACGACGCCGATCTCAAAACCCGCTTAAACAAAAGGGGTGCCGACAAAGGCGAAGGAAAATAGGAGCGTCGATCGAGGCCGACACGGCGAGGCTAGAATTGCGGTCCTCGCCTACATAGGTATGGTGGAAAGCGGCTGTAGCATGCACTGAACACCCTATAGAGACTCGATACAACTGGCGGCAATCAGAGAGGGGTGAGAAAGACCTATTCGGAACCAACCTGATACTACCACCAAACAAACCCATCCTGGTGTTTCCCCCTCGAGACCAAACGAGGAAGTCAACCGAGGAACTCACACAGTTGGCAGTTTTATTTATTCCGTTATCGTTGCAGTAATTACTAGTCAAGTATAGATAATCATCCCGATAAAATAAGCAGTGGGACGTTTTAGTTAACCATTCCGTTGTAGTTGCGACACTTACTAGTCAGATACAAATAGCATGAGATATCCCAAAAACCCAGAGGTTGTTGGTACTTTTATTTAGCCATTCCGTTATAGTTGCAATATTTACTAGTCAGGTACAATGGTCGCAAGCGACAACTCAAACAAGCAATTGTTGGCAGTTGTATTTAGCCATTCCGTTGTAGTTGAAGCTAATTACTAGTCATATCATATACAAGTCAATTTATAACAGTAAACTTTAGTTATAGTTGTCTATGATCGAGATATTGTGCTCCAAGTCGTCCATAACCGCGGACACGGCTTTCAGAAAGTTTTAACCCGGCCGGGGTGCACAAATAGCAACACACACACGATCGACCTCGGAAAAACCAAATCAAAACCCAACGAGGCTTTCACGACAAAGCAATCACAGGATTCAGAAATATTTCAGGGGGCCACCCCATTGAGTAGATCTGCAACGAAGCTAGCTGACTCCGAGACGGACTCAAGGTTTGCGACAATGGCTGTAAACGACTGGGAACCCGAAAGTGTGACTGGGCTTGTCGATCATGAAACATTCTCGCTTACCTAAAGACAAGGTGCTCCTCGCACAATCGTAAATAAAGCAGTAGCATGGCATAAGTACAGGATCGTAAATAAAACCTCAAACTAGTTTGTGGCCCCAAGAAATAAGAATGAATCAAGCTCTGGCTAAGGGGGGCCCATAATTCCCCGTATGTGGATAGCGCGATAAAACAAGGAACATGTATCAAGTATTCGGGGTCCTACGGGACACAAGTGGGCCGTCGGAAACCAAATATTTTCTATCACCCACCGATGCCTCTGCTTACTTACTTCAATTTTAGTTGTTAAACAGGAATTAAAGTGAACGATAAATAAAGCTGAGATCATCTCAAACATCAAACATGTGGCAATACACCAACAACTGTGGCACTTTACGACACGCAACAGCACTTGAGCAAGCGACTACGACGCGCAAGTCCAACTATCTACCAAACAACAGGTAATAGGATGTTTCCAAGGCAATCTATGGCTGCAAGGGAATATCACGGGTACGGAACTAGAGCATCGCAACACAGATAGCAATAGATCAACAGGAGGGAATAAATACTATAAAAGTAAGATAGGTAGAAAGGGGGAGATGCTCGCCTGAAAACATTGCGGAAGGTTCCACCGAAGATCGGGTCGACACTCGCATCAACTCAACGGCCTTATCCGCGAAGAAGCAAAACACTAGAAGAAACACCGGATGCAATATTTAATACAACGGCAGAAGATCGGCATGATGCATGTATGATGTATGGCATGGTAGAGGTGCGATGCAATTAGGCAATATTAAGCGGAACCGGGGTCCCGACAATTAATTAAACGGTTCAAGTTGTTTAGAACCCCCGCAATTAAATGTTGAATTAACAGGGCGAGATAAGTTACCGGTTCGCTACACAAATTTAAATGAGGCCGATATGAGACTAGATTTGCCCGCATATGGGCCCCATATTTAATTATGAGGTGATTCGGCATAATGCCCCCAAACCACACAAGATGCATGCGAGAATGACAATTAATATGCAACAAGTTTTATATTTGGCATTTATAAAATAGGGCTCGGGAAAAGGTTCACACATTAGGGTTCGACGATCTTGGGGTTCCGGGGTTCGGGGTCCGGTCTCAGGGTCCAGGGTTCGACGGGTTCGGACTCGGCGGGATCGTTCTCGGTAACGGGGTAGATCTTGGCGCATTCGCGGTCTTCGGGTCATGTCGACGGTCGTGGCGTTCGGGATGAAGTACTTGTCGTTTTCGTGGGGATCTTGGCGGTCATCGGGTCCGGACTTCGCCTCCGGGAAAGGGTCCTCAGGTTCTCGACGAACTTGGCGTTCTGGCATCTCTGAGTCGTGGATCTTGGCGTCCGGGTTCTCGGTCATCGGTAGATCTTGTCATCGCTTTGGTCTTGGACACGACACATACGATGGAGATCTTGGGGTACCATCTTGATCATCAGAGGCGAACTTGGGGCTCGACACCGGGGTCAGTCTTCGGATCCGAGAACGGTCTTGTGGTCCGTGAGGGAGTACTTGTTGTTCCAAGACGTCGAACTTGTGTTTGGTAAGGAGATATTCGATTCCTGATGGCGATCTTGTTGACGATGGAGAACTTGTCAATGGGTTGGCCACGTCAAAGGAGACCTTGACGAATCTTGTCGGCTTTTCTCCTTATAGCTGTTCATCGACATGTTCTAAGCGAGATTGCATGGCAGCAGCAAACAACTTGACTGGATGAAGCGGGGCAGCAAAAACAACTGCTGGAGGACGGCGCATAGGCGAGTATGGCCGACCCCAGGCAGTGGCGCACCAGAGAGAGAAGAACGGACAGAGGCCGAGGTGGTTGAGCGGGCCCGCCGAGAGGCGGCGGGGCGACGCGGGAGGAGGAGCCGGTCGAGCGGGCGACGGCGTTTCACGGAGGCTGGAGACGGCGCCGAGACGATGGGGAGACGGGAGCGGGCAGCAGAAGGCTGGGGAGGGCGCGCGCGCTGCCGGGAGGAGGAGGGGCTCGGCCGGGCGGTCGCAGAGGACGCGACGGTGGCGTTGCCCGCGTGGTGGGAAGGAGCCACGGCGGGAGGAGGCGGGAAGCACCGCGGGCTGCCGCGAGCACGGAGGAGGGAGGGAGGCTCCGGCGAGCCTGGCGGGGCGGCGCCGCGGAGAGGGAAGAGGAGGGGCGAGCGACGGAGATGGGCGCCGGCGGGCGGCGGGATGAGGAGGAGCAGAGCGGAGAGGCGGCGGGCAGACGGGACGAGCGAGGCGGCAGGCGGAGCGGTCGCGCCAGCGGGGAGGCAAGGTAGAGGCGGCCGGTGAGGCGAGGAGCGACGGTTCAAGGGCGGCGGCCGGAGAGGGAGGCGGGCAGACGGGGAGGCGGCGAACGCGGTGAGGGAGGAGGGGCCCGGCGGCGTGGGGCCCGGCGCGGGAGCACGCGGCGGCGGCAGAGCGAGCTTGAGGGGGAGGGGGCGAGCGGGAGGCGAGAGGAACGGAGGAGAGAGAGGAGCGGGGGGGGAGGAAGAGGACGACGCGGGGTGGGGGCTCGGTGGTGGTCGGTGGGGCCTGCGGGGTGGGCCAGGGAGAGGCGAGGGCCCCGGGGAGAAGGTGGGACCGGGCAAAGGTCGGGGAGGTGGGGATTGGGGGTGTGGCTCAAGGCGTGCGTGTGTGGGGTGGGTTGGTTGGGGCTGGGTGAGTGGGAGGTGAGGTGGCGGTGTCTGAGTGGTGGGAGTGGTGAGGGAAGATGAGGTGGCGCGCGATGATTGGAGGGGGTGAGGTGGAGGCAGGGTGGGTAGGATAGGTTTGGGTGAACTTAGGATTTAGAGGGGCTGGTTTAGGTGGACCGATTTAACCTGGGGGTGGTCGTTCGGGTCAAATCAGCCCGTTCGACTGCCCCCGCTAAAATAATTAATTATTTTATTTATTTCAAACATGGCGTTTTGCAAACCGATAGCAGACAAAACAAAATAATCCGGAGACCCGGGTTTTGCGTTTGAACATAGACGGGGCGTTTTGGAAAACACAAAATAGGTTTTTCCGAAATAGTTTTATGCAAGCTAATGCAAGATGATGACGATGCTCAAATGCAATGTGGCATGATGACATGAGCATGCGGTCATGATGATGCAATGCACAAAAACAACGCGATTTTCTAGTAGTGGTTTTTGCGGGATGCCACAAGGCGACACGGCCATGGTTCCTGGCGGTAGGGTCGGGAGGAAGAGAGGTGGGGAAAGGAACGAGGAAGGAGGGTCGCATGCGGGCTACGCGGGGAGGGGGGTTGGTGGCCTCGCGTGAGATCGACGAAGTGGTGCGTGCGTTCCGGGTGGGGATCGCATGTACCGCATGCATTCTTGTGGTGTGTGTCCACGGGTTTGGTCAGGGCGTGCGTGTAGGTGGGTGGGTTCGGTTCCAGTGTGTGGTGTGTTGGTCGGATGTGGTGGCAGGGGTAGTTTAGGCAGGGACTAGGTGCTAGGGTTTAGGTTGGGGAATTAGGGTTTTGGGGTAGATATTTGTTGGGTTGAAACGGACTGGGTCAGCCGGGGTTGTAGGCTGCTTCTAGCTGGGCCGTTGGGCCTGGCCGGCGACGGTCTCCCCCTAACAAAATATTTAAATTATTTATTCTCTTTTTTTTATTTAAAACAAAACATTTATAAATATGTTTTAGGCAAAAATAAGGATTTGAGAGGAACATGGTTTTATATTTGAATTAGAGAAGGGGTATTTGTAGAAAACAAAAATAGGACTTTTAGTAAAATAGTTTTTAGGCAAAAATATGCATGCTTATGTCATGATGATGCACAAAGTATAAACAACAGCTGTTTTTCTAGTAGTGGTTTTCTCGGGGTGCTACACTCTGGCCCCCAAACCACACTAATCCCAATTTTTTCCACCATATTCCTCACCGCCTCCTCTCCCATGTTTATTAGCACTTGGGGATCAAAATTTTCTAATTCCACCTCTCATTTAACAATCATGTCTCTCTCAATGAGCTACGTGCTACCATCAACTAAAACAGCCCTAGAGGGAAAGAATTTGATGCAAAATTCGAATGTGTGCCGTGTAACATCGTCTCCCTGTGTTTTGGCGGGCACTGTGAGCTAGCGGAAGTGAACAAGGAGCCGAACCTTATAGAAATTAATTGTCAAGAGATGCGGGATATACCGATTAGAATTCCCCTCTCGCGGCTCCATCTCGTTCCCCTAGTTCAGCACACTCACCCGGCCTCCACAATCTAGCATCAATGGGCATTCTCAGATCTCGAATTGAGAAGAATGAGAGAGGAATTAGGTTTCAAATGGCACTCACCACCTTCGTCGTCGAACGAAAGCGCTACCGCCTAAAAAAATTGCCCTGCTGCCACCGCCGGCGCCGAGAACGATGGGTGAGGTCTGCCGCCGCCGTCGGGGAAACTACAGTAAGTGTGACGCGTGCTCTCGATCGGAAGCGGTTGGTTTGACTGGATATCCCAACCGACCTGTTTGGCTTAACCCTAATCTTGAACAAAGTTAAATGTGTCCTTAACGACCGTTTTATGGCCCGTGTGGCCCTGAGCTATTAGCTGCCTCAGAAACATCGCATGCGAGCTATTCTTTGCAACGATGTCATGTTCTGTCCAATTCCGTGGAAAGACGTCGCGTGGGAGCTATAAGCCCTGATTCGAGACAGGATTTCGGTGGAGCCTCCCCGTTGTTCTCCGGATGCACATCCTCTTGGATTTTTGTCGGAACGTGTATCGGGAGAGCAGCGGGGAGGTGTTGTCGAAATTCTGCTCGGATCGGGGTAGAACCAGGGAGAACTTATCCAATCTATAGATCCGGCGGCTGGTTAGGACCATCTTTTCCTACTAGACATGTAGGTTGATAAATGTGTAAAAATATGAAGCATTTAATATCCCGTTTGATATAAAATGTTATATTTGTTGTTTGCCTCAAGGTATGAGTATTTTCCACTACTTATTCCAATTACAGTACTTCCCCGAGACTCAAGTAGCATACAAATACCAGTACGAGAATCCTCTCGTCAAACCTGAGGAGGTAAAGAATCTACCAACAAAAATGCGAAGATTGCATAACTGGTACATGAATGCCATAAAGGCTGGTGCTAACTGGATAATGCAGAGGGTTACAAAAAAGCATTACGAGAAAGAACATGCCATGGTAGCCATTGAATTTGTTGAACTATTACAATTATTCAATCAAGATGCCTTAGACAAATCGATCATTAGTGCCTATTGTCCGTAAGTACTAATTCTGTAATTAAGTCTCTAGCTATATCACCTTGTTTTTTGCACGTATATAATCATACTATATTATGCAGAATAAAGATTCCCGAATGCAACAGAGGACAAATCTATGACATTGGGTTCATTGACCCATAGTTTGTTCGTCAAGGTAATCTCAAAAAAAGACCCCAGGATACAGAGGATAATATTGTACATGCGTTAAGGTTTCAAGAAACCAAAAGGGAAATACTATTTCCTTACAACTTCGAGTGAGTATTATTGTCTTGTATACACTTTCTATTTTAAGTGTATAATTGATGAGTTATGCATGCGCAGCTTTCACTATATTCTCCTAATCATTCAACCTGACAAAGGGCAGGTACTAGTCATGGACTCGAAACATAAACCTCTTGAGACATGGGCGGACATGCAGATGATGCTCCAGCGGTAATTCTAATCATTACGACACGATATCGGCAATGTTCGTGAATTTCATGATATCAAGTAATTAATAATTCCTTTTATTCGTTTTCTTCGTCGGGCAGGGCTTGGCAACGGTTCACCAAAAAGGCTAGGGGTGTTTGGAATGAGGAGCTTACATTTAAACCACTAGATGTAAGTACCACTAGCTAGATCCGCGCATCTCTTTGTTTCTAGTTTTGATACCGTTGTCATGCTTGATTATTATTTTGATTGAACTATGTTCTCGTAAAGTGCCTGACGCAGGGACCAGAGAATAATTTATTTGGATACTATGTTTGCGAGTTCATCCGTCAGACGTGTTGTGTGAAGGGCTGAAATTTAGAGCACCTTAATGTACGTAAACAATTTTCATAGTTTTTTATTATCATCAAATTATGTTTAGTTTTATTCATATAGGTTGACTCCTTTAAATCAGCTCGGACGGCTGCGGGACGGTCTTTTGCCAAAGGATCGCGTACGAGCAATTCAGAAGGAATTGGCGGGATTCTTGGATGCAGAGGTCATAAACCCAAAATAAAAATACCATATGGACTCGGTGTATAGACAATAGAGACTGTACAAAGAGCTTATTTTGTATGTATATATATATATATATGCATGAAACCCGTGTATCGAATGTAATATGTTCGACACTTGGATCTCTATAGTCATGATGATGTTGTGTAATATAATGGTTCCTTCATTGATGAGTGCAAAAACACAAAATAAAAAATAAAACAATATAAATGAATTCTCCGCTGTGGCACAAAAAGTGGCCAAAATGCTGCCGCGACAAAAAAAGTGGCCAAAATAAATTCTCTGTCGCGACAGAGAGAGATTTGTCCCGATTTGTAACACGAACCGGAATGGTTGCTCCTCCCCGCGCGGAGCAGCAGCCACGTGAAGCCTTTTTTTTGTCCTGATTCGTGGCCAAACCGGACTAAAAGGTGAGGGGTTTAGTCCCAATTGCCCCGTCTCGGTTGGGCAACCGGGACTAAGCCCCTTACCAACCGGAACACATTGCCCCTTCTCCACTAATGCTAAAGGGCGCCAAGGAGTGGTTCTTGTTTTTTTGCGTGTAAGGGAGTAGATCTTAGTTTAGTTAGCGTTTGCCGTATACTATATCCACTTAGATTTTACCAAAATACACTATAGAATAAGTAAAATTTTAATGTTTCTAGGATACAATATAGTCTATGTGTAGCTACCTTTTCAATAAACAAGAATTTCCCACATCATGTTTACATATGAGGTAATAAAAGAAGTAGATAGACCGTTGCAACGCACGGACACTCAACTAGTAATTTCTAAAATCACATGGACCTATTTAATCCATAACACCACCACTCCACCTTCAAACCTGACAGACAACGTCGCATCCGCTAACTTGGATGATCTTGAAGGAACGGAACATCCCTGTGTTCAACCAACGGATATTAGCTTGGAGCAGCTACATGGAAGAATTGTCGACAAAGCTCACACATGGCGACTGCGTGGATTCGAGGCGGTGGCGACGATTTTACACACGTCTTGAACTTATTTTGAACCAGTTGTGTGTGTATTATTGTATTTTATGACTCCCAAAGTCAGTGGAGCGTAATTTTTTATCGTCTTACAGACTCCACTTATATTATCTTTGTTTTCTTTTTCTGAAAGAAATTATCTTTATTTTTCATCAATGGAATCCAGCAAGTCTGATGCCTTTTTTGTCAATATAATGACTTGGTACGTAGTGTCCTAATCAAGAGAGATGATTTTAATCTAGATGTGCGGCCATAGATTAGGCACGACCCACACACAATGCAACGGTTGCTTCAAACCGTAGAAGGATGGGTGGTACACTTTGGTCTCCATATCATAGAACGCCGCATGTTTTCTATCCTCGGAATACCTCGGGAAGTAGATCCGGTTGCCACGCCCAACTTCCCGTGACGACACCACGGAGTATGATACCCTGAAATATAGAAACAAGACCGCGCCACCAATCTCCTGCACCTCCGTCCAGGCTGTCTCCTCCTCGTTAAGCTTGTACACCCGTGGCGGCTCGTCGGCATTACGCACGAACACAGAGACCAGCTCCCCTCCCACTTCCACCAGGTAACAAAACTCCCTCCCCTCGTGGTCGTCACCAAAGACGTCCATCTCCACGTGGATCGGTTTAGGCTTCTCCAAGATTGTCCATGTGTCGCTTGTCGGGTCAAACGTGGCAAGATTGCCCTTTCTTCCGAGGCAATAGAACTTGCCATGGAACCAGACAGGATTGGTGTGTGCGACCGGGAAAGGGTCTTCATAGAATTCGAGATGTCGTCTGGTCCAATCGTCCTCGTTATGCTGACACGTATGCACACCGATAGCTTTGCCGTCGTGTCTGCTATCGACACCGAAGAAGACGCAGTCGCGGGACGTCGGGTCAGCTGAGGACCATGACAAACCCATGAAGTGGTACTTCCTGTCGAGTATGGCGACCTCCACGATGTATCCGGTGAACGGGTTTATGATGTAGATGTCATCGATGCCCAAAGCGGTCGACACGGCCACCCAGCCGTCTTTGGAGAATCGGAAAATATGCTGGTCATGTTCGCCTTCGGACATCTCGAATGTTTCAACCCGTATGGTGTACTCCTGGCAGCGCAGAGGGTCGAACAGCTTGCACACCCCGTCTTGGACGGAGTGGTGCATGAGCCAAGGCCACACCTTGGCTTGCTCGACCGGGTTGGACACCATGCTCCATGACTTGCAGACGGCTGGAAACCGGAGACGATCCACCAATGATAGCTCGGATACGACCAACTCTAACAATTCTAGTGGCAGGTCTTGCCATGGCCGTGTGTTCTGCACCTCCTCCTGCTGCAAACAGAGGACAGACTCACAACAAACCTCTTCATACACAAGTCGACCTGTGCATAACAATTCTGTTTCTTTCACCACCGTTGCCAATGGCGGAACGGCCCAGAATGCTCTGCACCAAGGCTCCGTAGGTTGGGGAAGAATCTGACAGAAGCTACTGGTCATGTCGTCCAAGCAGAATTTGTACAGTCTCGGACAATGAAGGACAACACGCAGTTGCCATGCGGCACTAGACCCCTGGCCCCTGGACACACGGGCACAGAGAAACCATAATTCCCGGAGATGAGGAAGGCACGGTCGTTGCCGATGTTGTGCACCCTCCTCCACATCATGGCCTCGAGATCCACGCAGTACACCGCTATGTCGGTGACAATGCAGTCGTGGACGAACACCCCAAACTTCTCGGTCACTACGGAAAAGAGATCTCCACACGACTCCACGAAGTAGTACATGGCCTCCCTATCGCGTACCTCCTTGGCGCCACCGAGAGTGCCGACTAGCCGCGCTTGGACTGTGCCGCCGTCGTCGTCGTTGTTGTCTATCACGAAGAGCGTGTCGGAAGCACCGAAACCGTAGATCCGTCCTCTATGGCTGGTCATAAAGGTTGGGAACTCGATCCTGGCCCAATGTTGGCCACCGGGACGGCACTGAAGCAGGAACCTCTCTACCGTGTATTTCACCTCGTCCTCGCGTGCAATGGCGACTACCATGGCGTAGTCCGGGTTCCCCGGCGACGCCCCGAGCGATGCGCACCACACTATGGATTCCAATGGCTCGCGCAGCGGTGGTAGCGGGATCTTTTTGGATGGGCCGTGGTCGTCGTCGTCGTCGTCGGAGAGGCGGAGGAGGAAGCACTCTGCGTTGGACTCGTCCAGCATCAGAAGCCAGTCGCCGTTGTGGATGCAGCCTAGGCACGTCTTGCCTTGCATCTCGGGAACGACCGTGGCGTGCGAGCTCCCGTCCGACGAGTCCACGAACGTCTGCCGCTCCCCGCGCGTGCCCTGGACCAGCCATGGCCTCGTGCCGAACCCGGACGGCAGCCAGGATTTTGCAGCCATGTAGTCTAGTACTCTGCGATGTAGTCTTCTGTTTTTCCTTTGTTCCAGGGCTGGACCATATGTTCTAGCGACCAACCCGGAGATCAAATTTATAGATCGATTTATTCGGCACAGTTTTGGGTAGGAACCGGCACATCTGTTTTGTTCAGTTGTATGCTGATACGGTTTCGGGTATGAGATACGTACCGGTGGATCCGCAACGTTCTGTGCTTCCTTGCCCTATAGGCTATAGCTATAGGGAAAAGAACCCGGCCGGATGGCAGCCATGTAATTAAGTAGACTTTATTTTGACGCAGCTGCGCAGCGGGCACAGAGCGAACTATTCTTTCGCCTTTTTTTACTAAAGAAGAATAACGTGTGCACTCCCTCAAAAAAAAAAAGTAGACTTTATTTTGTAAACGCTGAGGTCGGCTTGTGTATCACTATACAAATGGCGAGATGCATGGGCCGTCGGCGTAGGACTGGGCGAGACCAGCCCCAGTCGCCAGCTCTCGGCGTAGCCAAGCCGTTGGTGTAGGCCTCCGTACGCCGACGGCCACCCTCGGCATTCCGCGGCCCTCGGCGTACGGGCCGAATGTGTGGCAGATACCGGCCAGTACGGACAGCGTCCTAACAGTGCGGCGAGTACGCCGATGGCCACCCTCGACATAGCGTCCACCCAGGTACGCCAACGGCCAGCCTCGGCGTTCCTTCCGCATTTTTTCTCTTTTGCTGACTAATTATAAACTTATTTTATATTTGTATCAATTATTTATGTTCTATTTTTATCAATTGGACGGATTTGTACCTCTGAATAGCAGTCTCCACGCCCACATGAAATTTCATTGCGAATCTTCTCACACCCCGAGAAATTTGCATATTTATAAGTGTTATTATTGCATGTGTGTAAATTTTATGTATCACACATTTTGGAGAAGTTGTTCAAAGATTCAATGTTTTTTCTACGCCAACCCATTTTTTACGTCATTCCTCACCAACCATTGGAAAACTACCAGATGATATCAGTGCTATGCGATGCAGTAGACCATGTTTCTGAACCAGGTTCTAGATTGACAAGAGAAAGTGCAAAAGGGAGAGGGGTCATATGTTTGATCATAAGAAGCTTTATTCCATTGCATTCAAGTACATAGAACCGCTGAGTTGAGAAGATACATAGAACTGCCGAAGAGAAAAGAAAAATATAACTACATAAAATATAGAAAAGGTACACATATTGCAATGCTTGAATGGAAAAGATACAGATGCTTCTTGACTCTGGGCTACATGTCCACTGGATTTTTACCCTTGTTGTTCTTATTCTCATCTTGAACATGTTGAACACAAATTTAATTTCCTTTTTGATCTTGCACAATGCACCAACGGCTTCTAACTCTGGAGCATAGCTTCCTAGAATAAATGTTGGCAGAATGTAGTCTTCTGTTGTTTGGTATCTCTGATTTAGCAAACCAATTCTCTCTTCCAGCTCCTAGCCCCTTCAGGCCCCCCACTACCATCATCTCTTTCTCTGCCCTTCTCCTAAGCTGCTTGCTCCCTCTCCTCCCTAGTTCTCCTCCTGTAGACAAGGACCTCTCCATCCCTAGTACCAGTGCTCCTCCTACGACCTTGTGGTTGGATCTCCATGTTGCCTTGCCAAAAAATGCAGAAGGCAACCATCCTAAATAGGGAAAGAGGCAGACATTGTTCAATCATGTACAGTAAATAATTGATCTCAAGTGCTCACAAGTACCGGTGCACATCTGCAAACAAAATAAAGGCATAGATACAATTTGACAAAAGCAACACATTGGATTCCTTATTTTTTAGACAACACCCACACTAAATAAAGGCATATATATGATTTGACAAAAGCTATAGGGTAGAAATTTGCTTTGCTTTGCATGTACATATGTCCTGGATCTTTACATGAAACTCCCGTCGCGGGACAAACGGAGCCTATTTATGGCAAAGTAGGCCCAAACTTTGCTTTGCATGTACATATATCCTAAAAAAACCAAAATAAATAAAAAGGTCCACCGGGCTACCCCATACGCAGAAAAGATATAGGGGTAAACCCAAAAAGTAAGGTTCCGGAAAGATATAGTGCCGCACCTTGTGAACCAACATGGTTTTACATCATCATATGACCTAAACAAATACAAAACAAGAGAGAGCTACACCGGGTTATCCCTGTCAGAGGAACGTCTAGGGGGGTAGACGATTCGAGGCCCACAGATCAGGGTTCCGCGGCAAACTGCGCTCCGAGGCATAGGAATACCTCAAGAACTTGCATGTGGCCCTAGCACATGCATGGAGGTGTGGTGTTGTGTTGAAACATGCAAAACCTAATAGTATCCGGGTGCTTGCATGTGTTCCTCTTCGCATGCGTGCGCTATAACCTAAAAGGGGAGGTTATGGACTGATATAAGGGGGAAACTCCCTGTTCCGGTGAAACCAGGTAGGATAGTGCCGCACCTTGTGAACCAACATGGTTTTACATCATCATATGATCTAAACAAACACAAAACAAGAGAGAGCTACGCCGGGCTACCCCTGTCAGAGGAACGTCTAGGGGGTAGACGATCCGAGGCCCACAGATCAGGTTTCCGCGGCAAAACGCGCTCCTGGGCGTAGGAATACCTCAAGGACTTGCATGTGGCCCTAGCACATGCATGGAGGTGTGGTGTTGTGTTGAAACATGGAAAACCTAATAGTCTTCGGGTGCTTGCATCTGTCCCCCTTCGCATGCATGCGTTGTAACCTAAAAGGGAATGTTTTGGACTTATATAAGGGGGAAACTCCCTGTTCCGGTGAAACCGGGTAGGATAGTGCCGCACCTTGTGAAACAACATGTTTTTACATCATCATATGACCTAAGAAAACACAAAACAAGAGAGAGCTACGTCGGGCTACCCCTGTCATAGGAACATCTAGTGGGTAGACGATCTGAGGCCCATAGATCAGGGTTCCATGGCAAACCGTGCTTCGGGGCGTAGGAATACCTCAAGAACTTGCATGTGGCCCTAACACATGCATGGAGGTGTGCTGTTGTGTTGAAACATGCAAAACCTACTAGTATCTGGGTGCTTGCATGTGTCCCCCTTCGCATGCATGCGCTGTAACCCAAAAGGGAAGGTTCTGGACTTATATAAGGGGGAAACTCCCCATTCCGGTGAAATTGGGTAGGATAGTGCCGCACCTTGTGAACCAACATGGTTTTACATCATCATATGACCTAAACAAACACAAAACAAGAGAGAGCTACGCTGGGCTACCCCTGTTAGAGGAACGTCTAGGGGTAGACGATTCGAGGCCCACAGATCAGGGTTCCATGGAAAACCGCACTCCAGGGCGTAGGAATACCTCAAGAACTTGCATGTGGCCCTAGCACATGCATGGAGGTGTGGTGTTGTGTTGAAACATGAAAAACCTACTAGTCCCCGGGTGCTTGCATGTGTCCCCCATCGCATGCATGTGCTCTAACCTAGAAGCGAAGGTTCTGGACTTATATAAGGGGGAAACTCCCCGTTCCAATGAAACCGGGTAGGATAGTGCCGCACCTTGTGAACCAACATGGTTTTACATCATCATATGACCTAAAACACACAAAACAAGAGAGAGCTATGCTGGGCTACCCCTGTCAGAGGAACGTCTAGGGGGGTAGACGATTTGAGGCCCATAGATCAGGGTTCCACGGCAAACCGCGCTTAGGGGCATAGGAATATGATACGCCGTAAACATATCTATAGTTTTTGATGCTCCATGCTTGTTTAGTACCTACTTTGCTTTGCTTTGTCTTTACTTTGAGGTGTTTTTATATGTTTTCTGGACTAACCTATTAACAAGTTGCCACAGTGCCAGTTGCATGTTTTCTTCTGTTTTTGGTTCCAGAAAAGACAGAAAATCAATATTCTCGGAATCAATGGTAAGGAGATCGGTAATCGTTAACTGCTCGGTTGGCTTGGGAGTAGCGACTAATCGAAACTCAGACGATACTGATTTAATCGGTCGGCTATTAATCGGTGCAGCCTACAAAAATTAGCACCTAAAACACGTATGAATCCTCTTGCACCTCGACCATCTACCCTATTAAAGGCAGCCTTAAGCTCCCTGATGAGATCCTTAAGGCGCTCGAGCTCTTGTATCTGAGATCTGGTCGGCAACTACGAAAGACTGGTCAACAATGACAAGGAACTGGTTGGTGATTGCGGAAATCAATATCCTGGAGGCAGGGATCGATTGGAAGCTTCGCAAAACCTACTTCATTGGGGTGGGCTAGCGGATGGATGTGCGATATGTGTTGATAATTTTGCAACTTTTTTGACCAAGTGTAGTGGTTAATCGGGAACATACCTAGTAATGGGAGTGTCGGACCTATTAATCGCGTTAAACGATTAACACAAATGATTAGTGGTAATCGACACGGTCAGGTCCCTAGTAGCGAGTAATCGGCCTATTAATCGCTGATTCGGCCTATTTTTTGAACAATGCTCGAAATTGGACGTGACAAAAGCCAAAGTCAATATGTTAGCGTGGTGAACACAGAGCCTGAATATGAGACACAGGGGAGCCACCAGGGGGCACACCCCTGGCCGCGCGGGCTGGGCTTAGCCGGCCTAGGTGGTGCAGCCATCCCGGGTGCCCCCTGCCTCGCTGTTTCTCCTATAAATACCCCCCGATACCAAAACCCTAAGGACCCGATCAATCTTCCACGAAACAGTCCGTAGCCGCTCCCACCATCGTCCCTAGATCGGGGGGATCTGAAGCTCTGCATGTCACTCTGCCGGAGGGGAGAGATCATCCTGGAGGCCTTCTTCATCACCATGCCAGCCTCCAAAATGAAGCGTGAGTAGTTCCACCTTGGACTACAGGTCCATGTAGTAGCTATATGGTTGTTTCTCCTCCTTTGTGCTATCATGTTTAGATCATGTGAGCTCCGTTCAGGTTCAAGATCATCTATCTTTGTAAGCATTCATGTTGTGTTTGTGGGGATCCGATGGATATTGAGATTACTATGTCAGATTGATTAATTGTTTTGTCTTATTGATTCTATCATGTCTGTGTTGTTTGAGATCTTTCATGCTCTCCGTTTCTAGTAGCTAGCTTGGCCGAGTAGATGCTAGTGACTCCAAGATGGAGTATTTATGCTCTATATTGGTTACGTGCCTCTATTTAATCTGGGTAAGTTACATAAATTTCTAAGGTTGTAGATGTGCTATTGCTGCTAGGGAGAAAACAATGGTCTCTTGTTCATGGAACAAATGCATTGTTTACCTTACACACTTTGCTTAAACCAGTAATCTATTGCTTACAACTTAATACTGGAGGGGGTTCGGATGATAACCTGAAGGTGGATTACTAGTCTTAGATGCAGTTGGATGGCGGTCTAAGTATCTTGTTGTATTGCCCAATCGAATCTCATAGGATCATGAATGTCTAGTATTGCATTGATATGCCTTGCTCAGTCCTGTCAATTGCACTGATGTAATTTGTTTACCCAGCATGTTTTGTTATCTATCTTAAGGAGAACACATCTAGTGAACTATGGACCCTGGTCCAATCTTTATCATTGATACATCTTCCACTGTTACTGTTTATTTTCTTCAGACCACCAATACCTTCCACACAATATAGTTAATCCTTTGTTTCTAGCAAAGCGGTGAGATTGACAACCTCACTGTTCGTTGGGGCAAAGTCTTGAGTTTGTGTTGTGCAGGTTTCCAAGCTGCTATTAACACCTTTGAGTCGTTTCCTTCGTCCTACTGGTTCGATAACCTTGGTTTCTTACTGAGGGAAATCTTGCTGTTGTACTCATCATACATTCCTCTTGGGGTTTCCCAACGAAGCTCTATAGTGATCTGAGCCGCATAAGAATACCTCAAGAACTTGCATGTGGCCCTAGCACATGCATGCAGGTGTGGTGTTGTGTTGAAACATGCAAAACCTACTAGTCTCCGGGTGCTTGCATGTGTCCCCCCTCACATGCATGCGCTCTAACATAGAAGCAAAGGTTCTGGACTTGTATAAGAGGGAAACTCCCATTTCTGGTGAAACCGGGTAGGATAGTGCCACACCTTGTGAACCAACATATTTTTACATCATCATATAACCTAAACAAACACAAAAAAAGAGAGAGCTACACCGGGCTACCCATGTGAGAGGAACGTTTAGGGGGGGTAGAAGATCCGAGGCCCACAGATCAGGGTTCCGCGGCAAACCGCGCTCCGGGGCATAGGAATACCTCAGGAACTTGCATGTGGCCCTAGCTCATGCATGGAGGTGTGGTGTTGTGTTGAAACATGCAAAACTACTAGTCCCCGGGTGCTTGCATGTGTCCCCCTTCACATGCATGCGTTGTAACCTAAAAGTGAAGGTTCTGGACTTATATAAGGGGAAAACTCCCTGTTCCTGTGAAACCGGGCAGGATAGTGACGCACCTTGTGAACTAACATGATTTTACATCATCATATGACCTAAACAAACTCAAAACAAAAGATAGCTACGCCGGGCTACCCATGTGAGAGGAACGTCTAGGGGGTAGCCAATCCGAGGCCCATAGATCAGGGTTCCGCGGCAAACCGTGCTCCGGGGCATAGGAATACCTCGAGAACTTGCATGTGGCCCTAGAACATGCATGGAGGTGTGGTGTTGTGTTGTAACATGAAAAACCTAGTAGTCCTCGGGTACTTGCAGGTGTCCCCCCTTCGCATGCATGCGATGTAACCTAAAAGGGAAGGTTCTGGACTTCTATAAGGGGGAAACTCCTTGTTCCGGTGAAACCAGGTAAGATAGTGCCGCACCTTGTGAACCAACATGGTTTTACATCATCATATGACCTAAACAAACACAAAACGAGAGATAGCTACGCCGGGCTACCCTGTCAGAGGAACGTCTAGGGGGTAGACGATCTGTGGCCCATAGATCAGGGTTCCGCGGCAAACCGCGCTCCGGGACGTAGGAATACCTCAAGAACTTGCATGTGGCCCTAGAACATGCATGGAGGTGTGGTGTTGTGTTGAAACATGCAAAACCTACTAGTATCCCGGTGCTTGCATGTGTCCCCCTCGCATGCATTCGCTCTAACCTAGAAGCGAAGGTTCTAGACTTGTATAAGGGGAAAACTCCCTGTTCCGGTGAAACCGGGTAGGATAGTGTCTCACCTTGTGAACCAACATGTATTTACATCATCATATGACCTAAAAAAACACAAAACAGGAAAGAGCTAGGCCGGGCTATGTGGCATCCCGCAAAACCACTACTAGAAAATCGCGTTGAATTTGTGCATTGCATCGTCACCATCGTGCATAGTTTGCATAAAACTATTTTGCAAACCCCGATTTGTTTTTCCAAACGCCCCACCTCTATTCAAACGCCAAACCCCGGGTCTCCGGAATTATTTTTGTTTGTTGCTATTAGTTTGCAAATAGTGTTGTTTAAACAAATAAAATTTATATTTATTTTGCGGGGCAGTCGAACGGGCCGATTGACCCGAACGACCACCCCTGTTTATTTTTAAAACGGTCCACCTACCTGCCCCTCTAATCCTAAACTCACCAACTATCCTACCCACTCCCTACCTCCACCTCACTCCCTCCTATCCCTGCACGCCACCTCAGCTGACCCTCTTCCCTAACCCAATCACATCCTGCCACCTAGTCCAACCCCTCCCTCTCTCTCTCCCCTCTCTCTCACATGCACTCACCCACTCCTTGCCCCAGCACACGCACACGCGGCACACACATGCGGCACACACCCTGCAGCCAACCTCCCCCTGGTCCACCTCTCGCCCACGATCCACGCCTGACCCCACTGGCCTCCCACCTGTCCCGCCAAGGTGACTGCTCTTCCCTTCCTCCTCTTCCTCACAAGACGCCCGCCACGGGCTGCGCGCCGCCAAGCTCCTGGCCACTGCCGGGCGCCGCCAAGCCCTCCTTCCTCCCGCCGCCTGCCTCGACGCCGGCCCGAGCCGCTCCGCCCGCCTGCAGCTCGCCGGCCGAGCACCGCCACCTCAAGACGCCTTCCACCGCCGCCGCCCGCCTCACCACGCGCTGCTCCACCTCGCCGCGCCGCATCTCGCCTTCGCCGTCATTTCGCCGCCTCCTCTCCGAAGCCGCCAAGAATCGCTGCCGGCAAGACGCCACCGCGCTCTCGCCTCATAGCCTCCGCCGCAAGGCCCGCTTCCGCTTTCAACAACGCCTCCGCTGCCGCCCCCAGTTCCTCCGCAGCCGCCGCCTTCGCCTCGCGTTGCCGCTGCCTTCCAACCGCCTCCGCCGCTTCCCGACGCTGTGCCGCTGTGGCCTCGCCAAGGCCCGCCGCGCCTCACAACGCCTCCGCCTCGGCCTGCCCTCCTGTACCACCGCCGCCTCCCGCCGCCAGCTCCTTCCCCGCCCCCTCGCCGCCTCCGCTCCTGTGGCGGTCGCCGCCGCTCCGCTGACGTGGCTCCGCCGCCCGTAAGATCGCCCGGCCGCCGCCTCGACCCCGCTGGACCTCGGCCGCCCGCTACGCCCATGCCACTGCTCGCCCACCGCCTCAAGCCCCGCCAGATCCCTCGGTTTCCCGCCGCCGCCTGTGGAGACCGTTGCCGCGCCCCGAGAGGGCCTCGAGCGCCGCCAACCGGCTCCATCCTCGCAGGCCGCTCGCCTCCGCCGTGATGCACTTGCCGCAGATGCCATGGTGGTGTTGTTTTCGTTCAGCGTTGATCCATGCGTGTATGTGCTACAGATGCTCCGATGTCCAACGCTCTTTTTCTTTCTCGTGTGGTGTTTGATGTTGTGAATCAAACCTTCCCGACGAAAGCAAACCCGATCATGTTCTCCGCCAAGAACTCCTTCACGGATCCGATAGCCGAACCCCGAAGACCGATCCGGAGATCCTCGGACCCCGAAGACCAACCTCGCTAAGATCTTCGCCACGAGAACCGAGTCCGACATCGACAACCAAAGACCGGAACCCGACGACGCCGCACCGGAACGACAAGATCGCCACACGGACTTGGTACTCCGATGCCCTGCTCACGGAGTCCGAGGACCAATCCCGCTGCACGAGCGCCAAGATCGCCGTACGGAATCTCTGAAGACCGGATCGAAACGCCATGACCGACAACATGAACCGAGGACCGCGAATGCGACAAGATCCGCATGCAACAAGAACGACAGCAATCAGGGCGAGTCCGACACCCCGACACCGACCAAGTTCTGCTCCCCGGACATCGAGACCCCGATGCGACAAGATCTACCCCCGATATCCGAGCACGACCCCGGAGGCCGAGAACGATCCCGTCGAACCCCAGATCCGAACCTCGCCGATCTCGGCCGAACCACGACCTCGAGACCGACCCGAACCCCGGAAACCCCAAGATCGCCGAACCCTAATGTGTGACCCCCTTTTCCTCGAACCCTATTTTATAATATATCAACTTGTTGCACATTAAATTGTCATTCCGCATTCATTCATCGGTTTGGGGGGCCTTATGCCGATTCACCTGATAATTAAATATGGGGCCCTTATGCGGGCAAATCTAGCCTTATATTGGCCTCATTTAAATCTGTGTAGCGAACCAAGATTATCGTTTGCCATGCTAAACAACATTTAAATTATGGGTAGATAAACAACTTGAACCACTTGATTAATTGTCGGGACCCCGTTCCGCTTAACATGACCTAATTACCGCACCTTTGCCATGCCATACATCATGCATGAATCATGCCGATCTTCCGCCGTATTAAATATTGCATCCGTGTTTATTCTAGCGTTTGCTTCTTCGCGGATAAGGCCGTTGAGTTGATGTGAGCTTCGCCCGATCTTCGTTGAACCTTCGACAATGTTTTCAAAGTAGCACCTCCCCTTTCTACCTATCTTACTTTTATAGTCTTTATTCCCTCCTGTTGATCTATTGCTATCTGTGTTGCGATGCTCTAGATTCCGTACCCTTGATATCCCTTGCAGCCATATATTGCCTTGGACACCCCCTATTACCTGTTGTTTGGTAGATAGTTGGACTTGCGCGTCGTCGTTGCTTGCTCAAGTGCTGATGCGTGTCGCCATATGCCACGGTTGCTGATGTATTGCCGCATGTTGTTGTTGGAGATGATTCTAGTTTTACTTATCGTCACTTTATTTTCTGTTTAACAACTAAAATTGAATAAGCAGAGGCATCGGTGGGTGATAGATAATATTTGGTTTCCGAACGCCCACTTGTGTCCCGTAAGAACCCGAGTACTTGATACCTGTTCCTTGATTTTGCGCGCTATCCACATCCGGGAGGTATATGGGACCCCCCTGAGCCAGAGCTTGATTCATTCTTATTTCTTGGGGCCACAAACTAGTTTGAGGTTTTATTTACGATCCTGTACTTATGCCATGTTTTACCGCTTTATTTACGATCAGCGAGGAGCACACTGCATCGCTTAGGTAAGCGTAATGTTTTGCTGTATCGACGGTCCCGATTGGGGACCATTCGCTACAGACCATTGTCGCAAACCTTGGGTCCGTCTCGAGCTTGCTTATCCGCTATGGTATACTTCAAGGGTGGCCTCAAATATTTCTGAATCCTGTGATTGTTCACCGTGAAAGCCTCGTTGGGTTTTGATTTGGTTTTTCCGAGGTTGATCGAGGTGTTGCTATTGGTGCACCGCCGGGTAAAACTTTCTGAAAGCCGTGTCCGCGGATATGGACGACTTGGAGCACAGTATCTCGATCATAGACAAGCATAACTAAAGTTTACTGCTATAAATTTGACTTATAATGACTAGTAATCAGCTTCACTATAATGGAATGGCTAATTAATACTGCCCACCATTGCTTGTTGGTTGTCGCTTGCGACAAATGTATCTGACTAGTACGTATTGCAACTACAACGAATGGGCTGAATAAAAGTACCAACAACTGCTGGGTTTTGGGATTATCTCATGCTATCTGTATCTGATTAGTAAATTGATGCAACTATCACGGAATGATTAACTAAAAGTGCCCACTGTTTACTTTACCAGGACGATTATCTAAACCTGACTAGTAAAGTGCCGCAACTATAACTAATTAAATAAAACTGCCAACTGTGTGAGTTCCTCGGTTGACTTCCTCGATTGGTCTCGAGGGGGAAACACCAGGATGGGTTTGTTTGGTGTTAGCTTCGTTGATCCGGATAGGTCTATCTTACCCTCTCTCGATTGCCGCCATTGTATCGAGTCTCTACAGGTTGTTTAGTGCATGCCGCCGCTGCCCACCACCATACCTATGTAGGCGAGGACCGCAATTCTAGCCTCGCTGCAGTAATCGCCTCGATCGACGCTCCTTCTTTGTTTTCGCTTTGCCCTTTGTCGGCACCCCTTTGTTAAGCAGGTTTTGAGATCGACGCTAGCGTGGTTACCCTTCCGCTTGGCTCGGCAGGTTATGGACGCCATTGGTTATTCTTCGTGGCTCTTAGCCCCATTTGCTTCTTGTCCGTAGTCGGACGCTCTATCATTTTCCAGGTGATTTGGATCTTTGTATATTATATCTGTATTCTTGACTCTTTGAGTCGCCGTTACATATATCTGTTCTGTGGGTCCCATCGAGGACTGTTGTGTAATGTTATTACTGCTTTCCACTCCGAAAGTGCTGGTGGGCACCTTTGAATCGCTTTCATGCGGGTTTGGTGAATTTTGCCCGAACTTGCATAGGTCCGATTCGAGGGTGTTCAGAGTGGTATCGAGCCCAGCTATGATACCCACAAGTCCAAATTTAGGATAACCTAGCTAACGTCAAGTAGAGTGTCAAAACTATTTTTGAAAATCGGTTGGATAGTTCTCGATAGGTCTGATTTTACTCCTTACCCTCTGCTGATCCCCTCTTACCTCGACGTGTTTTGAATCGCTCTCTTATCTTTCTTCGAGTCCGTGATTTCTCGATTGGGTTTCCGTCACCTTCGTGGTTTCGCCTCTTCCGATAACGGTTCCGCCATCCGTGTTCCAGCTGCACGATGCATTCGCTCACGGTGTTACCATTAGTTGTTCTTTGTTTGTGCCTTCCGTGTTTTCCCGACGACGCCATCATCCACGCCATCCGATGCGTAGTTTTGCATCACCCTTTGTTCCCGAACCTCGCTTGTCGAGATCTTCTGAATTCGAGAGTTGGTTGCATAATCCGCCTATTCGTGCGTAGTAATGGTTTGGGCGCGATGGACCGATCACCATCCGACTACTCTTATCATTCGCCTGGTACATCGAATCGGTGGGTCCAGCAGCTTTTACTCCCCCCCGGAGTTAGAGGTGGCTTTATTTGTTGATACCTCTACCTTCGACCTTTTGTCTCCGGAGTGTTCTCTCGACGATCACGGACAACAACCCTTGTTAGTGGTGTCGCGAGGATCTACACAAAGCGAGAAGGCGCCGTCCGACGATCTTCCTTCCGGTACCATGAGGCGGATCTCGAGGGCGAGATCCATTGTTAGTGGTGTCGAATTGTGGCATCCCGCAAAACCACTACTAGAAAATCGCGTTGAATTTGTGCATTGCATCGTCACCATCGTGCATAGTTTGCATAAAACTATTTTGCAAACCCCGATTTGTTTTTCCAAACGCCCCACCTCTATTCAAACGCCAAACCCCGGGTCTCCGGAATTATTTTTGTTTGTTGCTATTAGTTTGCAAATAGTGTTGTTTAAACAAATAAAATTTATATTTATTTTGCGGGGCAGTCGAACGGGCCGATTGACCCGAACGACCACCCCTGTTTATTTTTAAAACGGTCCACCTACCTGCCCCTCTAATCCTAAACTCACCAACTATCCTACCCACTCCCTACCTCCACCTCACTCCTCCTATCCCCGCACGCCACCTCACCTGACCCTCTTCCTAACCCAATCACATCCCGCCACCTAGTCCAACCTCCCTCTCTCTCTCTCTCTCACATGCACTCACCCACTCCTTGCCCCAAAGACACGCACACGCTGCACACATGCGGCACACACTGCAGCCAACCTCCCTGGTCCACCTCCCCACGATCCACGCCGGACCCCTGCCCCCACCTCCTCCACCCGCCTCCTTCCTCCTCCTCTTCTCACAGACGCCCGCCAGGCTGCGCTGGCCGCCAAGCTTCGGTCCGCCACCGCTGGCGCCGCCAAGCCCCTCCTTCCCTCCCGCCGCGCCGCCTCGCCTGCCGAAGCCGCCCGCCCGCCTGCAAGCTCGCTGCCGAGCACCGCCACCAGACGCTCCTCCACCGCTGCCGCCCGCCTCGACCACGCTGCTCCACCAGGCCGCCACTCCCTCGCCTCTCCGCCGCACCGCCGTCAGCCTCCCTCTCCGCTGAGCCGCCGCCTTGGCCACGGCCACCGCTCCGCCTTAGCCTCCGCCTGGGCGCGCTTAACAACGCCCGCTGCCGCCCCCGAGCTCCGCCGCCTCGGCCTCCTCGGCCGCTTCCTCGCGCCGCTGCCTCCAACCGCCTCCTCGCCGCTTCACGCCGGCAGCGCCTGGTGTTTCGCGCTCCGGCCGTCGGCCTGCCAACGCCCCTCCTCGCCGGTACTCCCTCCAGCGACCACCGCCGCTCTCCCGCCAGCTCCTTCCCTGCCTCGCCTGGCCGCGCCCCGCCGCCTCCTCGCTGACGTGCTCCCGCCGTCCCGCAAGATCGCCTCCGGCCGCCCGACCCGCCGGACCTCAAGGCCCTGCTACGCCATGCCACTGCTCGCCCACACCGCTGGCCCGCCGCATCCCTCTGGTTTCCCGCCGCCGCCTGGGAGCCGTCGCTGCCGCCGCGCCCCCGAGAGGGCCTCGCAGCGCCGCCCGGCTCCATCTCGCAGCCCTCGCGTCTCCGCCGTGATGCATTCTGCGTAGATGCCATGGTGGTGTTGTTGCTCAGCGTTGATCCATGCGTGTAAAGCTACAGATGTCCGATGTCCAACGCTTTTCTTTCTCGTGGTGTTTGATGTTGTGAATCAAACCTTCCGACAAAGCAAACCCGATCATGTTCTCCGCTAAGAACTCCTTCACGATCCGATAGCGAACCTCAAGACCGATCCGAGATCCTCGGACCCCAAAGACCAACCTCGTCAAGATCTTCACGAGAACCGAGTCCGACACCGACAACCAAAGACCGTGGAACCCGACGACCGGCACCGAACGACAAGATCGCCACACGGACTTGGGTACTCCGATGCCGCTCACGGAGTCCGAGGACCAATCCCGCCGTACCCGAGCGCCAAGATCGCCGTACGGAATCTCTGAAGACCGGATCGAAACGCCATGACCGACAACATGAACCGAGGACCGCGAATGCGACAAGATCCGCATGCAACAAGAACGACAGCAATCAGGGCGAGTCCGACACCCCGACACCGACCAAGTTCTGCTCCCCGGACATCGAGACCCCGATGCGACAAGATCTACCCCGATATCCGAAAGCACCCCGGAGGCCGAGAACGATCCCGTCGAACCCCAGATCCGAACCTCGCCGATCTCGTCGAACCCTGGACCCTGAGACCGACCCCGAACCCCGGAAACCCCAAGATCGCCGAACCCTAAATGTGTGACCCCTTTTCCTCGAACCCTATTTTATAATATATCAACTTGTTGCACATTAAATTGTCATTCCGCATGCATAGCATTGGTTTGGGGGCCTTATGCCGATTCACCTAATAATTAAATATGGGGCCCATATGCGGGCAAATCTAGCCTTATATTGGCCTCATTTAAACTTGTGTAGCGAACCAGTACTATCGTTTGCCATGCTAAACAACATTTAAATTGCGGGGTAGATAAACAACTTGAACCACTTGATTAATTGTCGGGACCCCGGTTCCGCTTAACATGACCTAATTGCACCGCACCTTTGCCATGCCATACATCATGCATGAATCATGCCGATCTTCTGCCGTGTATTAAATATTGCATCCGGTGTTTATTCTAGCGTTTTGCTTCTTCGCGGATAAGGCCGTTGAGTTGATGTGAGCTTCGCCCCGATCTTCGGTTGAACCTTCGACAATGTTTTCAGGCGAGCACCTCCCCCTTTCTACCTATCTTACTTTTATAGTCTTTATTCCCTCCTGTTGATCTATTGCTATCTGTGTTGCGATGCTCTAGATTCCGTACCCTTGATATCCCTTGCAGCCATATATTGCCTTGGACACCCCCTATTACCTGTTGTTGGGTAGATAGTTGGACTTGCGCCGTCGCTGTTTGCTGGCGTCTTGCGCGTGTCGCCATATGCCACGTTGGCGATGTATTGCCGCATGTTGTTGTTGGAGATGATTCTAGTTTTACTTATCGTCACTTTATTTTCTGTTTAACAACTAAAATTGAATAAGCAGAGGCATCGGTGGGTGATAGATAATATTTGGTTTCCGAACGCCCACTTGTGTCCCGTAAGAACCCGAGTACTTGATACCTGCCTTGATTTTGCGCTTATCCACATCCGGAGGTATATGGGACCCCGAGCCGTAGCTTGATTCATTCTTATTTCTTGGGGCCACAAACTAGTTTGAGGTTTTATTTACGATCCTGTACTTATGCCATGTTTTACCGCTTTATTTACGATTGTGCGAGGAGCACACTGTACTGTTTAGGTAAGCGTAATGTTTTCGCGGTATCGACAGTCCCCGATTGGGGACCTGCTGCTTACATGCCATTGTCGAAACCTTGGGTCCGTCTCGAGCTTGCTTACTCCGCTATGGTATACTTCAAGGGTGGCCCCTGAAATATTTCTGAATCTGTGATTGTTCACCGTGAAAGCCTCGTTGGGTTTTGATTTGGTTTTTCCGAGGTTGATCGAGCGTGTGTTGCTATTGGTGCACCCCGGGTTAAAACTTTCGAAAGCCGTGTCCATGGTTATGGACGACTTGGAGCAAAGATCTCGATCATAGACAAGCATAACTAAAGTTTATCGCTATAAATTTGACTTATAATGACTAGTAATCAGCTTCACTATAATAGAATGGCTAATTAATACGCCCACCATTGCTTGTTGGTTGTCGCCATGCAAATGTATCGACTAGTAAGTATTGCAACTACAAATCTGAATAAAAGTACCAACAACTGCTGGTTTTGGGATTATCTCATGCTATCTCAGATCTCGATTAGTAAATTGATGCAACTATCGGAATGATTAACTAAAAGTGCCCACTGCTTACTTTACCGTGACGATTATCTAAACCTGACTAGTAAAGTGCCGCAACTATAACTAATTAAATAAACGCCAACTGTGAGTTCCTCGTTGACTTCTCGATTGGTCTCGAGGGGAAACACCGTGATGGGTTTGTTTGGTGTTAGCTTCAAGTTGGATCCGGATAGGTCTATCTTACCCTCTCCGATTGCCGCCATTGTATCGAGTCTCTGAGTTGTTTAGTGCATGCCGCCGCTTGATCCACCATACCTATGTAGGCGAGGACCGCCAATTCTAGCCTCGCTGCACCGCCTCGATCGACGCTCCTTCTTTGTTTTCTGCTTTGCCCTTCGGCACCCCTTTGTTAAGCAGGTTTTGAGATCGACGCCAAGAAGGTGGTTACCCTTCCCGCTTGGCCCGCAGGTTATGGACGCCATTGGTTATTCTTCGTGGCTCTTAGCCCCATTTGCATCTTGTCCGTAGTGGACGCCTCTATCAATTTCAAGGTGATTTGGATCTTTGTATATTATATTCGTATTCTTGACTCTTTGAGTCGCTGTTATATATATATCTGTGGGTCCCATCGAGGACTGTTGTGTAATGTTATTACTTCGTTTTCCACCCGCACGAAAGTGCCTGGTGGGCACCTTTGAATCGTTTCTATGCGGGTTTGGTGAATTTTGCCTGAACTTGCATAGGTCCGATTCTGAGGGTGTTTCAGGCTACCCCTGTCAGAGGAACGTCTAGGGGGGTAGACGATCCGAGGACCACAGGTCAGGGTTCCATGGCAAACCGTGCTCTGTGGCATAGGAATACCTCAAGAACTTGCATGTGGCCCTAGCACATGCATGGAGGTGTGGTTTTGTGTTGAAACATGAAAAACCTACTAGTCTCCCGGTGCTTGCATGTGTCCCCCCTCGCATGCATGCGCTGTAACCTAGAAGCGAAGGTTCTAGACTTGTATAAGGGAAAAACTCCCTGTTCCGGTGAAACTGGGTTGGATAGTGTGCACCTTGTGAACCAACATGTTTTTACATCATCATATGACCTAAAAAACACAAAACAAGAGATATCTACGCCGGGCTACCCCTGTCAGAGGAACGTCTAGGGGGGTCGACGATCTGAGGCCCACAGGTCAGGGTTGCGCGGAAAACCGCGCTCCGAGGCATAGGAATACCTCAAGAACTTGCATGTGGACCTAGAACATGCATGTAGGTGTGGTGTTGTGTTGGAGCATGCGAAACCTACTAGTCTCCGAGTGCTTGCATGTGTCCCCCTCGCATGCATGCGCTGTAACCTAGAAGCGAAGGTTCTGTACTTGTATAAGGGGGAACTCCCCGTTCCGGTGAAACCAGGTAGGATAGTGCCGCACCTTGTGAACCAACATGGTTTTAAATCATCATTTGACCTTAACAAACACAAAACAAGAGAGAGCTATGCCGGGCTACCCTTGTCAGAGGAACGTCTAGGGGGGGGGGTAGTGTAACATACCAACATTTAGGAACTAACGAAGGTTAGATTTAGGAATATAAAATGTTGCATGCATTTATTTGTGAAAATGTGGGTAAAATTTTCGCCAAATTAAAATCTTAAGTGATCAATGTTTATTTTATCCTTTCAGATTAGGTTTAGTCTAAAGGATGATTGTTATAAACTTTGACATGATCTTTAAGGAGTTATGAGTTTAAAATTAATTTGAATTTTAAACTTGAGTGTTTGAATTATAATTTAAATAATTTAGTTATAATTTTTGAATCTTAAATTAATTAATATATAAGTATTATAACTTAAATTTTATCCAAAAACAATATTGAATATGAAACTTATTTCATATTAATAATACATAAACAAGTTACAAAGAATGTAACCTATTGAAGCCATTTTCAAACTTCACAATTTACAAAAGAATAAAGAATAAGAATATTCTTTATTAATAATAATATAATCTTTATTACAATTGAATAAAATAAAGATTACAATAATAATAAAAGAAAAATTACGAAAGAATAAGAAAATTACATTGGAATATTTACTAACTATCCTATATCTAAATCTAAACTAAATCTTCATCTTTATCTTTGTACCTGCAAAACAAAGACTAAATAAAAAACAAAAGAAGATTAGTGTTAGTATTATTTCTCTCAGATATGTCACTGAAATGCACCTGACAAATTCATCATTGAGAAATGTTATAAAAGGGACAAGTTTCACCAATATGAAATGTTCCATCTTTCATAAATTCAAAGCCAGAAGTCAAATGACAGCCAAGAGGGACCAATTCACCGGCCAGGTGAAAGTAATCTGGTAATAGAAGTTCAAAAATTCTGAACATATCCACAAGTGCATAGCAGGCACACAAGCTGGACACACACCAGCATGCATATGGTGTGTTGTCGACCTCACAAAGCGTAGCCCAATCTCACAAAACCACATCACAGCCGTGGGGGGCACTAGTGCATCACCCACTGCACAGCACACAAGAACAACCAGTGTAGAAAGCAGCTAAACCAAGCACTACAGCCAGCAACCACACCAACCAAGGATCAACCAAACATCACCAGGATGGTGACATAAGGAGGGGAATGGATCGGGTGGACAGCAAGATCAAGCCCAGGAGCTAGGAGGAGCAGGCTAGCTCAAGAGCAAGCACAGGAGTCCGGCAAAACCAGATCAAGATCATCATCATCAACTTACTACACCATCATCAGATTTTGTGGTGAGCCTCATAAAACCATCACATGATTCAATCATAGTATCTAAACAAAAGCATGTGTTGCTTTATTAAATAATCTCTCAATAATCACCCAAGTGAGGTGAATCTATCCTAGAGATTTCAAGTATAAAGATAAGAAATCAAACTCAGCCAAAAGCACTAAACTCCGCATCAAAGATCACGAGTTTAGTGTTAATTTATGCAACTTAAATCATTCTTCATTTTTTCTTATCATATCAGGGCACATCTCCCAGAGATAGTAGCACCTCTAATCTTACAAGTTACAAACAAACTATTTGCTCAACTAACTAGGACTTAAAATCCTAGAGCCTCAGACCAACATCATAGGCAGGAGAGTTAAGAGAAGCTTTCATTTTATCTTGCCAGTATTAATCACAAGTATTGTCAAAGCTAAGCCCAGAAATAAAACTCAATCACTTGTGTGCCAGCTCATAATGGTATCACAAGGACAAGTTCTAAATGATCTAAAACCAATCTTTGCTTAGTTTCCACAGATAAAAGGGACAAACCAATAAATATCATCTTCCTGAAGCCAAGTGCCAGGAATCAACATCAAATTCATCTATACATCCACAGAAAATCATTACATGTAATGATTATATTCAGTATGTATAATCTCATACAAGCCTACCATTATAATTGCAGTAAGCAACTACTGAGATAACTACTGTCAGTATAAGCATTCTGACAGTAGAGTAAGTTCTCAGATCAACAACATTCCAATCAGGGATTCCATAGAAACACTAGCATGGGATCATAGTGAATTACCACTGGAATAAATCTGACAAGACACTAGCATCATTAAGGCCACTACAAATCCTGATCCACAACAAACAATCATTCTTCATGCTCAAGTATGATCACCACTAGATCTAAAGCATCATGGATATGATCAACAGGGGGTTGTGAACGCTAATCAGAACAAGAAAACTAATTAAGAGATGAACCCTAATCAGAACATAGTCACTAGGAACGAGAAGCCACTATATACACAGAGAGATTCATGGTAGTAGCATGAACAAGACCCACGGAGGCAACTTACCCGGGGTCCTCGCTGACGAATTGAAGAGGAGGCAGATTGGACGAACCACAAGGGCAGTTGAGCACCAGTGTAAGGCCATTGGATATATGCCCTAGAGGCAATAATAAATATAGTTATTATTATATCTTTGTGTTTATGATAAATGTTTACATTCATGCTATAATAGTATTAACAAGGAAACATTAATACTTGTGTGATTTGTAAACTTAAATTGAAGTCCCTAGTAAAGCCTCTATATAATACTAGCTTGTTGGTTAATAAATGATTGTGGTTTCCTATCATGAACATTGAGATGTTATTAACAACAAGATCATATCGTTAGGAGAATGATATGGTGGACATACTCCTATAGATAAGCGTATAAAGATCAAGTCATTTTAATAGTTCAATTGCTATATGCTTTCGATACATAGTAACCTAATTCCTTCGACCATGAGATCATGCATATCACCTTTACCGATGGATGCTTTGATGACATCAAACACCACACCGAATCGGGTGGCTATAAAGGTGGCATTAAGTGTTCGGAAAGTATTGGTTGAGACACATGGATCAAGAGGGATTTGTCCATCCATATGACGGATAGATATACTCGGCCTCTCGGTGAAATGTCATCCAATTAGCTTGCAAGCATGTGACTGGTTCAAGGATCACATATCACGAACGAGAAAAGAGTACTTATCGAACGAGGTTGAACTAGGTATGCAGAGATACCGACGATCATAATCTCGGATAAGTAAACTATCGTGAGACAAAGGGAAATTGGTATTGTATGTAAGTGGTTCATTCGATCGCAAAGTAATCGAGAAATATGTGGAGCCATATGAATTTCCAGATTCCTCTATTGGTTATTGTTCTGAGAAGTGTCTCGATCATGTCCGCATAATTCACGAACCGTAGGGAGACACACTTAAGAATTGACGTTGTTTGAGTAGTTATGGAATGATGAGAAAGAGACCGAATGTTGTTCGAGTCTCGATGGGATGCGGTATATCACGAGGAGATCCGAATGGTCCGAGAATAATATTCATATAAGGAAAGTCCTGTTTTGAGTTGGAGAATGGTTCCGTGTTTTCATCGGAATGTTCTAGAAGGTTCCGTAATGTCCCAAGACCGAAGGGAAGGGTACATGAATGTGTTATATCAAGTTGGTATGATTGCATCATGTACTAGGTGTCATCTCTGAACAAAATAAAGGGTTTAATCAAATCCTAGTTTGAAAAGTCAACCAATTTGAAAGTCAAACGCTATTTTGGGAAGTGGAGAGGAGGTGAAACCGAGTTGGGGAGGAGTTCCTCCTCCACCACCGGCCCACCTTGAAGCCGAGTTGGGGAGGGACTCCCCTCCCCTTGGCCGCGCCTCCCACCTATAAAGGGAGGGGCAGGGCTGCCCCTCCTAGCACACAAGATCTCCACCTCAAGAACCCTAGCCACGCCGCCAGCCGCCCGCCGCTTAGGAAAAACGCTTAGCTAACCCTAGCCCGGCTTGCCCTCCTTGGTGTGTCTAAACCCTAGAACACCGAGGGCTCTCTCATAGTCCACCATACTGCCCGGCTTAAGGCGAAGCCTGCGAGATCTCCCTCTACTTCCGTACCATGTCGTTGTCAGGCCGGAATCGCGAGGAGAGTGCTACAACCTCCGTCACGCTTTGGAAAAAGGGAGAGGAAGGTCTTTGTCAAACCGAACGTGTGACCGATCATGGAGCTCTGCCGAACGCAGCGCGGAAGGATCGCTCACGATCTTGAGATCGGAAGAGTACGACTACATCACCCACGAGAATCCGCCTCGTTAAACACTTCGGAATCTTCGAGGGTGAGTTATTCCATCGACTGCTACAATCTAGTAGATAGATCTTGGCTTGTTTGTTTGTATGCGTAGAAATTTTTGTTTTCCATGCTACGAAACCCTACAAAGGGTATCGAGCCGTCTATATGTAGATCTCAGACGAGTAGAACACAATGGTCATTGTGGGCGTTGATGCTTTATTGTCGATTTCTTCTTGTGTACTTTGCATCTTGGGATGTTGGGATGAAGCGCCCGGCTAACCTTACATGACATCGTTC
This sequence comes from Avena longiglumis, assembly GCA_030063025.1. Lineage (NCBI taxonomy): Eukaryota > Viridiplantae > Streptophyta > Magnoliopsida > Poales > Poaceae > Avena > Avena longiglumis. The sequence continues at coordinate 484,954,818 of CP125978.1, read as the reverse complement.
ATGAGACTTGCTCCACGCTTGACGTGCAACTTGTATTGCATAAGTGGCTTTATGGTGCCTGCTTTCTCCTAGCATAGTTAAGATCCAATTTACAACGGGTGATTGACAATACTAGTATCAATGTTGTGGTTCTTGTTCGTAAGTTAGAACGACACTTATTGAAAGCCCCAAACCACGTAAAACATGCAAAGAAAGTAGAGGCGTCTAACTTTGTTTTGCGGTGTGTAGTGATGTGATATGGCCATGATTGTGATTATATTTGATGGATGCAATGTTCCTTATTGTAAGTTGGCAACGGCAGAGCCATATGGTTGTCTTTAATTTATGTTAAGACCCGTGTCTATTCAAAGTAGTTGTAATAGTTGAAGCCAGTGACGACAACCATGGAGAAGCGTCATTGACCTTGATGCAATGCCGGTGATGATGGAGATCATGTTCGTGCTTGAAGATGGAGATCGGAAGCACAAAGAAGAAAGGCCATATCATATCACATATTATGAATTGCATGTGATGTTAATCCTTTATGCATCTTGTATTGCTTAGTTAACGACGGTAGCATTATAAGATGATCCCTCATGCACATGAATTTCAAGTCATAAAGTGTTCACCCTTAGTTAGCACCGCTAAAGCTTGTTGTTTCAAGCACCACGTGATGATCGGGTGTGTTAGATTCCGCAAGTGTATACAACGTGAGCAAGCCAGATTTGCTCATGCGGAAGCTAAGGTTTGATCTTGACGAGCCTAGCATGTACATACATGGTCTCGGAACACGGGTCACCGAAAGGTAAAGCATGAATCATATAGTAGATATGATGAACATGTTGATTGTTCGCCATTGAAACTATATCAAATCTCGTGATGATCGGTGTTGATGTGGTGGATTTGGTTCGTGATCACTAAAACAATGTGAGGGATATTGTTTTGAGTGGAGTTCACCTAGATTAATTTAACTATTAATTAGAACTCAGTTTGTCATAAACTTAGTCTAAACTATTGCAAATATGTTGTAGATCAATGGCGCCCCTACCATCAATTTTAATGCTCCTAGAGAAACAAAAGTTGAAAAACAATGGAAGCAACCGCGGATTGGTTCCGCAATTTGAGGATTGTCCTCACAGTGTAATTTGACCTATGTCCGGATGCACTGGTGACCCGCTGCGGTGATCTTGCCGAAGTAAAGAATGTTTACCTCGCCTAAGACTCAAGACTCCACAGTTTAGTGTGCTATCTTGTATGGTTTAGAATCGAGCTTCGTAAAAGGTTTGAGAATTCAGACCCACATGATATTGTCCGTGATCTCAAATTGATCTTTGAGACTCACGCGGCAATTGAGAGCTATGAGGCTTCGAAAAGTTCTTTAACGCAAGATGGAAGAGGGCATTCCACAAGTGAGCATGTGCTTAAGATGTCTGGGCACGGAAACAAACTTCAAAGCTTGGGTATAGTGATTCCTAATGCTTTGGGGATTTACCGTGTCCTCCAATCACTACCACCAAGTTACAAGAACTTTGTGATGAACTACAATATGCAAAACATGAACAAGCAGTTGCCAGAACTGTTTGCTATGTTGAAATCTGCAGAAGTGGAGATCAAGAAAGAGCACCAAGTGTTGATGGTCCATAATACCACCAAATTCAAGAAAGGCAAGTATAAGCAAAAGGGACACTTCAAGAAGGGTGGTAAGAAAGTTACCGCGCCGACGAAGAAGACCAGGGCTGGACCTAAGCCTGATACATTTTCTGGTATGATGGAGCGAGCTACGGACTTATTGGAAATCATACATACTGATGTGTGTGGCCCAATGAGTGTAGCATCGTGCGGTTGTTATCGTTATGTTCTTACCTTCACGGATGACTTGAGTAGATATGGGTATATCTATTTCATGAAACATAAGTCCAAAACTTTCGAGAAGTTTAAGGAATTTTAAAGTGAGGTTGAGAATCAACGTAACAAGAAGATTAAATTTCTATGTTCTGATCGTGGAGGTGAATATCTAAGTTACGAGTTTGGCGAGCATTTGAATAAATGCGGAATACTTTCACAATTGACACCGCCGGGAACACCACAGCGTAATGGTGTGTCCGAACGTCAGAATCAACTCCTAGATATGGTTCGTTCTATGATGTCACTTACGATTTACCGCTATCATTTTGGGGTTATGCATTAGAAACAGCACATTCACTTTAAATAGGGCACCATCTAAACTGTTGAAACGACACCATATGAATTATGGTTTGGGAAGAAACCTAAATTGTCGCTCCTTAAAGTTTGGGGTTGCGAGCCTATGTAAAGAAGTTACACCGGACAAGCTTGAACCCAAAGCGAAAAATCCGTCTTCATAGGATACCCAAAGGAAACTATTGGGTATACCTTCTATCATAGATCCGAAGGCAAAATCTTCGTTAAGAATGGATCCTTTCTAGAGAAGGAATTTCTCTCGAAAGAAGTGACTGAAGGAAAGTAGAACTCGAGGTTGTCGAACCTTCTCTAAATTGCGAGTAGCAAAGACGGAAGAAGTTCATGTGGTGCTGCACCAATAAGAGAGGAAGCTAATGATGAGGATCATGAAACTTGGTTGTAGTTACAGAGCCTCGCAGTCAACGAGAACTCACTACCTGCATTGGTATGATCCCGTTATGAGTGTCATGTTGGTGGGCGACACAATGACCTGCGACATATGAGGAAGCGATGATGAGCCCAGATTCCAACAAATGGCAAGAAGCCATGAACCGAGATTGGATCCATGTACGAAAACCAAGTATGGACTTTGGTGGACTTACGGATGGCCGAAGGCCGAGAACAAATGGATTTTTAAGAAGAAAGCAGATGTTGATGGTAATGTTCTTTTATAAAGCTCGACTTGTCGCAAAAGGGTTTACAAATTCAAGGAGTTGAATACGATGAGACTTTCTCAGTAGTAAAGCTAAAGTCTGTAAGGATTATGTTAGCAATCGCTGCATATTATGATTATGAGATATGGCGATGGATGTCAAAAAAGATTCCTCAATGGAGACATTGATGAAGAGTTGTATATGATGCAACCCAAAGGTTTTGTCGATCCTAAAGATGCTAACAAGGTATGCAAACTTCAACGGTCCATCTATGGATTGAAGCAAGCATCCCGAAGTTGGAATCAACGTTTTGATAAGGTGATCAAAAGTTTTGGTTTTATACAAACTTATGGAGAAGCTTGTATTTACAAGAAAGTGAGTGGGAGCTCTGTAGCATTCTTAATACTATATGTAGATGACATATTGTTGAATGGAATGATGTAGACCTTCTTAATAGTGTCAAGGAATATTTGAATAATAGTTTTTCAATGAAGGATCTTGGCGAAGCAGCTTACATATTGGGTATAAAAAATTATAGAGATATATCGAGACGCCTAATATCATTGTCACAAAGTACATATTTGGACAAAGTTCTAAAGAGGTTTGGAATGGAAGATAGCAAGAAAGGGTTCTTGCCCATGTTGCCCAATACGACCTTGAGTAAAACTCAAAGTCCGACAACGGCAGAAGATAGAGAAAGGATGAGTAAGACTCCCTATGCCTCAGCCATAGGATCTCTAATGTATGCCATGCTATGTACTAGACCCGACATTGCATATGCTGTTAGTTTAACTAGCAGATATCAAAGTGATCCAGAGTGGATCAATCGACAATGATCAAAAACATTCTTAAGTACTTGAGAAGAACTAAGGATATGGTTCTTTCTTATGGAGGTGATGAACATCGTTGTTAATGGTTACACCGATGCTAGTTGGAACACCGATCCGGATGATTCTAAATCACAACTGGATACGATTTACTTTGAATGGTGCAGTTAGCTGGAGGAGTGCAAAGCAAAGCGTTGTGGCGAGATCTTCAATCAGATCGAATACATGGTCGCTTGAGGCTTCACAAGAAGCGATATGGATGAAAGAGTTCATTACAGAGCTGGGTGTGGTTCCTAGTGCGCTGGACCCAATGTCTATCTACTGTGATAACATGGGCGCCATAGCCAATGCGCAAGAACCAAGGTCACACAAGAAGCTGAAGCACATCAAGCTACATTTTTACGCTATTCGAGAACATGTACAAGATGGGGACATAAAGATTTGCAAAGTACACACAGATCTGAATGTGGCAGATCCGTTGACTAAATCTCTCCCGAGGGCAAAACATGACCAGCACCAAACTGCCATGGGTGTTAGGTATATTACCATGTAATCTAGATTAGATGACTCAAGTGCAAGTGGGAGACTGTTGGAGATATGCCCTAGAGGCAATAATAAATATAGTTATTATTATATCTTTGTGTTTATGATAAATGTTTACATTCATGCTATAATAGTATTAACAAGGAAACATTAATACTTGTGTGATTTGTAAACTTAAATTGAAGTCCCTAGTAAAGCCTCTATATAATACTAGCTTGTTGGTTAATAAATGATTGTGGTTTCCCTATCATGAACATTGAGATGTTATTAACAACAAGATCATATCGTTAGGAGAATGATATGGTGGACATACTCCTATAGATAAGCGTAGCATAAAGATCAAGTCATTTTAATAGTTCAATTGCTATATGCTTTCTGATACATAGTAACCTAATTCCTTCGACCATGAGATCATAGTTGGAGATTGGTTCCGGTGTTTTCATCGGGAATGTTCTAGAAGGTTCCGGAATGTCCGGCACTCCGAAGGGGAAGGGTACATGAATGTGTTATATCAATTTGGTATGATTGCATCATGTACTAGGTGTCATCGCTGAACAAAATAAAGGGTTTAATCAAATCCTAGTTTGAAAAAGTCAAACGCCAATTTGAAAGTCAAACGGCTATTTTGGGAAGTGGAGAGGGAGGTGGAAACCGAGTTGGGGAGGAGTTCCTCCCTCACCACCTTGAAGCCGAGTTAGGGAGGGACTCCCCTCCCCTTGGCCGCGCCTCCCACCTATAAAGGGAGGGGCAGGGCTGCCCCTCCTAGCACACAAGATCTCCACCACGCAAACCCTAGCCGCCGCCACCTCCTGCCGCCACCGCCGCCCTAGGGCAAACCGCCGCCGCCTAGCTAACCCTAGCCGCCGGCTTGCCCCCTCCTTGGTGTGTCTAAACCCTAGAACACCGAGGGCTCTCTCATAGTCCACCATACTCGCTCTGGCTTAAGCCTGCGAGATCTCCCTCTACTTCGGTACCACGTCGGCCGCTGAATCGCGAGGAGAGTGCTACAACCTCTTTCTTTGGAACAAGGGAGAGGAAGGTATTAAATCACCGAACGTGTGACCGATCATGGAGGCGCTTTAACGCAGCGCTGAAGGATCGCTCACGCGATCTTGAGATCTGGAAGAGGACGACTACATCACCCACGAGAATCCGCTCTCTTTAAACACTTTGGAATCTTCGAGGGTGAGTTATTCCATCGACTCGTTGCTACAATCTAGTAGATAGATCTTGGCTTGTTTGTTTGTTTGCGGTAGAAAATTTTTGTTTTCCATGCTACGAAACCCTACAACAAGAACCACTGCCACGGCACAACAAAGACACGAGCCCAAAGACACACCACCACAAAGGGACCGCGGTGGCGACAACACTTTCCCCTAACCCTAGGATTCGGGAACAGGGTGAACCTGGCCACAGGGAAGCCCCGGAGTCAAATCGAGTTGGACTAGATGAACGAGCATAGTCGTAAACCTCGCCCATCACCACGGTAGCGGCAAGGGGAAGCCTCAACGACGGTCATCGCCAGCGGCGGCGCCAGAGCTCGCGGGGTCGAGAAAGAGGAACGGTGAGAACGAGGAGGAGGCAGAGAGTATGGGCTGGGTGGGCCAAAACCCCTCGGGTTATGATTTTGACCCTGCCCTATTGGGCCACACTGGCCCAATAAGCCCAAGTGGCCAGCCCAAGTCGTTTAAAAAAAGGAGAAGAAAAAGAAGTTTTAATTAATTGGAAAGGACCAAAATACCCCTTACCTCACTAAAATTCTAGAAAAAAATAAAAATCCAAAAATTATAAATAAAATATTTTTGGATTCACAATAATCCACTCTATCCAAATAAAATAAGATATAAAATTTTGGACATTTAAATTTTTATAAATTTTTTGTAATTTATATAGTTATTATGGAATTTTACAAAATTATTGAAAGATGATAAAAATAAATAAAAATCACTTTCATGATATATTAATATTATAGTATTTTTAAAAATACTAAATAAATATTTAATAATAAATTTTAATGTATAATTAATAATTCCTAAAAGAATTATTAAATCAATAAAAGTCAAATAAAAGGGAAATAAAATAAAATAATTCAATATATGCAATAAATATAAAAAATAATATTTATAAATGCTTTATTAAAAGGCACCTTATATAGGGAAAATGCATATAGAATTAAATAATGCATTACATTACTTGCATAATCATTTTGCTTCTTTAAATATTGTCCTTACCGGGCAATAATGATGTTTTTGTAGAACTAGAAGATCAAGGTCTAGTGCAAGAATCAGACTTCACTACCTTGCCATCACAAGGCAAGTTCATCACTTGCTCATGTCATTTGAAGAGTCGTTATCAAAGTATTTGCAAATTGTGTGTTACCATATATGCTATAAAGGAAAGAAAATATTATTTTCATAAATAAAGAAATCATAGATATCATCCTAAGTGGTGATATAATGGAGCAATAGAACTTAGGGTTCTATTTGCAACAATGATGATCCAATAGGGACTTCATAACCCCTGACATCAGTGATTCTTGCGCCGTATATTACGCGTTAGCCATGAGATTTGGAATCTGACAAAGAAGTCAGCTGTATCTTCTTCCTCTCGCATGAAGCCAGATGTACAGGTCGTGGCTATTATCCTCGTAGCGTGCATATTAATTGGTAATTCGTAGAGGATATGCAGCATATGGGTGGCAACCCTCATCATCCCACGATAGTTCTGGCATCTAACGGTTTGTACAAACCATTGCCGTAATTCATTATGTGGGCATGGTGTACACCAAGGAGGCATGCGGGGTCGCGAAGGGAAAGATTGGCTTGGACCAACTCGGGCCCCACATCATGGAATTGTGGACGGAAAGTGCGCGGTTGTGCAACAAGGAGTTGATCTCTCATGGGTAAAGTAACGCACCTCTGCAGAGTGTAAGAACTGTAACTTGTTACTCCCTGTTCCGGGAAGGAGCTACGAACGCAGCAGGAAAGGAACTCCATGAAAGTTCTGGTCAACCTGTGAAGGATGATTGTCATAGTTTTTCGAAATAAAATCAATCTTTGAAGAAAGATTTACAAAAACTGCTTAGTGCCAAGGATTTATAATCCGAGGTGGTAGTTAGAGCATAAAACTTCCCACCTTGCATATAATTAACCTGTTACTCATTCTTTCCTTTGATCCCTTGCTTAGACTCTGAGGATCCCGAAGACGTGCCAATGTATGCAGCCGAATGCCAAGAAGATGTGTTTTATGAAGAACCTGATCTGTCCGGAGGAGTTAAAGGAGTGGATTACGAAATCCTCTATGGTGTTGATGATAATGAGTCCAACTAAGTAACCCTAGTTATGTAACATCCCTAAAATCATGTTTTCAAAGATTGCATATCATTCATGCATGCATGTCATTTAGGGATCATTTTCCAAACTCATTTCAAGAAAACAGAAGCACTTAAGTGCTATTGTTTTATGTGAGCAAACACTAATAAAATGCCACTCTCAAGAGAGAGAATAATTGTTTTAAAAACCATTGTTTGAATTCATAGGATTGGTTGCCGCTCTTGCCAAAGAACTCCGCTTTCCCTTCAGGCGAAGGAAGCCCTGAAGGAGGTAGACCACTATATATAAGAGAACAAGGAGGTCCGAGACCAAAAGTTGTTGCACAAGCAAGCACCCTCCACTCACCCTCAAGGGGGAGGAAGCCCTGTCTCTCGAAACAGGCATACGCCCAGCTATATAAATATAGCAACGACGGGAGGTGGGGAAGAGGTACCCCCGACGCCCTTCAAGAAGGACGGCAGCACCCGCAGGCGTTACCGCGTCGGTGTCAGGAAGACAAGGATTTCTCCCGACCCCTAAAAAAACAACACTCTCGGACGCTCCAGATTGCTCCACCACTCTCGCCGCCCACCAGCACGCGCCACCACGGTCTTGCAGCCACCGTCGTCGTCTCACCATGACCCACGATGCGAGGCCGGAAATCCATAAAGGAGAGGACTTAGGCGGTCGGCCTTCTGAAAGCGGAGGGAACAGCCTCCACCGCCGGAAGACGGTAACCGACCGGATGCCGCAGCAAGGGCAAACCAGGCCCTCTCTGGCCTGGCCGAGCCCGAATGGGCCCGTGAAGCCCCGCCGCCACACTGCAGCAAGGGTGCCGCTGACAACACCAACCCTAGCCCGAGTACCTACTCCTCCGACCACCGAAAAATTTGTCCCCACTACAGATCTCTGCCACCAAGCAGCAGCACCATCGCCACCGTGCGCACCCGGTTCAGCCGGACCGCCACCGAACCGAGACACACCAATGCAAGCCACCTCCCAGAGCCGCTCCGCCAGAGGAACGCCCGCGCATACCACCTTTCGGGGCCGCCGCCCCGGCATCCGCATGCTCGAACCCGCATCGGCACCCAACAACACCGCCGCGATTTAGACATATGCATCGAAGGCACCTCCCGAATCAGCTGCCAGAGCCGCCAGACCATGGTCCGCCTGGCCCCAAGATCTGGCTGCGCCGTCGCTGCCTAGGGAAGCCCCATCGCCCATTGTCTCTCTGGAGTCGCGTGGCTGGAGTGTCGCCGCCACGAACAGCCCTCCACCTCCGCGGGCCTCCCCACAGCAGAGGGCCGGCCACGACCAGCCGCCTCGGCCCGCCTAGGCCGACCCAGAGACAACCACGACCACCGCCCCGCCGCCCAGGGGAGGAAGCCCTGGAGGAGGGATACCTGCTGCGAGAGAAAAAAGACAACCAAGGAGAGGGCACAAGAACTTGTTAACCCGACTTCTGAATATATATATATATATATATATATATATATATATATATAGAGAGAGAGAGAGCCACTCGGTCAACACCACCGGGCGTTGTGCTTAACGTCGCCCGACCACATCCGGTGTTCAGGAGTCCGAACTGAATACAAGCATCGAGGAAGAATGGGTTATAGTGGTAAGGAAAAATTAATCGACAACAAAGTTCTGGCTGGAGGAAGAAGGATAAAGGAGCAAGGACGACAGTGCAGAACATTATATGTATAAGAAGAGAAATTGCTGCTGACCTCCACCCACCGCCGCTCCATTAACCGATTGTAGGAACAGCTGATTTTTTTTCTTGCCTAAACAACGGCGAATAAACTCCAATTTTCCCATGACGCTGCACTGCAGCTAGCACTTTTTTTTTTTTAAATGCATCGAGCCGCCGCTACCTGATCTTTCTAGTGCACTTCTACATCAGCTGGCAAGGGCCGGCTTGCTGGACGAGGCCCTCTCGAAGCTGCCCCAAAACTCAAGAGGCCTGACGAATCACTATGGCTGTATGGCCCATCACAATGGCTTAACTTGGCCCGGTTCATGTGAATTCACTGCATCAACTTGTCTACACATGCATTTCAGAGTTATCTCTCCACATGCATTTCAGAGCAAGAATTTCAGAGTCCTTTGTCTACACATGCATTTGTGCAGCGTCATCTCTCCGATCCAAACCTGATCTTAGAACCTCCCTCTTCTTTTCATGTGGTGGTTCCTCAACACAATAGGTCTCCCAAGTGGATTCCTCCTCCGGCCGCAAGATTGCATGAAGTGCAACGTTGATGGCGCTGTGGCCAGGAACAACCGAGGTGGGGCGGTCTCGGCTATTTTCAGAGATGCAAATGGTGTATACAGTATTTGGGAAGTCTTCTACCCAGGCATAACTGATCCTCCGACATTGGAAGCTCTAGCATGTCATAAAGCCATGTCTTTAGCTGAAGATCTTGCGCTGCAAAAGCTGGTTGTAGCCAGCGATTGGTTACAAGTGGTTAAGGATCTTGCTCAGGGTACTGGTGGATCATATGCTTCAACCATAAGAAAGATCAATGGATATCGATCAAGTTTTGACAGTATCAACTTCATTCAGGAGGGAAGAATTTCTAATAAAGAAGCACATAACCTAGCTCGTTTTGCTCTATCTTTAGGCTTAGGACGTACGCCATGTCTAGCTTATTGAGCCCCATGATACTTCGTTAATTCCTGTAATTTTGGACTTTAATTAATAAAGTGAGCTAATTTATCCTCAAAATTAAAGAAAAATCAACTTTCACGTTGCGGTCATCCGGGTGCCGCGAGAGGCCAATTGATCTAGTTCGTACGTGGGGCAGATATATAGGGGAGGTGCTATACACTTATGGCGGAGGCGCCTCCGCCTCATGCCGCCTAAAGCGAAGCAGACATGAGCCGGCCCATATTAGGATGCGATAAGTGTTTCTTCGACTGTTTTTTCCGTTCGAATATCTGTTATGTTTCCGTGTTGTTCGTTGTAAGTCTGTAGTATATATTCCTATGCTAAACTAGGTACACGTACGTGAGGAAACTAGCGTTTTTTTTTGGGAAATTAAGGCTACACATATCTATACTAGCACGTGGCTTTTCCCCTTTTTCATCTTTTTAAAATCTGAACATTTCAAAATATGAAAGAATTTCAAATCTAAAACAATATTTAAATCTAAAGATTTTATTTTAGATTAACATTTTTTTCGAAAAGTAAAAAAATCGACAAGTCCTGAACCAAATTCAAAAAATCATGAAATTTACTGAAAAACGCGAACATGTTTAGAAAAATCATAAAAAAATTCAAAAATCATGAACCAATTTCAAACATTATGAATCAGTTTAAAAACCATGAACCAAATTTTAAAAAACCATGAACCCATTTTCAAAAAATCATGAACCGAATTCAAAATTAATTAACCGATTTCAAAAAAAAATTAACCGATTTCAAAAACACAAACCAATTTGTAAAACTTGAATTTTTTAAACAGAAAAAAAGGAACGAAAAAGAAAACAAAGAACAGAAAAAGAAAAAAGAAAACAGAAATAGAAACAGAAAAAGAAAAAGAAAAAAGAAAAGCGAAAAAACAGCACCGACGCATAATGGGTCTAATGGTCCAGCCCGATGAAGGTAGCTCCTGTGCAGCGTGAACCGTGCGCGCCGCACTAAGCGGCAATTAGCATTTCGTGTCAGATAGAACAATGAGGAACTCAAATCGCTGTGGAGGCTCCTATCTAGCCAAGTTTTACTGTTTCTTATAATATACGTATGATATGTTGATGTGGCATGCAACGACGTCGATCACGATGATGACGCTGGTGGAGACGTAGAGTACCTATATCTACTGAGTATACCGCTATGAGGGTATACAAGGCTTGAATATGTGTTGCGGTGCCCCTATACCAGAAAAAAAACTCTCAGGGCAAACTTTGTATGTATAGGGTGGGGGCCGGGGGGGCCTGTGCGGCAACCGTCTTCAGAAATATCTTATGTAACACATAAACTAGTGCGAAAGATACATAGTTTGCAGGATTCGGCTGTCGTAACTCGTAAACGACACCTGAACGGGAAAACCTGGAAATATTTAACAAGCAGAGCCAAACGAAGAACTGTCGTCCTCCCTGAGATCTGACGGCCGGCACCCTACAATGGTCAGGGAGTTAACAAAGCGTCATGCTGAGACGCTGGATAGTGGTGGCCTCGCCATCAGCTCGTGCTCGTAGCCATGCAACAATACTCTGCACGACCGCAGAACAACAATGGACTGATCCAACAAGGTTGTGGCATCGGCTGCCGATCCCAACGGATAGCGAGACTGAGGCAGTGTTTCCGGCTTCGACTACCGTCATTCGGAATGTAAAATTTGGTCCTTTGGACATCGCACCGGGTTGACGGACAGAGAGACAAGTGTTGGAATTTTGTCTAGCTAAATAGCAAAGTTGTAATTTCTAAAATCACAGGGACCTTCACTTCAAACCTGGCAGACAATTAATGTCGCATCCGTTTTACTGTTTCGAACCAGCCGGGTGTTTATTACTGTATTTTTATGACTCCCGGAGGAGTCGGTGGAGTGTAATTTTTTATTTTCTTATTATAGACTCCACTTATATTATCTTTCTTTTTCATCAATGAAATCATTGAAATGCACAAGTCGGCTGGCCTTTTGTCGATATAATGACTTGATACACTAGGGTAGTGTCCTAACCAAGAGAGATGATTTTAATCTAGATATGCGGCCGTTAGATTAGGCACGACCCACACACAATGCAACGGTTGCTTCAAACCGTAGAAGGATGGGTGGTACACTTTGGTCTCCATATCATAGAACGCCGCATGTTTTCCATCCTCGGAATACCTCGGGAAGTAGATCCGGTTGCCACGCCCAACTTCCCGTGAAGACACCATGGAGTATGATACCCTGAAATCCAGAAACAAGACCGCGCCACCGATCTCCTGCACCTCCGTCCAGGCTGTCTCCTCCTCGTTAAGCTTGTACACCCGTGGCGGCTCGTCGGCATTACGCACGAACACAGAGACCAGCTCCCCTCCCACTTCCACCAGGTAACAAAACTCCCTCCCCTCGTGGTCGTCACCAAAGACGTCCATCTCCACGTGGATCGGTTTAGGCTTCTCCAAGATTGTCCATGTGTCGCTTGTCGGGTCAAACGTGGCAAGATTGCCCTTTCTTCCGAGGCAATAGAACTTGCCATGGAACCGACAGATTGATGTGTGCGACCGAAAGGGTCTTCATAGAATTCGAGATGTCGTCCGGTCCAATCGTCCTCGTTGCCGACACGTATGCACACCGATAGCTTTGCCGTCGTTCGCTATCGACACGAAGAAGACGCGATCGGGAGCGTCGGGTCAACCGAGGACCATGACAAACCCATGAAGTGGTACTTCCGTCGAGTATGGCGACCTCCACGATGTATCCGGTGAACGGGTTTATGATGTAGATGTCATCGATGCCCAAACGTCGGCCACACGGCCACCCGTCTTTGGAGAATCGGAAAATATGTTGGTCATGTTCGCCGGACATCTCGAATGTTTCAACCCGTATGGTGTACTCGGCAGCGAGAGTCGACAGCTTGCACACCCGTCTTGGCGGAGTGGTGCATGAGCCAAGGCCACACCTTGGCTTGCTCGACCGGGTTGGACACCATGCTCCATGACTTGCGACGGCTGGAAACCGGAGGCGATCCACCAATGATAGCTCGGATCGACCAACTCTAACAATTCTAGTGGCAGGTCTTGCCATGGCCGTGTTCTGCTCCTCCTCCTGCTGCAAATAGAGGACAGACTCACAACAAACCTCTTCATACACAAGTCGACCTGCATAACAATTCTGTCTCTTTCACCATCGTTGCCAATGGCGGAATGGCGAATGCTCTGCACCAAGGCTCTGTAGGTTGGGGAAGAATCGTGAAGGCTGCTGGTCATGTCGTCCAAGCAGAATTTATGGTCTCGCGATCGATGCTGGACAACACAAGGTACGCAGTTGCCATGCGCACTAGACCCCTGGACACAGACGCACGGAGAAACCATAATTCCCGGAGATGAGGAAGGCGCGGTCGTTGCCGATGTTGTGCACCCTCCTCCACATCATGGCCTCGAGATCCACGCAGTACACCGCTATGTCGGTGACAATGCAGTCGTGGACGAACACCCCAAACTTCTCGGTCACTACGGCAAAGAGATCTCCACACGACTCCACGAAGTAGTACATGGCCTCCCTATCGCGTACCTCCTTGGCGCCACCGAGAGTGCCGACTAGCCGTGCTTGGACTGTGCCGCCGTCGTCATTGTTGTCTATCACGAAGAGCGTGTCGGAAGCACCGAAACCGTAGATCCGTCCTCTATGGCTGGTCATAAAGGTTGGGAACTCGATCCTGGCCCAATGTTGGCCACCGGGACGGCACTGAAGCAGGAACCTCTCTACCGTGTATTTCACCTCGTCCTCGCGTGCAATGGCGACTACCATGGCGTAGTCCGGGTTCCCCGGCGACGCCCCGAGCGATGCGCACCACACTACGGATTCCAATGGCTCGCGAAGCAGTGGTAGCGGGATCTTTTTGGATGGGCCGTGGTCGTCGTCGTCGTCGGAGAGGCGGAGGAGGAAGCACTCGGCGTTGGACTCGTCCAGCATCAGAAGCCAGTCGCCGTTGTGGATGCAGCCTAGGCACGTCTTGCCTTGCATCTCGGGAACGACCGTGGCGTGCGAGCTCCCGTCAGACGAATCGACGAACGTCTGCCGCTCCCCACGCGAGCCCTGGACCAGCCATGGCCTCGTGCCGAACCCGGACGGCAGCCAGGATTTTGCAGCCATGTAGTCTAGACTAGACTGTCTAGTACTCTGCTCTGTAATCTTCTGCCTTCTTTGTTATACCTCTGGATCTGTTCTAGCGGTCGATCGGGCGGTCAACTATATACATCGATCGGATTATTCATGTTGATTCCGGTCACCGTTTTGGGTAAGGAATCGGGCACATCTGAACCTGCTGTATGCTGCTGATACGGTTTCCGTTAGGAGATACGTAATATACGAGTGGATCTGCAACGTACTGTTCTTTTCCTCCTCCTATATATATTGGCACACCTGCCCGGAGAACTAACCACTTCACGTTTCCACCAATTCACATTTCGATTATTTGTACATATTATAAGTTAGATGTTTGAATTTTGTGAACATTTAGTGAATTTTATCTATTAGTAGAAATGAATTTGGGTTTAATGATGAATTTGGGCAAACCGCGCTCTGGGGCGTAGGAATACCTCAGGAACTTGCATCTAGCCCTAACACATGCATGGAGGTGTGCTGTTGTGTTGAAACATGCAAAACATACTAGTCTATAGGTGCTTGCATGTGTCCCCCTTCGCATGCATGCGCTGTAACCCAAAAGGAAAGGTTCTGGACTTATATAAGGGGGAAACTCCCCATTCCGGTGAAACTGGGTAGGATAGTGCCGCACCTTGTGAACCAACATGGTTTTACATCATCATATGACCTAAACAAACACAAAACAAGAGAGAGCTACGCTGGGATACCCCTGTTAGAGGAACGTCTAGGGGGTGAGCGATTCGAGCCCACGGATCGGGTTCATGAAAACCGCACCCCAGGGCGTAGGAATACCTCAAGAACTTGCATGTGGCCCTAGCACATGCATGGATGTGTGGTGTTGTGTTGAAACATGCAAAACCTACTAGTCCCCGGGTGCTGGCATGTGTCCCCCATCGCATGCATGCGTTCTAACCTAGAAGCGAAGGTTCTGGACTTATATAAGGGGGAAACTCCCCGTTCCGATGAAACCGGGTAGGATAGTGCCGCACCTTGTGAACCAACATGGTTTTACATCATCGTATGACCTAAAAACACACAAAACAAGAGAGAGCTACGCTGGGCTACCCCTGTCGGAGGAACGTCTAGGGGGATAGACGATCTGAGGCCCATAGATCAGGGTTCCACGGCAAACCGCGCTCCGGGGCGTAGGAATATGATACGTCGTAAACATATCTATAGTTTTTGATGCTCCATGCTTGTTTAGTATCTACTTTGCTTTGCTTTGTCTTTACTTTGTGGTGATTTTATATGTTTTCTGGACTAACCTATTAACAAGTTGCCACAGTGCATGTTGCATGTTTTCTTCTGTTTTTGGTTCCAGAAAAGGCAAAAAATCAATATTCTCGGAATCAATGATAAGGAAATCGGTAATCGTTAACTGCTCGGTTGGCTTGGGAGTAGCGACTAATCGAAACTCGGACGATTAACTAATTTAATCGGTCGGCTATTAATCGGTGCAGCCTACAAAAATTAGCACCTAAAACACGTATGAATCCTCTTGCAACTCGACCATCTACCCTATTAAAGGCAGCCTTAAGCTCCCTGATGAGATCCTTCAGGCGCTCGAGCTCTTGTATCTGAGATTAAAGGCAGCCTTAAGTTCGGCCAGATTTCGGCATCGTTCGGCATACAATTAATACAGAACATTTTAAGACCAAAGTTTGGCGAATTTTTAAACATAGTTCGGCGTAAATGTAAACATAGTTTGGTCAGAAGTGAAAATACATAGTTAGGCGAAGTCATGGCGACAGGGGCGCCGGGAGCTCTTCCTCGCAGTCTGGGCGAGTGGAGTGGGTGGGAATGAGACTGTCTCGCCGATAGAGCTGGCCCACACCCTTTTTCGTGGCGTACGGCGTCTCAGGTGTGCAGGAACTGGTTCGGCCTGGGTAGGCGGACAAAATCGTCAAATCCGGACAGGTCTGGTAGTGCAGCGGGCGATTTTCAGTGTCCGGACCTAATTTCGGCGTCCGGATCGGCTTCCGGATCGGCGGGTGGAGATGCTCTAAGTGGATACCCTTGGGCTACGTAAAAAATATGGTGATGGTGATGGCGATGGAGGCAGGCGCCATGCCCGGAGGAAATGCCTCGCCGTCGCCGCTTCCTTCCCCTGCTCGCCCCCTCCCGTCCCCTCGCACTCCCAGCCGCACAGCCAGCTCCGCACCGCCCGGGTGAAGGGAGGCCGCTGCTAACGACATGCTTAGGTCACGGCGTCCTTCCAAGAAGGGGAATAGGTAAATCCCTCTCGGTGTTACTACTAGACCACTTTCCGTGGATTGTATTTTTGATCTTTGGTCGGCTTATTGGAGCACAGTAGAAAAAATCACCATTCCTTTGACTCATCTTGGACTTTGATTATAGGAGATCCGGTTAATCCTGTTCTCCTGTTCGACAAGCACTGATTAGTTTGGGTGCTACTTATTGCTAAACTAGATGAGATTTTTTTTGTAGTATAAAGATATTGAACCAAGTATAAATATATTTACTCGCATAACAATTACTCTGTCTTGCTTGCTTAATTAAATCGGGAGCTCTTACAGGACGTAATATTGTTATGGCTAGGATGACACCATATAAGAGAAGTATTGATGAAGATTTTCGTCACAGGGCCACTCGAGTGGCAGATGTTAAATCCAGCAAGCTAATGCTTTGTGACTTGCGTTCAGTCATTTGAAGCTTTAGCTAGTTAAAAATTTAGCATTTAAT
Organism: Avena longiglumis; assembly: GCA_030063025.1. Classification (NCBI taxonomy): domain Eukaryota; kingdom Viridiplantae; phylum Streptophyta; class Magnoliopsida; order Poales; family Poaceae; genus Avena; species Avena longiglumis. The sequence continues at coordinate 484,937,785 of CP125978.1, read as the reverse complement.
CAGGACAGAGGGGTTACGAAACAAATGCCAAATCATCCATGGGCAATGAAAGAAATTCACTGCTTATTCATGTAGCAAAACCACATTCTCATGGACATATTCTTGGAGTAGAGTATGCCGGAACAACGAAATAGACTACTAAATGATCGGTATATTCTTGGAGTAAAGTATGCCGGAACAACCATTCTGACTTAATTGTGGAAATAGAACTTGTGAAATTCAATGTATCTTTTATTCAGACTAGGGAAGTAGGAGCAGCTAAAAACTTAGATATTTAATTCTGACCGGTATTTTTATGTTGCTTGCTTTTCTCATTCGAAACTTTTCTTTTCCCCATGGTACATGATTCTTTGTTAACATGATGAATTGTAGATGCAATTGGTACGATCAGCGGTGTTTTGTCGGCTGCTCAGTATCAGACTGCTAGCCGTGCCACCCGTCTAAGGAATGAATTATCTTGCTTATGTCCTTTTTTTTTGTGTGCTTCGCTATTTTAAATCATATTCTCAACCAGATGTTCCTTTTCTTACTGAATCTGCAGTTATTATCAGATTACTGTTGTTCTATGGGAGAGCGAGCAACTGCCTTTGAAGCAGACAGTGTGCTTCAGTTTGCTGAATAGGTAGCATTTGTGGCCACCTTTTTTGGTATTCTTGTTAAACACTGAAGTTCAGAATTGGCACATACAAAGTATGTGTGAATTAGTCTGACCTTATAGTTCTTTGGTTCATGCAATTGACAGTCTGCTTCAAAGGGTTGTATCTTTGTGCTATTTTTGTAACATATGTAAAATTTTGGAGCAAATCTTACAAGGATAATATGACCTCTTTTAGTTTAATCATCTGTATGCTGCTTGCTTATCCTCGATTTCTATGATGCTCAATATAGCCCTTCACAATCGGTTTGTTGTTTTCTTTGTTTTCTCTCAGCTTATTATATAATGTTTTACAGTGCGAAAGACGGGGGTCGTACGCCAAGGTGCACGGCTAAATCTAGTATGGATGAAATGAACCTGCTCCCCATTCCCTGTAGTATTAAGCTGCAGTAGCATCTGCAAACAGTGTAATTTGAATATTAGCTCTTTCTAAGACACTGTATATTCATGCATTTTTGGTGTGTTTTTGTTGTGTCCGAAATTCCTTGTCTGCAGGTTAGCACGGTTGATGATGTCTGCAATGCATGACTTGGGGAAGTTATGAAGAGGAGCAAACATCCTATGGACCATGTTATTCTGAAGTTCTTAGTGTATTTTTCCTAGTGTAATATTCTAAACTTCCTAGTGTATTTTGGAGACCCTGCTTTAGGCTGTGTAGTCCTGTACTACTGCTACCTGTATGTTATTGATGTGATGGCTGTACAATATTCTTTTCCTTAACTGATTAAGTATAATACTTTCTCTGGTCCATATTGATATTCTCAATTTTGTCTAAATACAAATGCATCTAGTATAAATACTTAACTATACATACGAATTTAGATAAAGTTGAGAATAATATAGACCCAAGGGAGTAGCTGGTTTCTATGTGCTCTATCATGTACCGAGTATACTGGTGTGGAACCGGAGCAGCCGGCCGGCCTCTTAACATGAGTGTATTAGACCGACAAGAAGCGGTGCTATTAATTTCACGTACTAACTACTGACTTATACCAGTATAGAGTTGGTGGGTTTAAGCGGGCACGCGGCCAGCCACTTTACATGATTGTATTAGATCGATGAGAAGCGCTGTCCTGTTTAATTTAAATGGGTATAGTCGGTCACTTGCTGGGCTGCCGTGGGCATGCCCACCTACAGCTGAAGCGCAGGCGCCACTATATATAGTTCCACCTCAGGATTGGTCAACCTCAGCAACCTGCAATGGAACCTCGCACGTGTACGTACGCGCTTATCTTGTTGATGTGACAGTGATGGTGCTGGATAGTGGTGGCCTCGCCATCACACTAGAGGAAAAAGGGCCATCCGTTCGCACTTTCGGAGCGTTAGTGGGTTCTTGCACCAACCGGGACTAATCTTAACGTCCGGTTGGAGCGGCGGGCCAGGGGCATGGGTCCCGGTTGGTAAGGCATCGTCGGTTGGAGCCAACCGGGACTAAAGGTTTGGCCACCGCGTGGCACACGCACCTTAGTTGATTGGCTTCAACGGGACTAAAACCACTGCCCTATAAATCTGAACGCCCTCTGCCACTCTGTTTTTGAATGGTGTAAGGTGTGAGGGTGTGTGCTAGTTTTTTCATGCATGCATTGAAGGTGTTTGTTAAAATGTTTGAGTGAAAATCCCGTTGAATTTCTCATAGAACAAAAATATAGAAGGTGTTAGAGGCACTTGAGCTTTCTCCTCTTTATTTCCCTCGATCGAGGTTAGCAATCTTATCTTTTCTAGGTCATTGATACAATTCATGTGCCGGTGTGAATTGGTTATTTCACTATTTATGATGTCTGTTTTTGATAAACTTACTTATATGATGCGGATGAGCGGTGGGAATGGATGTACGGTGACGGCGGGTAGCAGTATATCAAAGCGTGGATAAATTTATCGATGTGGCTCGACAAACAAAGAGAATGGATTTATATGTTGTCCATGTGTTCAATGTCGGAACAACAAGGAGTACTCTTCCTCGAAAATCATTCATGACACGATTATGAAAGGTTTCATGCCCAACTATAATTCTGGACCAAGCACGGAAAGAGGGTTATGATGGAAGATGGTGAAGAAGAAGATGATGATAACAACTATCATCATATGTTTCTGAATCTGTTGATCCGCAATGGAAGATAATGGAGAGGAAAAAGGTGAAGAACGGGCATCGGATGAGCCGGTGATGAACTTGGTAGGGTCATTTCGATGCAAAGCGAGGCTGAAATGAAAATGAGAAGTTGAAGTTAGAGGGCATGTTAGAAGATCACAAGAAATTGTTGTACCCAAATTGTGAAGATGGCGGCACAAAGCTCGATGCGACCTTTGGAATTGTTGCGATGGAAGGCGAGTGTGGTCTAATGACTCCTCATTTGAAAAGATCTGAAAATAATGAAGCGAAGTTTCCAAAACATAACGAACTTCGAGAGTACCTCTGAAGCAAAGAAGACTCTCATCCTCCGGGATTAGATGTGCAAAAGATACATGCATGCATTAATGTATCCTCTACCGTAAGGAGTATGAGAATTTAGATAAATGCCCGGTATGCAAGCGTTGCGGTATAAGATCGACGAGATGACCTGGTGATGTTGAGGAGAGCCCCTCGGAAGAGGGTTCTGCTAAGGTTATGTGGTATGCTCCTATAATACCAAGGTTGAAACGCATGTTCGAAAACAAAGAGCATGCCATGTTGTTGCGATGGCACAAAGAAGACCGTAAGAAAGGCGGGGAGTTGAGACACCTGCCGATGAGTCACAGTGGAGAAAAATCGAGAGACTTCCCGGACTTTGCGGTGGCGCAAGGAACTTATGGTTTGGTCTAAATACGGATGGCATGAATCCTTTTGGGAGGCAGCGAGTCACGACACTGGCCCGTGACTCTATGTATCTACAACCTGCCTCCTTGGTTGTGCATGAGCGTAAGTTCATTATGATGCGGTGCTCATCCAAGGCCCGAAGCAACCGGGCAATGACATTGATGTGTACCTTAGGCCATTAGTTGAAGAACTCTTACAGTTGTGGGGCAAACCAGGTGTACGTGCGTGGGATGAGAACAAACAGGAGCCATTTAATCTACGAGGGTTGTTATTCGTAACCATCAATGATTGGCCTGCTCTTAGTAACCTTTCAGGACAAACAAAGGATATAAGGCATGCACCCACTGTTTAGATAAGACCGAAGGTTGTGTACCTAGCGAATCGACGATTTCTTCCGACCAATCATCCCGTAAGAAAGAAAGGCAAGCATTTCAAAGGTGAGGCAGATCACCGGAAGAAGCCTGAACTCCCAGCTGGTGATGATGTATTTGGTATGGTCAAGGACATAGAAGTAATCTTTGGAAAGGGTCCCGGCGGTCAATCAGTTCGAGCAGCGTCGCTACAGGACACGCACCCATGTGGAAGAAGAAATCTATATTTTGGGAGCTGCCATATTGGAAAGTCCTGCGTGTCCGCTCTTCAATCGACGTGATGCGTGACGAAGAATCTCTGCGTGAACACGCTAGGATTCCTAGGCGTGTATGGGAAGACAAAAGATACACACGAAGCAGGAGGACCAACAAATTATGAAAGACCCAAAGAACATGCATACACATAACAAGGCGGATAAAGGCGTCACTTAAGTCGTGCGGCTATGCTCTTACCAAAGGTAGAAGGAAATCTTTTTTGAAGTCCTTTACAGTATCAAGGTGCCGTCGGGCTTCTCATCTAATATAAAGGGGATAATAAATATGGCGGAGAAAAGTTCCAAAACCTGAAGTCTCATAGCATCACGTGATTATGACGAGTTGCTTCCGATTGCATTGAGGGGCTTCTACCGAAAATGTTCGAGTACCCATTGTGAAGCGTGTGCATTCCTCAATGCAATATCTCGAAGGTAATCAATCCAGATATTCTGCCAAGGTTCTGAAGGATGCGGTACAATGTCTTGTTAGTTTTGAATTGGTGTTCCCACCATCCTTCTTCAATATTATGACGCATCTCCTGGTTCATCTAGTGGAAGAGATTGCCATTCTCGGTCCGGTATTTCTGCACAATATGTTCCCCTTTGAGAGGTTCATGGGAGTCTTAAAGAAATATGTTCATAACCGTGCTAGACCAGAAGGAAGCATCTCCAAGGGATATGGAACAGAGGAGGTCATTGAGTTTTGTGTTGACTTTATTCCTGACCTTAAGCCGATTGGTGTTTCTGACTCGCGGCATGAGGGAAGACTAAGTGGAAAAGGCTCGTGCTCGTAGCCCATGTTGTGGCATCGGCTGCCGATCCCAACGGATACCGAGACTGAAGCAGTGTTTCCAGCTTCGACTACCGTTGCCGATCCCTCGATCTCACGGCGCAAGAAACAGCAAACCTTGCAAGATCTCGAAGGAACGGAATGTCCGTGTGTTCAACCAAGACACAGTAGCTTGGAGCAGCTACATGGATGAATTGTCGACCAAGCTCACGCATGGCGACCGTCTGGATTCGAGGCGGTGGCGACGATTTTACACCCGCCTAGAACTTATTTTCAAACCAGCTGTGTATGTATTATTCTCTTACAGACTTCACTTATATTATCTTTCTTTTTCACCAATGAAATGCAGCAAGTCTGCTGGTCTTTTGTCAATATAATGACCTTGTACACTAGGGTAGTGTCCTAACCAAGAGAGATGATCTTTGGATCAAGTTGACGTTAAGAGATATACTATGTTTATTATCTAGACTAGATGCGGTGCAGATTAAACGACCCACACACAATGCAACGGTTGCTTCAAACCGTAGAAGGATGGGTACACCTTGGCCTCCATATCATAGACGCCGCATGTTTTCCATCCTCGAATACCTCGAAGTAGATCCGGTTGCCACGCCCAACTTCCGTGGCGACACCACGGAGTATGATACCTGAAATCTAGAAACAAGACCGCACCGATCTCCTGCACCTCCGTCCAGGCTGTCTCCTCCTCGTTAAGCTTGTACACCCGTGGCGGCTCGGCATTACGCACGAACACGAGACCAGCTCCCTCCCACTTCCACCGGTAACAAAACTCCCTCCCGTGGTCGTCGCCAAAGACGTCCATCTCCACGTGGATCGGTTTAGGCTTCTCCAAGATGGTCCATGTGTCGCTTGTCGGGTCAAACGTGGCGAGATTGCCCTTTCTTCCGAGGCAATAGAACTTGCCATGGAACAAGACAGGATTGGCATATCGACCGGAGCGGTACTCCTTCATAGTATTCGAGATGTCGTCGGTCCAATCATCCTCGTTAATACGCGTATGCACACCGAGAGCTTTGTCGTCATGTCCGCTAGTGACACCGAAGAAGACGCGATCGGGACGTCGTCGTGAGGACCATGACAAACCCATGAAGTGGTACTTCACATCGAGCATGGCCACCTCCACGATGTATCCGGTGAACGGGTTTATGATGTAGATGTCATCGATGCCCGAGCTGTCGACACGGCCAGCCATCTTTGGAGAATCGGAAAATATGTTGGTCGTGTTGCCTTGGGCGTCTCGAATGTTTCAACCCGTATGGTGTACTCGACAGCAGAGGGTCGAACAACTTGCATACCCGTCTCCGCGGAGGTGCATGAGCCAAGGCCATACCTTGGCTTGCTCGACCGGGTTGGACACCATGCTCCATGACTTGCGGGCGGCGGAAACCGGAGGCGATCCACCAATGATAGCTCGGCGACCAACTCCAACAATTCTAGTGGCAGGTCTTGCCATGGCGCGTTCGCTTCTCCTCCTCCTCCTGCTGCTGCTGCAGAAGACGGATGACAACAAACCTCTTTAGGCATAGGTTGGTCAGTGTAACGACTCTGTTTCTTTCACCACCGTTGCCAATCGAGGAACGGCCCGAATGCTCTGCACCAAGGCTCGGTAGGTTGGGGAAGAATCGGCAGAAGCTGCTGGTCATGTTGTCCAAGCAGAATTTGTACAATCTCTCGCGATCGATGCTGGACAACACAAGGTACACGCAGTTGCCTGCGCACGGACCCCCCTGCACACGGACACACGCAGAAGCCGTAGTTCGGAGATGAGGAAGGCGCGTCGCCGCCGATGCTGCACCCTCCTCAACATCACGGCATCGAGATCCACGCGGTACACCGCTATGTCGGTGACTGTGCAGTCTGGACGAACACCCCAAACTGATCGGTCACTCTGACGAAGAGATCTCCACGACTCCACGACGTAGTGCATGGTCTCCCTGTGTACCTCCTTGGCGCCACCGAGTGCCGGCTAGCCGTGCTCGGACTGTGCCATCTACATCGTCGTCGTATATCACGAAGAGCATGTCAGAAGCAGCAGAGAGCGTGTCAGAGGCACCGAGACAGTAGATCTGTTCTCTGTGGCTGATCATAAGTCTTGGGACACAGAACGTCGGGAGCTCGATCCTGGCCCAATGTTGGCCACCGGGGCGGCACTGAAGCAGGAAGCTCTCTACCGTGTATCCCACCTCGCGTGCAATGGAGACTACCAGGGCGCCGGCGTCCGGCGACGCCCCGAGCGATGCGCACGACACTATGGATTCAATGGCTCGCGCAGCGGTGGTAGCGGGATCTTTTTGGATGGGCTGTGGTCGTCGTCGTCGTCGGAGAGGTGGAGGAGGAAGCACTCGTCGGTGGACTCGTCCAGCATCAGAAGCCAGTCGCCGTTGTGGATGCAGCCTAGGCACGTCTTGCCTTGCATCTCGGGAACGACCATGGCGTGCGAGCTCCCGTCCGACGAGTCCACGAACGTCTGCCGCTCCCCACGCGTGCCCTGGACCAGCCATGGCCTCGTGCCGAAGCCGGACGGCAGCCAGGATTCTTCAGCCATGTACTAGTACTTTGCTCTATAATCTTCTGACTTCTTTGTTATACCTCTGGATCTGTTCTAGCGGTCGATCGGGAGGTCAACTATATACATCGATCGGATTATTCATGTTGATTCCGGTCACCGTTTTGGGTAGGAATCGGACACATCTGAACCTGCTGTATGCTGCTGATACAGTTTCCGTTAGGAGATACGTAATATACGGGTGGATCTGCAACGTATTGTTCTTTTCCTCCTCCGTTAGGAGATACGTAATATATATATATATATATATATATATATATATATATATATATACTAGCATAATACGCGCTGCATTGCAACGGGTAAACTGGTGGATAGCATGGAAGTTTTAAAATAATATCGCTGCATTGTTAGGTGACGTCGACATGCCTCTTGTGTCGCGGTTTGGTTGACTTAGCATGCACAAAATGCCGATAAATGCTTATAATTTGCGAAAATAAATTTAGCATCACCATGAACGTTGTTAGATATTATTACTAATATGCTTATATTAGAATGCTTAACCATTATTAGTATTGCGGCCGCAGCTGACAAATGAGAAAATTTTCGCTATCGTGTTGGGCTGTTGGCATTTATATGATGGCTAGTTTGTGCGAAGGTAGCGTGTCATTTGAAGAAAAGCAGGGTTGCGGTCACCGTAAATGGATGGCTGGCTTCGGAGTACATGGGTGGATTGCTTCGGAGGCTGTCTATGCAGTTATGCTGCACGTGCACGCCTCTTAGCTGAAGCCCTGTCCCTGCTGACGCGCCTTTGTGTCGACAGCTGATATCCACTAGTAGAAAACAGGTCATTCGTTTGCGCCCCTCAGAGCATTAGTTCCGGTTGCGCCACGAACCGGGACTAATCTTGCGCGTCGGTTCGGCGGGCACGAGACGCAGGCATGCATCCCGGTTGGTAAGGGGCATACGTTCGATTGTAACACAAACCGGGACTAAGCGTTGGGCGTCGACCACGTGGCGTGCACACCTTTAGTCGGTTTGTGTTACAACCGGGACGTATCTCCCCTCTATAAATCGCCCAGCCCTCTGCCTCCACTGTTTTCTTGGTGGAAGGTGTGAGGGTGTGCTAGTTTTTCCCCTATGCATGCATTCAAGGTGTTTGATGAAATGTTTGAGTGAATGATCCCGTTCAATTTCTCATAAAACAAAAATATAGAAGGTGTCAGACGCACTTGAGCTTTCTCCTCTTTATTTCCCTCGATCGAGGTTAGCAATCTTATCTTTTCTCTGTCATTGATACAATGCATGTGTCGATGTGAAATGGTCATTTCACTATTTATGATGTCCTGTTTTTGATAAACTTACTTATATGATGCAGGTGAACGGTCGGGAATGGATGTACGGTGACCGGCGTGTACCCGGGTATATGAAAGGCGTGGATAAATTTATCGATGTGGCTACGGCAAACAAAGAGAATGGTTTTATACGTTGTCCATGTGTTCAATGTCGAAACAACAAGGAGTACTCTTTCTCGAAAATCATTCGCGGCCACCTGATTATGAAAGGTTTCATGCCCAACTATAATTGCTGGACCAAGCACGGGGAAAGAGGGGTTATGATGGAAGATGGTGAAGAAGAAGATGATGATAACAACTATCATCATATGTTTCCTGAATATAGTGATCTGCAATGGAAGACAATGGAGAGGAAGGAGGTGAAGAACGGGCATCGGATGAGCGGTTGATGAACTTGGTAGGGTCATTTCGATGCAAAGCGAGGCGAAATGAAAATGAGAAGTTGAAGTTAGAGGGCATGTTAGAAGATCACAAGAAATTTTTGTACCCAAATTGTGAAGATGGCAGCACAAAGCTCGGTACCACACTATAATTGTTGCGATGGAAGGCAGAGTGTGGTCTAACTGACTCCTTATTTGAAAAGATGCTGAAAATAATGAAGCCGAAGTTTCCAAAACATAACGAACTTTCCGAGAGTACCTACGAAGCAAAGAAGACTCTCATCCTCTAGGATTAGATGTGCAAAGATACATGCATGCATTAATGACTGCATCTTCTACATGATGAGTATGAGAATTTAGATAAATGTCCGGTATGCAATGCATTGCAGTATAAAATCAGAGATGACCCTGGTGATGTTGAGGGAGAGCCCCTCCGGAAGAGGGTTCCTGCTAAGGTTATGTGGTATGCTCCTATAATACCAAGGTTGAAATGCATGTTCAGAAACAAAGAGCATGCCAGGTTGTTGCGATGGCACAAAAAAGACCGTAAGAAAGACGGGAAGTTGAGACACCCTGCTGATGGGTCACAGTGGAGAAAAATCGAGAGAGACTTCGCAGACTTTGCAGGTGAGCAAGGAACTTATGGTTTGGTCTAAGTACGGATGGCATGAATCCTTTTGGGGAGAAGAGCTGCAGTCACAGTATCTGGCCCGTGACTCTATGTATCTACAACCTGCCTCCTTGGTTGTGCATGAAACGTAAGTCCATTATGATGCCAGTGCTCATCCACAGTGGCGGAGCTAGGATTTTTATATTGGGTATTCGGGGTAAAAAAATAGTCCATCACACCAATATAATATATGTAGGTTCACAATAGTAGTATGGTTTTTGCAATATAATTAGACGCTGCAGTATGGAGCCAGTTTTTTTAAAAGTATCTAAGCTAAAAAGGATCAATTCTGATTCTAAATTCAAGATAAGAAAAACAGAAATTAGAATTAAAGCCCTTCTCTTCTCACCGTGGTGATGATCATTTGCAGACTGCAGCGTCTGCTGTTGAGTGTTGTGCAGGGCGGGACCGCGGGATCATGGGGATCACTGATCAGGGGATGGCCGGATGTGGCGGACCGCCGGAGCACCGACGAGCGGGCGGCCGGCGGCGAGCGCCGAGCAGGAGGCGAGCGCGAGAGGCATCAGGCGGTTCACGTCAGGGTGATCCTCTGATCTATTCGGTCACTGACTCATTGTCGCTTGCTGAAGTATGGTGGGTCGGTAGCCCAACTAAATCCCATATTCTTGATTTGGCCCAGGTTGGATGGCTGGACACGGGAGGGGCTCTGGAGGTCGCGATTTTCCATTTTTCACGAGTTTAACACGTACAAAATAACTCTTACATGTATATACATGCATAAAGGAGCTTATAGAATGATTCTTTTTGCAAAATAATATTGGGTATTCATTGCATACCCATGAATAGTTCTAGCTCCGTCCATGCTCATCCAAGGCCCGAGCAACCGGGCAACGACATTGATGTGTACCTTAGGCCATTAGTTGAAGAACTCTTACAGCTGTGGGTCAAACCAGGTGTACGTGTGTGGGATAAGAACAAACAGGAGCCATTTGATCTACGAGGGTTGCTTTTCGTAAGCATCAATGATTGGCCTGCTCTTAGTAACCTTTCAAGACAGACAAACAAGGGATATAAGGCATGCACACACTGTTTAGATAAGACTGAAGGTATATATTTGCATAAATGCAAGAAGGTTGTGTACCTCGCGAATCGATGATTTCTTCCGACCAATCATCCCGTAAGAAAGAAAGGCAAGCATTTCAAAGGTGAGGCAGATCACCGGAAGAAGCCTGAACTCCCTGCTGGTGATGATGTATTTTGTATGGTCAAGGACATAGAAGTAATCTTTTGAAAGGGTCTCGATGGTCAATCAGTTCCGAATGACGTCGCTACAGGACACGCATCCATGTGGAAGAAGAAATCTATATTTTGGGAGCTGCCATATTGGAAAGTCCTGTGTGTCCGCTCTTCAATCGACGTGATGCACGTGACGAAGAATCGTTGCGTGAACCTGCTAGGATTCCTAGGCGTGTATGAGAAGACAAAAGATACACCAGAAGCACGGGAGGACCAACAAATTATGAAAGACCCAAAGAACATGCATACACAGAACAAGACGGATAAAGGGCGTCACTTAAGTCGTGCCAGCTATGCTCTTACCAAAGCAGAAGGAAATATTTTTGAAGTCCTTTACGTATCAAGGTGCCATCGCTTCTCATCTAATATAAAGGGATAATAAATATGGCGGAGAAAAGTTCCAAAACCTGAAGTCTCATGGATCACGTGATTATGACGTTGCTTCGATTGCATTGAGGGGCTTCTAGGAAAATGTTCGAGTACTCATTGTGAAGTTGTGTACATTCCTCAATGCAATATCTCGAAGGTAATCAATCCAGATATTCGACAAGGTTCTGAAGGATGTGGTACAATGTCTTGTTAGTTTTGAGTTGGTGTTCCCACCATCCTTCTTCAATATTATGATGTATCTCTGGTTCACCTAGTTGAAGAGATTGCCATTCTCGATGCAGTATTTCGCACAATATGTTCCCTTTGAGAGGTTCATGGGAATATTAAAGAAATATGTTCATAACCGTGCTAGACCCGGAAGGAAGCATCTCCAAGGGATATGGAGCAGAGGAGGTCATTGAGTTTTGTGTTGACTTTATTCCTAACCTTAAGCCGATTGGTGTTTGACTCATGGCATGAGGGAAGACTAAGTGGAAAAGGCACTGGGAAAGAAAGCAATGATATGTAGGGACGGGATTCTTTCACTAAAGCACACTACGGTTCTACATAATTCCACCTTGGCAGCCGTATATCGAGGAACACAAGAATATTGTATCGTCCAAAAACCGGGAAGCTTTGAATCATGGATTCTGAGATGAACACATGAAGTCTTTTCGGTGGTTGGATGCGGACACATCTCTTGAATGACACCACTGTTAGAGAGCAGCTATACTTGTTGGCCGCGTCACCATCTTCTACTGTATTGAATTTCCAAGGGTACAAAATAAATGGGAATACATTCTACACGATCGCCCAAGATAAAAAGAGCACCAACCAAAATAGTGGTGTCCGCTTTGATGCAATAGGCGAGAATGGACAAAAGGACACATACTATGGTTACATAGAGGAGATATGGGAACTAGATTATGGAGTCTCTTTTAAGGTCCCTTTGTTTACCGCAAATGGGTCAACCTAAATGGAGAAGGGTAAAGATAGACCGGTTATGCGAATGACAACAGTGGATCTCAACAATCTTGGTTATAGAGATGAACCATTCATCCTAGCCAATGATGTGTCTCAGGTTTTCTATGTGAAGGACATGTCCTCCAGACCGAAAAAAAGAAAAAATATGCAAACGAATACATCATATGATGAGCCAAAGCGTCACATAGTTCTTTTAGGGAAAAGAAACATCGTGGGAATTGAGGACAAGACAGACATGTCAGAAGATTATAATAAGTTTGATGAAATTCCGCCCTTCACAGTGAAAACTGACCCAAGCATTCCGTTAAGTAAAGAAGATGCTCCATGGTTACGTCGGAAGCGATCATAAGGAAGGACATATGCCAAGAAGTCCATGCTCATATTATGTAACTCTAGTTCATGTCTTTCGCGGTTTGTGGCTTCACCGAAGGATATCTTTCGTGGTTTGTGGCTTGACCGGGACTATATATAGGGGGGCCTTTAGTCCCGGTTTTGTAGTCTCAGTTTTTAATATTAATAAATGTCTTGAGTGTTAGTCCCGTTTTGTGGCTGGACCGGGACTATGAAGAAGTTGTCCCGATTCGTACTTACCATTAAGATCTGATCTCCAAACGCGCGCGGTCACATATTAGGGAGTGCCTCTATGACCAGTTTCTTGGAGATGCCGGAGGATCGATCCGCATCTCTGAAACTGGTAAGTGTCCCTCTCGAAACCATCTTGCAGCTTGTAACTTCTCTAACTAGATCAATACACACGAGCTAACTAATTTCACATATTAGGAGTGCCTCTATGACTAGTTTCGGAGATGCGGAGGCTGGGATCCCGGCATCACCTGAAACTGGCCGTAGTGGTGTCCTGCTCTAGAAACCATCTTGCAGCTTGTAACTTCTCTAACTAGATCAATACGCACAGAGCTAACTAATTTCACATATTAGGAGTGCCTCTATGACCATTTCTCGGAGATGCCGAGGAGGGGCTCCGTCGGCATCTCCTAAAACTGCCGTAGTGGTGTCCTGCTCTCGAAACCATCTTGGAGATGCCTCAAACTGGTGGAGGACTGGACTCACGAGGATGCCTATTTATAGTACAAGCAGCTCGGCATAGTGTCGACACTTACGAAATAATGTCGACACTCACCCTATTATTAGTCTTGTCGTGTTTTGTCGGTTGGTGTCTCCAACCGGGACTAAAGTTCATCTTTAGTCGGTTGGTGACACCATCCCGAGACAAGGTACTGCCATACGACATAATGTCGACACTCACCCCAATCATTAGTGCTTCTGCCCAACTGAAATCCCTCCAACCGGGACTAAAGATGAACCTTTAGTATATCTAAAATCCGAACAATGAAAATCCTTCGCGTGGTGTCATATTATGTGACATAGTTGAAAGGAAAAATACCAGACTTGGTATATTGATCATGTCTCGAAAAAACCTTCACAAAATGACCTATCATGTTCAAGGTTTCATGGCTTTCGGTCCAAATGACCGATGTTATGTGCTGAATCACGGCATAATTTGTGATGTTGTGCCCATATTATGCATGCGTGTGGACATTGGTATGGAGAACAATGTTGCAGGAGGAAGTTTTCCTTTTTGTCGCACGGAAAAGCCCTTTTCCATTTTTCGAGCGCAAAAAACGAGTCGTTTTGTGAAGTAACCACCAAAATGCCTTTTCAGAATGCCACCGTCCCATTTTCCTAAAATACTAGACCACCTTACATGGAACATCTCCCAACTGGGACATCTCAAACCTTTCGTCCATCCCGGGTAAAAAGGACAATGTCTACCGAATCGGGAGGAAGTGGGTCCGGTTTGTACTACAGGTACATGATCTATCGCCCGTGATTTTTTTGAAAAAATCATTTTTAGACTCGCAATATGTGGTTTCTTCAGAGATCCAATGCAAGTTCTAACGATGCTCGTCCCCTATCTTCATGCACGCCGGTTCGACCATAGTTAGAAATTTAGAAAATTCAAAACGGACATAATAAATTTAAAAAAAATCCGAACAATGAAAATCCTTCGCGTGGTGTCATATTATATGACATAGTTGAAAGGAAAAATACCAGACTTGGTATATTGATCATGTCTCGAAAAAACCTTCACAAAATGACCTATCATGTTCGAGGTTTCATGGCTTTCGGTCCAAATGACCGATGTTATGTGCTGAATCACGGCATAGTTTGTGATGTTGTGCCCATATTATGCATGCGTGTGGACATTGGTAAGGAGAACAATGTTGCAGGAGGAAGTTTTCCTTTTGTGCATACGGAAAAGCCCTTTTCCATTTTCCGAGCGCAAAAAACGGGTCGTTTTGTGAAGTAACCACCAAAATGCCGTTTCAGAATGCTACCATCCCATTTTCCTAAAATACTAGACCACCTTACATGGAACATAGTTAGTTGCGTTATGTACTTTAATTCCAGTTCTATCCTAATAAAATTTTCTTTCCGCCCAATATTTCCCGTCCTTTTTTTCCGCCCATTAATATATAAAAAATATAAGTTAATTCAAATCCAAATTAAAAACAGAAAATGGTTTTGAATTAGTTATTCAAATCCAAACACGTTTTATGTTTAAAGTTTTTCTAAATTCCAAATTAATATTCAAAAAATATAAGTTAATTCATTTTTAATTTTAAATGGTTCATAGTTTAAATGGTTACATTAATTATTTTTTAAACATAGAAAATGTTTTTGAATTATTTATTCAAATCCAAACACTTTTTATGTTTAAAGTTTTTCTAAATTCCAAATTAATATTCAAAAAATATAAGTTAATTCATTTTTAATTTTAAATGGTTACATTAATTATTTTTTCAAAATAGAAAATGGTTTTGAATTAGTTATTCAAATCCAAACACTTTTTATGTTTAAAGTTTTTCTAAATTCCAAATTAATATTCAAAAAATATAAGTTAATTCACTTTTAATTTTAGATTAGTGGCTCCAACCGGGACGTATGACCCTTTAGTCCCGGTTGGAGCCACCAACCGGGACAAAAGGCCCTTCGTTTATCGAGCGCAGCGCCTTTGCTTCTTCCCAACTCGGTTCTACTTCTCACCGCGCCATATCAGAAAAACTACCGCCGGGCAGGCTGCCAGAAACTCGCCGCCGCCATACCATCGCCTCCGTCCGCCAGAGAGGCTCGAGCACGCCCTCGACGGTTTCTTCCACAACCCCGCTGTTCGCCGCCGTCCCATCAACTGATTCCGACCTCGTGGTGCTTCCCGACCCCACCACCGCCAGGGTGAGCCACGATCCTCTAGGACCCTTCCTTCCTTTCCTCCCTCTCTTGTTTCTCTAGCCTCGGCGCCGTCAGCTTACCACCGCCAGAACCAGAAGCGTAGCTCGCTGCACCAAATAGGCGGCGCCGCCTATATTGTTCACCGTGCACGTTGGTTAAATGCAGAGACAGCCCCGCAGTCCCGTGCGCTTCCCAGGGTCGCCATCGATGACCGTCCGCCGCGCCGCCCATCGTGGTGACATGGTGCCCGCGTGTCCCCGGTCCCACCTGCCTGTAGGGGTTCGTAGCATGGAAAACAAAAAGTTTCTATCGCATACAAACAAACAAGCCAAGATCTATCTACTAGATTGTAGCAACAAGTCGATAGAGGAACTCACCCTCGAAGATTCCAAAGCGGTTAACGAGAGCAGATTCTCATGGTGATGTAGTAAATACACTTGCCGATCTCAAGATCGCGTGAGCGATCCTTGAGCTCGCGTTCAGCGACACTCATGATCGGTCCTGCGTTTGGTTTTCGACGAAGACCGTGCCTGAGCAAGACTTCTCATGTGGTCACATCGCCTGGTACTCGACGAAGACCTTCCTCTCTCCTTGTTCCGGTGAGCGGAGGTTGTAGCACTCTCCTCGCGATTCGACAGACGGCGGCGTACCGGAAGTAGAGGGAGATCTCGAGGCCGCCTTAAGCCGGGCAGTATGGTGGACTATGAGAGAGCCTTGGTGATCTAGGGTTTAGACACACCAATTAGAAGGGGCTAAACTAGCGGCTAGGGCAATTAGAAGCTCTAACTTTCGGCTTGGGAGAAATCCCTGGAGTGGCTAGGGTTTTAGGTTTAGAGGGAGGCACTTGTGTGTCTAGGGGGGAGCCTCCCCTCTCCTCTGGAGGAGGGAGGGAGGCGGGCTGGGAGTCCTCCTCCCCCACGGACCCAAGTGTGTGCGGCGGTGGGGGAGGAACTCCTCCCCCAAGTCGGTTTCAAACCTCCTTCTCCTCTTTCCCAAAACTAGCCGTTTGACTTTCAAACTAGCCGTTTGACTTTTCAAACTAGGATTTGAATAAAACCTCTATTTGGTACAGCGATGACACCAAGTACATAATGCAATCATACCAACTTGATATAACACATTCATGTACCCTTCCCTCCTGGGTCTTGGGACATTAGGAACCTTCTAGAACATTCTCGATGAAAACAGGAATCATTCCCCAAATCAAACAGGACTTTCCTTATATGAATCTTATTCTCCGGACCATTCCGGATCTCCTCGTGATCCCATCCCGATCCCCATCGAGACTCCGAACAACATTCGGTCTCTTACTCATCATTCCATAACTACTCAACAACATCGAATCCTTAAGTGTGTCTCCCTACGGTTCGTGAATTATGCGGACATGATCGAGACACTTCTCGATCAATAACCAATAGAGGAATCGGAAATTCATATGGTTCCCACATATTTCTCACGATTACTGCGATCGAATGAACCACTTACATACGATACCAATTTCCCTTTGTCTCACGATAGTTTACTTATCCGAGGTTATGATCGTCGGTATCTGCATACCTAGTTCAACCTTATTCTTGATAAGTACTCTTTTCTCGTTCCCGTGATATGTGATCCCTTGTGAGCCAGTCACATGCTTGCAAGCTAATTGGATGACATTCCACCGAGAGGGCCCAGAGTATATCTATCCGTCATATGGATGGACAAATCCCACTCTTGATCCATGTGTCTCAACCGACACTTTCCGAATACTCAATGCCACCTTTATAGCCACCCAGTTACGGTGTGGTGTTTGATGTCATCAAAGCATCCTTCCGGTGAAGGTGATATGCATGATCTCATGGTCGAAGGATTTAGGTTACTATGTATCAGAAAGCATATAGCAATTGAACTATTAAAATGACTTGATCTTTATGCTACGCTTATCTATAGGAGTATGTCCATCACATCATTCGCCTAATGATATGACCCTGTTGTTAATAACATCTCTATGTTCATGATCAGGAAACCATGATCATATATTAACCAACAAGCTAGTTTAACAAGAGGCTTTACTAGGGACTATTTTATGTTTATAAATCACACAAGTATTAATGTTTCCTGTTAATACAATTATAGCATGGTATGTAAACATTTATCATAAGTATGAAGATATGATAATAACCCACTTTATTATTGCCTCTTGGGCATATCTCCAACTGCCACCTCGGAGGCTAGGCCTCTGGTGCAGTTAGCGATGGCCTAGTCCAGTCCACCGTCAAGCCTGGTCCAGTCCACACCTTTGCATGGAGGCTGAGGTGGCCACGGGCCCCTCTGCCAGCCACTGTGGCTAGCAGTGGCCTTGGTGTAAAAATGTTTTCTGTTTTGTTTAAATTCAGAAATGGTTTTATTAAATCCATAAATTGATATAATATTGTAAATTCAATAATTAATTATTTATAACTCAGAAAAATACAAATAATATATCAAAATGTTCAGAAAAATGAGATCTAACTATTTAACCTATAATCATGCATTGTTCAACAACTTTCAAGACAAGTTTAATTAGAGAACAAAATCAACCCTCTCATATCTTTGCGGAGTTTCGCCGAGTTAGGGTTTTCATCCCTCGAAACCCCGTTTAAATTGTCGAGCATGTCTTAGGGTTACTTTTCAATACAAATTAACTTGTCATATCATCATCCTTGTTTGATCATTGCATTGATGCCATGTGTTGATTGTTCCCCTCTCTTTCTGGTGTTCGGTTCTTCGCGGTAGAATACGAGATCGAGATCAAAGACCGAGTTCAACACCATCGAAGATCGAATATTTCTTGATAGCCATCGAATTGTAGATGCTTAGCCATGATATTAGTTGTCATAGACCCTAGTTGAATCGATGTTGCACCTAGGGTTAGCCGGTGTGTCCTCGCCAGGGCATCCCGAACCCGAGGGTTGATTGATTTCCGCCTTTCTTTCCGGTATTGGTTCTTCGCGATAGGATCCGAGCCCGATGGTTTCTCCGAATTAGGGTTTCTGATATTGTAAATTCATTTTTATTATTGTGTATGTATATATTAGGGTTTCTCTGAATTAGGGTTTATATCTCTCAACACCGTACCTAACATTCTCCCTTAGCCGCTTTGACTTATCCGTTTTTCCACCTATGCAAAAAAATATGGACCCACACGTCAGAGACGAAGAAAAGGAAGAGTTGATCCAAGGTGTGATCCGTGGGGAAGAAAATTTAGATGTATCGACGTTTCTGAACAACTCCGGTGAGGGTGATCCTCTTTTTGCCGGAATAGATGACTTGTTTGAGGTTGAAGGTGTTGCCTTCCGTGAGGACGACCGCTCTGGCGAGGTGCATGTAATATAATTAATTCATTAATTAATCATCTGCTATCTATATAGAAATAGTAACGACGATCTTTCTTCTTTTAGCCCTCTGGATCGAAGAAATCTACTGAAAAGAGCAGCCGAGGCCCAACCAAAAATTTGGGAGACCATGAGAGGTTTAGGATCGAAGATGTCGCTGAAGACGGCAAACCGACGGCTCCTGAAGTTGTCGTAAACAAATTTGGGGCATAATGCGGAGTAATCGTTAGGGAATTAATCCCGATCACCATTCGAAATTGGAATAGGCCTGCTGATGCGGAAGAAGAGGGAACATGTTTATTTGTTCCTAACCACGCCAAAGATTTACTGTGGAAGAGGCTCATGGTTAATTTCAAACTATCGAAGATAGAGCTGGATCCAAATGCGGAGGATCCAGTTGAGGACGCCTTAGAACATGGGAGAGCCATGGAGGCTAAGGTCAGGGAGTGGGCTTTGAAGAAGATGGCCCAGTGTTTGACCAACTAGAAGAAAAGATTGCACCTTGACTATGTCGTGAAAGAGAAGACTCCTGATTTCAAGAATATTCAGTTTGAGAAGATAAAACCATTCTGGGTTGAGTTTGTGAAATACAAGACATCAGAAAAAGCTAAGAAAATGTCTGCAACGAATAAGCTGAATGCTCCTAACAAGAAGTATCACCATACTATGGGGCAAGGTGGCTACAGGGCTGGCATTCCTAAGTGGGAGAAACTTGAGAATGAACTGCGTGCTAAAAAGATCACCCCAGAGACAGACGATTGGGTAGAACGTGCAAGGAATTGGTTTTACGGGCATGGGGGCACGTTGGACTCGGAAGGGAAGTGTATATATAACATACGATATAAAGAAGACCCCTTGCCAATTGAGAAGATGATAAAAGCTGTAAAGGCTGTTAAAGATGGGGACTTCATTCCCGATAGAGAGAATGATGAGCTCACACTCGCCCTTGGAAATAAGGAACATGATGGACAAACACGAGGCACAAGCGGCTCCAAACCATGGAGGACTGGGTTTCCCGAAGAGAGGAATAAATATCCTGATAGAAGCCATTAGAGAATAAAGGACAGGGCGGAAGTTGAAGAAGATATTCAGAAAGAGCGAATGCGTATAATTGAAGAACGAATAAAGAAACAACAAGATGAAATTAACGCACTTAAAGAGCAAAGTACTACCGGCCAATCTCAGCAGCACACTGCATTCGATGCTACCGGCCTATCTAATAATCAAAAAAGCAGTATGGCTTCCATCGAGGTCTCGGGTGATGACAATGGCGATGGTGCACCGACGATGGCTCCTGTTGGCTACCTAGTGGATGATATCACACAGATGACACACTGCGAGCTACATGTCAAAGTTGTAAACATATCAATGAAGGTGGTGGTCGGCTATGCCTTACCAATTGGACCCACACCAACTTACCACTGTAGTCCGGTTCCACAGGGCTACGCTATTGTCGGAGTGGATGAAATCATGCCCACCTTTGAAGTTTTGAAGCTTGACTACCCTGCAGGTGAAGGGGATGTGACTGAACTGGGAGACGCAACAAACGTCACCATTCTATGGCCAAAGGAATGTATCATGCTTTGAAATCACATGCCAAGGCCATCTTTGCCGCCGCCTCACCCGTCTCCAGCGAGGTCGTCGCCGCCGCGGCAGCCGTCTTCGTCGCCTCACCCGGCTCCGTCGCCTCACCCGTCTCCGACGCAGCCATCACCGCGGGAGCCATCGCCGGTGCCTCGGGATAAAAAGCGTAAGCGTACCGCTACTCTGCGTCATGGTAAGCGATCGCCGAAACGTAAACAAGAGCCTCTTCCAAAAGTACCACAGGTTCCTCCCAAGAGAGCTTATGACTGTACTGAAGAGGAGACTGCGGTGATCGTTGATGTAGAAACGACAGCGTTTTCCGCTAAGCTGAGGCGGCCGAAAGAGCCAGAGTTCCCCAGCACCAAAGAAGAAAAAGCCAGAGTGTTGAAAATGCTAAATACTCTTCATCAACCCGAGCCAAAGCTGTCATCAGACTATGAGCGTTCTATTCTCAAGTCACATGCGGCACAACAAGCCTCGAAGAGCAGTACTGATGCAAGCGAGAAATCTGTTGCCCAGCTCGGAGAACAAGCAAAAAAGTTTTGTGCCCCTCTCAAGGTGATTTCCCATACCAATGTGGGGTCGAGCAAATATGGGGCCGAGGAGTAGTATGATCCAGAGGTAGTTGCACAATACGGAGAAGCTGCCGCTGCTCAAGGTATGAGTACAGGCACGGCTCTAGGCCATGGCAAGGTAGTGCAACGGCCAAGGGCCCAGGCCGGGAAGGGGCCCAATATTTTTTATGTCTGACGATCACGAGGCCCCTGCTGCCGAGAAGATCGATCGACGATCAATCCTGAATTCCAAGCGTTGTCGTCGCGGACTCGGTCCATCTCGAAAGTCACGACTTGTCCGTTTCATCTGCTCTCGCCGTCTTGCGATCGTGAGGCTTGCCAGGAAGGCGCCCAGGCCGCTGGCCGTCCAGTCCAAGACGCATACACCTAGGCAGGACGCCCAGCACCCCAGGCCCCCAGCCGCCCGCCCAGGTCGTCTCGCCGTTTCATCTACTCTCCGGGATCGCTCTGACTCCTGCTGCTCTCCATCAATAAGACATCAACCTTGAACAGACCCTGTCCTCTATAAGTTTACGCCGAGATCCCTTCTTAATCCATCATCCAATCCTTCTAAAGATCTAATTAATCCCTAGATTAGTGTTGTATTGAGAAGGATATATTAGACAACATTAATTTTGATAGTGTCCTCGATGATTTTTCATCTAGAAATGAAGGAGAAACTTTTTTTGAAGCACTGAAGCTTAATTATCAATGAACTCATTGGAGGCTGTTTTTTAAGGTATTCACTAGCATGGAATACTCGTTATGTTTTTCTACTATTTTTATTTTTTCTATCTAAATATCACATTGCTTTAGTGCTTGACAATTATTTATAGACATCTCGACTATAAACGTGTAATTATATGCTTTTAAATATTTTGCAAGTGAAATTAACACATATATTGCCTATATATCTAGTTATACGTACATATATATAAATATTGTCATTAAAAATCATTTTATCGACTTCGCCCAAGGGCCCAAAAAAATATAGAGCGGGCCCTGTATGAGTATTGCCCAGTACTTATCCCAGTTAGAGTACTTTCCCGTGAGTGAAGTAGCATACAAATAACAGTACGGAAAACCTCTCGTCAAACCTAAGGAGGTAAATAATCTTCCAACAAAAATGCGAAGATTGCATAACTGGTACATGCATGCCACAAAGGCCGGGGCTAACTGGATAGTGCTGAAGGTTACAAAAAAGCATTATGGGAAAGATATAGATGACATGATATCCATTGAATTTGATGAACTATTTCAATTATTCAATCAAGACGCCTTGGACAAATCGATCATCAGTGCCTATTGTCTGTAAGTACTAATTCTGTAATTAATTTAGTCTCCAGCTATCTCACCTTGTTTATTGCATGTATATAATCATACTGTAATATGCAGAATGAAGATTCTCGAATGCAGCAGAGGACAAATCTATGACATTGGCTTCATTGACCCATATTGGGTTCATCAAGCTAATCTCAAAACAAACCCCGGAGGATAATATAGTACACACGTTAAGGTTTCAAGAAACCATAAGGGAAATACTTTTTCCTTACAACTTCGAGTGAGTGTTATTGTCTTGTATACACTTTCTATTTCGCTTACTCGATGTTAAGTATATAATTGATTAGTTATGCATTCGTAGCTACCACTATATTCTGTTAATCATTCAACTTGACAAAGGGCGTGTACTAGTCATGGACTCGAAACATAAACCCCGGCCCTTGAGTAGTGAAAGGACATGCAGATGCTTCTCCAGTGGTAATTCTAATCATTACGACACTATATCGCCAACGTTCGTGAATTTTATGATATCAAGTAATTAATAACTTATTTTATTCGTTTTCTTCGCCGGGCAACGCTTGGAAACGGTTCACCAACAAGGCTAGGGGTGTTTGGAAAGCGGAGCTTACATTTGAAGCACTAGATGTAAGCACCACTAGCTATATCCGCGCATCTCTTTGATTCTAGTTTTGATACAGTTATTATTTTGATTGAACTATGTTCTCGTAAAGTGTCTGACGCAGGGACCAGGTAACAATCTATGTGGATACTATGTTTGCGAGTTCATCCGGCAGACGTGCGATGAGAAGGGCAGAAATTTAGAGCAACTCCACGTACGTAAACAATTTCTATAGGCTGACTCCTTTTTTAAATCAGATCGAACGTCTACGGGACGGTCTTCTGCCAAAGGATCGCGTACGAGAAATTCAGGAGGAATTGGCGGGATTCTTGGATGCAGAAGTCCTAAACCCAAAAGGGGAATACTATTCGACTGTGTATAGACAATAGGGATTGTAAAAAGAGCAACTTTTGTATGTAGTGCATGAACTTGATCCGTGTATCGAATGTAATATTGTCATGATGATCTTGTGTAAAATAATGGTTCCTTCATTGATGAGTGCAAAACACTAAATAAAAAATAAAACAACCTAAACGAATTCTCTGTCGCGGCACAAAAACTGGCCAAAATGCTGCCGCGGCAACAAAAGTTGCCAAAATGAATTCTCTGCCGCGGCAGAGAAATGTGCCAAATCTCTGCCGCGGCAGAAGGTTATTTGTCCCGGTTCGTGTTACGAACCGGAACGGTTGCTCCACCCCCCCCCCTCGCCCTCTGTCGCGGCCACGTGTACCCCCATTTGTCCCGAAAGGTGGGGCAACCGGGACTAAAGGTTGAGGCTTTAGTCCTGATTGCCCCGTTCCGGTTGGGTAACCGGGACTAATGCCCCTTACCAACCGGGACCAATGGGGCGTATCCCACTAGTGTCTTCGCCTTTAGTGGCGGTAGGTTTTCCGTCCGTGCGGAGCAAGGGAGGACGATGTGTTCGATCTTTAGCCAAAACTTTTGGTGTAGCCATTGGTTAGAAATTTTGGAAGACCAAATTAGCTTCGGTGATTTCGGTGTGCAGCGTCCGTCAACCAAGCTAGGGTGGGCGTTCGGTTAAAATTTTGGCTGTCAGAAAACCTTAACCGATGGTATTTAACATAACCGAAGAATTGGTGCCATGATCGTTTTGGCTGTCGGTTTTGAACTGGAAATGCATGTGATGATGTGCTGAGCACGCCGTCTAGGATAGCTCATACTTTTAGCTGGGCTAGGCTGGCAGCTATCACTTTGTCTAGGGTATCTAACACACTCTCTCCGCCTCATATTCATATAAACACGAATGCTTGTAGTCAAGTTTTATTATTAAATAAATTCAAATATAGACAAATTTGAGTCAACTAATATGAATAAGAGGAAGTAAAAAAAGTAAAAGAGAAAACTTCTAGCCTACTAGTAAGAAAACGTGAGAGAGAAAACTTCTATAGTCTAATAGTAAAAAAACGTGATACACACGCATACAACACTACAGCTAGGGACCAACAGATAACATGGGGGTTGTGTCGCTACAGGCGAGCAACACCAAATTCTCTTCCATTGTTCGATGTGTCCTTCTTCGCATGCATACGCTATAATCTAAAAGGGAAGGTTCTGGACTTATATAAGGGGGAAACTCCCCATTTCGGTGAAACCGGGTATGATAGTGCCACACCTTGTGAACCAACATGGTTTTACATCATCATATGACCTAAACAAACACAAAACAAGAGAGAGCTACGCCGGGCTACCCCTGTCAGAGGAACGTCTAGGGTGTAGACGATCTGAGGCCTAGAGATCAGGGTTCTGCGGCAAACTGTGGTCTAGGGCATATGAATACCTCAAGAACTTGGATGTGGCCCTAGAACATGCATGTAGGTATGGTGTTATGTTGAAACATGCAAAAACTAGTCTCCGGGTGGATGTGTCCCCCTTCGCATGCATGCGCTGTAACCTAAAAGGGAAGGTTCTGGACTTATATAAGGGGAAAACTCCCCGTTCCGGGAAACCGGGTAGGATACTGCCGCACCTTGTGAACCAACATGGTTTTACATCATCATATGAACAAAACAAATACAAAATAAGAGAGATCTACGCCGGGCTACCCTTGTCATAGGAACGTATAAGGGGGTAGACGATCCGACCATAGTTTGAAATGGGAAACTCTTGAAACGGGCATAAGAAATTCAAAAACGGTCTGAACAATATAATTCCTTCGCGTGGTGTCATATTATGTGACATAGTTGGAAGGAAAAATACCAAACTTGGTAAATTGATTATGTCTCAAAAAACCCTTCACAAAATGACCTATCATATCCGAGGTTTCCTGACTTTCGGGTCAAATGACCAATGTTATGGCTAGAATCAGGGCATAGTTTGTCATACTATGCCCATATTGTGCATGTATGTGCATCATGTAATGGAGAACAATGTTGCATGAGGAAGTTTTCTTTTTCATAGTATGGAAAAGTCATTTTCCATTTTCTGAGCGCCAAAAAGGGGTGTTTTGTGAAGAAACCACCAAATGAAAGTTTCAAAATGATACCATCCTATTTTTATAAAATACTATACCACCTTATATGGACAATGTCCCAACTAGGGTATCTCAAACCTTTTCATCTACCCCTGGTGAAAAAGACAAATGGTTGTCGAATCGGTAGGAAGTGGGTCCGGTTTGAACTATAGGTACATGATCTAATGCTCATGATTTTTTTTAAAGTTAATTTTTAGACTCAAAATATGATGTTTGTCCACAGATCCAATGCAAGTGACCATCTATGGCGCATGCGATAACACTTAGAGTGGCGTCCGGACTGAGGACAGAAACTCCCACTGGGGGTCAAACGGAGGAAAAACGGTGGAACCTTGGGCCTAGCCTTGGTTTTCGATGTAGCTATGACCTAAATAAACCTAACCCCCCCCCCAGAAAAGTACATTGGCCAACCCTTGTACGGAGAATGCAATGGGGGTAGACCTGCGGGGGCCCCGGTCTAGGGTTTCGCCAGATGAAGACCGCCGGAGCGTCGGAATCACCTGAGAACTTGCATGTGTCCCTAGCATATGTATGTGAGAGTGGTTCAAGGTTGGTAGGTGCCATGTGCAGGTACCTAAGTGTGCCCCCCTTCTCGGACATGCGTTAACACTTAGTAAAATCTGGATCTTTATGTGGAAACTCCCGTCGCGGGACAACCGGAGCCTATTTTATGGCAAAGTAGGCCCAACCTTTGATTTCCATGTATATATGTCCTAAACAAATGGAAAATTCCATCGGGCTACCCCGTACGGAGGAAAGCTATAGGGTAAACCACTAGGGTCCTCGGATTAAGGATAAACCATCGGGGAACCGGTGGAACCATAGTCCCAACCTTGGTTTTCCATGTAGGTATGGCCTAAACAACACTAAACCAATAGTAAAGTCCATTGGTCAAACCTATTATGGAGAAGTCTATGGAGGGTAGATTCGCGGGGACCACGTCTAGGGTTTGCTTGGAAAACAAGCACAAGACGAAATAAAAAGTCTATAGTAATAATATATTATAGTTTCTTCTATATTAGTAGACACCAAATAATATATTATAATTTGTTATATTTTGTTGTATTATGTACTAATACAAGGAAAAAAACTAGCTACGCCGAGGGCAGCCCTCAGTGTATCCTGGCCGTCGGCGTAGCATTATCCCTTTAGTTTGCTCGTGGCCCACCCGGGCCACTCATCCCACCCCCGACCCTATCCCCAAACCTCTACCGAGCCCGCCCCCGCCGCCACCAGCCGACGCTTCCCGACCCCGTGCGCCGCTTCTCGATCCCGCCCCCGACCTCCTCCTCCCCCATCCCCCATTCCCGCCGCCACGACCTCCTCCCCCCTGAGCCACACCACCTCCTTTTCCTCCCCTAAGCCCCGCCACCTCCTCCCTTGAGCTTCGCCGCCTCCTCTTCCTCCCCTCTTTGCCACCCGTGGGCTGCCGCCCCCCACCCCTCCCCCCAGCGCCTCTGCCCCCAGCGCCACCGCCTCCCCTTCACCTCCACACCAGCCCCTCCCACCGTCGCCTCCCCCAGCCTCGAGGGTAGCCGCCTCCTCGAGCGCCTCCAACCACAAGGTGAGATTTTCTAAAACTTTGTTTTTGTTTTTATTTGTGATATGTAATTGTAGTTTGTAGTGGTAGTTTGTAGTATGCAGTTTGTAGTATGTAGTAGTAGTTTGTAGTTTGTAGTTTGTAGAAGTAGTTTGTAGTTTGTACTATGCAACACAATAGTTCATGTTTAGTAAAATAGATGAAATTTGCTAAATAGATGTTTCATATGGTATGTTTTTTGCAGTTACCGAAGGGTGAGCAGGGGAAGTGTTTCGACGGCGGGGCCCCGGATCATCTTCGACGATTTGATCACGCTTCGAGGGTGAGAATGAAGGGAATATGCCCCGAGAGGCAATAATAAAGTGTTTATTATGTGTATTCCAAGTATATGATAGATGTTTATTTTGCATGCTATAATTGTATTAATACGGAAACGTTAATACATGTGTGTTTAATAAACAAGCGAAGTTCCTAGTTATGCCTCTCTCATAAACTAGCTCGTTGATTGACAAGATGATCAAGGTTTCCTGATCATGGACATTGGATGTTGTTAATAACGGGATCACAACATTAGTGTAATGGTGTGATGAACATTCATCCGAAGTATAGCATTACGATCAAAGTCATTGAGTTTATATTGCTATAACAACTTACGAAGTGATCCTAATCCTTAGACCATGAGATCATGTCAATCACTAACACCGGAAGAGTTTCTTGATAACATCAAACGTCACACCGTAACAGGGTGATTATAAAGATGGATTCAGAACTAATAAAGTTTTATGTTGAGGCTCATGGATCGAGAGTGGAATTTGTTCATCCCGATGACGGATAGATATACTCTGGGCCCTCTCGGTGATATCACATTAATTAGCTTGCAAGCAAGTGATTTGATCACTAGAATGTTATATCACAGGAACGAGAAAAGAGTGCATGTCGGTAACGAGATCAAACTAGGTATGGAGATACCGATGATCGAATCTCGGACATGTAATATATCGTGAAACAAAGGGATTAAGATACTAGCGTAAAAGGTTCCGACGATCACAAGAAAGTCATCGTTGAATGTGTGGGAGTCAGTATGGGTCTCCAGATCCCGCTTCTGATTATTGATCCGAGAGGGGTCTCGATCATGTCCGCATTATTCACGAACCGTAGGGTGACACACTTAAGAGACACCGACATCCAATTGGAGCAAATGTTTCATGTCGAAAGAATGAACAAGCGCAGGAATTTATTTCACTAGATACCAAAACAGGTTTTCGGGTGAAATTGCATAAAGTGGTTATGCATGTGAAATAGAATTCTAGCAAGGGGTTATTTGTGAATGTTTGTCATTAAAGTAATTGAAAAAATTCTGAATAAAATAAAAGAGTTTTATTTAATGAGAGTTTGCATTAAATTTGGTGGAAATTTAATGGGAATTTGAGTGGACTTTTGAGTGGAGGGATTTTAAAGGGCATTTTGTGAGTGGAGTGTCCACCACATGAATGAAGGAGGGAGGGCAGCCCCATGGCGTGCCACCCCTTGGGTGCCCCTCCTCCTATAAAAGGAGCCCCTCCTCACTTGTCTCTCACACCTCCTCGTGAAGGATCTCTCTCGCCCTCTAGAATTTATCCCCCATGGTCTCGGACTAGCGAGATACATGTTCCCGGTGGCTATTCGGCAAGAAAGAGTTGTGCTTCTGCTGCATCGCTGGAGCGAGGAGGCGGAGGTTGCTCGGTGCCTCGAACGTGTGTGCGAGCACGGATGCGCTGCTGATTTGCGGCGCTAGGACTTCCTCTCGATCTTGAGATTGGCAAGAGATCGTCTACATCAACCACGAGTTGAACTCGTTAAGCTTTGTCGGTCTTCAAGGGTATGTTATCTACGGATATACATCCGCCCGTTGTATGTATCTATTAGATAGATCTTGGTATATAGTTCACATCGTAGGAAAAATTTTGTTTTCTATGCTGCGAACCCTACAGTGGTATCAGAGCCGGATCTATGCGTAGATACTTTACACGGGTAGTACACATATGAGTATGTGGGCGATGATGATCATGTTGTTGCTCCTTTGTTGTAATTTTGGATATTGGTGGCATAGTGGGATGAAGCGGCCTGGACAAACTTTACATGTCCTCGCACATGAGACCTGTTCCACGCTTGACATGCAACTAGTTTGCATAAGTGGCTAGCGGGTGTCTGTCTCTCCTACTATAGTCAATATCTATTTTGCAAGCGAGTTGTCAACAATTTGATTATCCTCATTGTGGTTCATGTTCGTAGGTAAGAACGGTTCTATCTCGAAAGCCCTAACCAACGTAAAACTTGCAATGGATAAATTAGAGGCGTCTAGTTTAGATTGTTGCTGGGCTAGTGTTATGATATGGTAGTGTTGTAAGTAGAAGTATGAGATGATACTCTTACAACACACATAGCGTGTAAAATCCATAGACCTTGGATTTACACATATAGGTATGATAGTGATCATACCACGATGCACATGATAGAGATCATCTGCGGGAACCATATCATTTCACTAATAAACATATGATGTTTGATAGCATCTTATATTGCTTGTTTAGCGCTTTGTTAGCATAATAAGATGATCCCTCATTTAAATATCAAGATAAGAATGTGTTCTTCCTTTAGTATGCACGATTATGTTTTCGCTCTAAGACATCACGTGATGATCGGGTGTTCTTGGATCCGACCATATTTGGTGTAAAATAGTTACACCTTGAATACTAAGGTTCTAACTTGGAGAGCCTAGCATGTATAGACATGGCCTCGGAACACGGACCGAAAGGTTAAGCATGAGTCATATAGTTGATATGATGCCCATTTGATGCTCGCCTTTGAAGCTATACCGACTCACGTGATGACCGGACTTGGTGTAGTGGATTTGGTTAATGTAATCACCAAAAAGGCACGAGGGATGTCGTTTTGAGTGGGAGTTCATTCGTAATATGGATTAGTTGAACTCAATCTATCATACACTTAGTCTAAACTTTACAAATTCTGTTGTAGATGGCACCACCTGCTTTTAATTTCAATGTGTTCATGGAGAAAGAGAAACTAGCATGACGGTAGCAACTTTACCGAATGGGCCATGAATTTGAGGATTCTCCTCTCTTGCACAAAAGCAATATGTGCTAGAATCGCCGTTAGGCCCCACCTTTAGATGATGCCCCACGAGGAGAAGAATGTCTATCGGACTCGTCAGAGGACCACAACTTAGTTCATTGCGGCATATTGTATGGGCTAGAGCCGAACTTCAAAGCGTTTGAAAGCGGCAATGCATTTGATACAATGGGTGAGTTGAAAATGATTTTCGACACACATGCTCAGAGAGAGCTACAACGCTTGGAAAAGTTCTTTAGCTGCATGATGGAAGAGCACAACTCCGTTAGTGAGCATGTACTCAAGATGTCGGGTTCCGATAAGCTTGTGTCCTTGGGAATATCGATTCCCATTGACTTAGGCATCCATCGTGTTCGCGGTCGCCACCTAGCTATAAGAGCTTCGTGATGAACTATAATATGCAAGGCATGAAGAAGTCTCTCCCAGCTTACATCAATGCTTAAAACTGCAGTGGAGATCAAAAAGGAACATCAAGTGTTGATGATCAATAGGAACACTGGTTTCAAGACAGACAAGAAGGAAAGCGGAAGGAAGTAAGGCGGCAAGCCGGTTGCACCGAAAAGAAACCCGAGTTGGACCTAAGTCGATTCCGAAAGTGCTACTATTGTAAGGGTAACCTTTGGGCATAAGCGCCCCAAGTATCTGGCAGACAAGAAGGCTGGCAAGGCAAACAAAGGTATATATGATATACATGTTATTGATGTGTACTTGACTAGTGCTCGCAGTAGCACCTGGGTATTTGATACCGGTTCAGTTGCTAATATTTGTAACTCGAATCAGGGGCTGCGGAACAAGCGACCGCTATCAAGGGGTGAGGTCAAGATGCGTGTCGGCAATGGATCAAGCGTTGATGTGATCACCGTCGGAACGCTGCCTCTCCACTTGCCGTCGGTATTAGTTATAAACTTGAATAAATGTTTGATGCGAAGTGGTTATTCATTTAAATCCGAGAACAATGGTTGTTCCATTTATATGAATGAAATCTTTTATGGTCATGCACCGATGATGAATGGTTTATTTCTATTGGATCTCGATGATAATGTTACACATATTCATAATGTTGATGCTAAAAGGATTAAACTTAATGATGATATATCCGCATATATGTGGCACTGCCGTCTAGGTCATATTGGCGTTAAACGCATGAAGAAGCTCCATTCGGATGGACTTTTGGAATCACTTGATTATGAATCATTTGATACATGTGAGCCATGCCTTATGGGCAAGATGACTAGAACGTCGTTTTCCGGTTCAATGGAGCAGGCGACAGTTATTGGAAATCATACATTACGATGTATGTGGTCCAATGAGTGTGTCATGAGGTGGATATCGTTATTTTGTTACTTTCACGGATGATTTGAGTAGATACGGTTATATCTACTTGATGAAACACAAGTCTGAAACCTTTGAAAAGTTCAAGGAATTTGAATGAAGTGGAAAATCATCGTAATAGAAAGATCAAATTTCTACGGTCCGACCGTGGAGGTGAGTATCTAAGTTACGAGTTTAGCACTCACATGAAAGAGTGTGGAATTGTTTCACAACTCACCTGCGAACACCACAATGAAATGGTGTGTCGGACGTCGTGTCGTACTTTATTAGATATGGTTCGATCTATGATGTCTCTGACGGACTTGCCGTTGTCATTTTGGGGTTATGCACTAGAAACTGCTGCATTCACTTTAAATCGGGCACCATCTAAATCCGTTGAAAAGACACCGTATGAATTGTGGTTTGGAAACAAACCTAAGCTGTCATTTCTTAAAGTTTGGGGATGCGATGCTTATGTGAAGAAACTTCAACCGGATAAACTAGAACCCAAAGCGGAAAAATGCGTCTTCATAGGATACCCTAAAGAAACTATTGGGTATTCCTTCTATAACAGATCCGAGGGCAAGGTTTTTGTTGCCAAGAATGGATCCTTTCTAGAAAGAGTTTCTCGAAAGGTGTGAGTAGTCGGAAGGTAGAACTCGAAGAGGTTGTGGAACCTTCTCTTCAAAGTATGGCGAGTAGCGGCCTTATTTGGAAGTTGTTAGGAGTTGGCTCCACTGTTGAAGAGGGAACTAATGATAATTATCATGAAACTCCGAAAGAGTACTACCGAACCTCGAGGTCAAACAGACGCGGGCCCCGAGCTCATTTGAAATCTGTCATGAATTTCATGGTTGATGAAAATGATGACCATGCGACGTATGAAGAAGCGATGATGAGCCCGGATTCCAACAAATGGTTAGAAGCCATGAAATATGAGATGGAATCCATGTATGAAAATCAAGTTTGGAACTTGGTGGAATTACCTCACGACCGAAAGGCCGTGGAGAACAAATGGATTTTCAAAAGGAAAACTGATGCTGATGGTAATGTGACCGTCTATAAAGCTCGACTTGTCGCAAAGGGGTTTCAACAAATTCAAGGAGTTGACTACGATGAGACTTTCTCTCCCGTAGCGATGCTAAAGTCAGTTAGGATTATGTTAGCAATTGCTGCATATTTCGATTATGAGATATGGCAGATGGATGTCAAAACCGCGTTTCTCAATGGCAATAATAAATTGTTTATTATGTGTATTCCAAGTATATGATAGATGTTTTATTTTGCATGCTATAATTGTATTAATACGGAAACGTTAATACATGTGTGTTTAATAAACAAACAGAAAAGTTCCTAGTTATGCCTCTCTCATAAACTAGCTCGTTGATTAACAAGATGATCAAGGTTTCCTGATCATGGACATTGGATGTTGTTAATAACGGGATCACAACATTAGTGTAATGATGTGATGAACATTCATCCGAAGTATAGCATTACGATCAAAGTCATTGAGTTTATATTGCTATAACAACTTACGAAGTGATCCTAATCCTTAGACCATGAGATCATGTCAATCACTAACACCGGAAGAGTTTCTTGATAACATCAAACGTCACACCGTAACAGGGTGATTATAAAGATGGATTCAGAACTAATAAAGTGTTATGTTGAGGCTCATGGTTCGAGAGTGGAATTTGTTCATCCCGATGACGGATAGATATACTCTGGGCCCTCTCGGTGATATCACATTGATTAGCTTGCAAGCAAGTGATTTGATCACTAGATTGTTATATCACGGGAACGAGAAAAGAGTGCATGTCGGTAACGAGATCAAACTAGGTATGGAGATACCAATGATCGAATCTCGGACATGTAATATATCGTGATACAAAGGGATTAAGATACTAGCATAAAAGGTTCCGACGATCACAAGAAAGTCATCGTTGAATGTGTGGGAGTCAGTATGGGTCTCCAGATCCCGCTTCTGATTATTGATCGAGAGGGGTCTCGATCATGTCCGCATTATTCACGAGCCGTAGGGTGACACACTTAAGAGACACCGACATCCAATTGGAGCAAAAGTTTCATGCCGAAAGAATGAACAAGCGCAGGAATTTATTTCACTAGATACCGAAACAGGTTTCGGTGAAATTATAAAGTGGTTATGCATGTGAAATAGAATTCTAGCAAGGGTTATTTGTGAATGTTTGTCATTAAAGTAATTGACAAAATTCTGAATAAAATAAAGAGTTTTATTTAATGAGAGTTTGCATTAAATTTGGTGGAAATTTAATGGGATCTTTGAGTGGGATTTTGAGTGGAGGAATTTGGAGGAGTTTTGTGAGTGGAGTGTCCACCCACATGAAGAGGGAGGCAGGGGCAGCCCCCATGCGCAGCCACCCCTTGGGGTTCCCCCTCCTCCTATAAAGGAGCCCTCCTCTCACTTCTCACTCACACCTCCTCGTGAAGGATCTCTCTCCCCCTCTAGAATTTATCCCCATGGTCTCGGACTAGCGAGATACATGTTCGGTGGCTATTCGGAAAGAAAGAGTTGTGCTTCCGCTGCATCGCTGGGCGAGGAGGCGGAGGTTGCTCGGTGCCTCGAGCGTGTGTGCGAGCACGGATGCGCTGCTGATTTGCGCTAGGACTTCCTCTCGATCTTGAGATCGGCAAGAGATCGTCTACATCAACCACGAGTGGGACTCGTTAAACTTTGTCGGTCTTCAAGGGTATGTTCTCTATGGATATACATCCGCCCGTTGTTTGTATCTAGTATAAATAGATCTTGGTATATAGTTCACATCGTAGGAAAATTTTTGTTTTCTATGCTGCGAACCCTTCAGTGGTATCAGAGCCGGATCTATGCGTAGATACTTTACACGGGTAGTACACATATGAGTATGTGGGCGATGATGATCATGTTGTTGCTCCTTTCTTGTGATTTTGGATATTGGTGGCATAGTGGGATGAAGCGGATCGGACAAACTTTACATGTCCTCGCACATGAGACCTGTTCCACGCTTGACATGCAACTAGTTTGCATAAGTGGCTAGCGGGTGTCTTTCTCTCCTACTATAGTCAATATCTATTTTGCAAGCGAGTTGTCAACAATTTGATTATCCTCATTGTTGTTCATGTTCGTAGGTAAGAACGGTTCTATCTCGAAAGCCCTCAGCCACGTAAAACTTGCAATGGATAAATTAGAGGCGTCTAGTTTAGATTGTTGCTGGGCTAGTGTTATGATATGGTAGTGTTGTAAGTAGAAGTATGAGATGATACTCTTACAACACACATAGCGTGTAAAATCCATAGATTGTGGATTTACACATATAGGTATGATAGTGATCATACCACGATGCACATGATAGAGATCATCTGCGGGAACCATATAATTTCACTAATAAACATATGATGTTTGATTGCATCTTATATTGCTTGTTTAGCGCTTTGTTAAGCATAATAAGATGATCCCTCATTTAAATATCAAGATAAGAATGTGTTCTTCCTTTAGTATGCACCGATTATGTTTTCGTAGCTCCAAGACATCACGTGATAATCGGGTGTTCTTGGATCCTCGACCATACTTGGTGTAAAAGCAGTTACACACGCAAAATACTAAGGTTCTAACTTGGCGAGCCTAGCATGTCTGAGACATGGCCTCGGAACACAGACCAAAGGTTAAGCATGAGTCATATAGTTGATATGATGCCCATTTGATGCTCGCCTTTGAAGCTATCCGACTCACGTGATGATCGGACTTGGTGTAGTGGATTTGGTTCATGTAATCACCAAAAGGACACGAGGATGTCGCTTGAGTGGGAGTTCATTCGTAATATAGATTAGTTGAACTCAATCTATCATACACTTAGTCTAAACTTTACAAATTCTGTTGTAGATGGCACCACCTTTTAATTTCAATGCGTTCATGGAGAAAGAAACTAGCAACGACGGTAGCAACTTTCTTGAATGGGCCATGAATTTGAGGATTCTCCTCTCTGCACAAAAGCAATATGTGCTAGAAGCGCCGTTAGGCCCCACCTTTGACGATGCCCACGAGGAGAAGAATGTCTATCGACTCGTCAGAGGACCACAACTTAGTTCATTGCGGCATATTGTATGGGCTAGAGGAACTTCAAAGCGTTTGAAAACGGCAATGCTTTTGATACAATGGGTGAGTTGAAAATGATTTTCGACACACATCTGCTGTGAGAGCTACAATGCTTGAGAAAAGTTCTTTAGGCGCATGATGGAAGAGAACACTCCGTAAGTGAGCACGTACTCAAGATGTCGGGTTCGCCGATAAGCTTGTGTCCTTGGGAAGAACGATTCCCATTGACTTAGGCATCCATCGTGGTCTGCAGTCTCTACCACCTAGCTATAAGAGCTTCGTGATGAACTATAATATGCACGGCATGAAGAAGTCTCTCCCGAGCTTCACAATGCTTAAAACTGCAGTGGAGATCAAAAGGAACATCAAGTTTTGATGATCAATAGGAACACTGGTTTCAAGAAAGACAAGAAGGAAAAGCGGAAGGAAGTAAGGCGGCAAGCACTGTTGCCGCTGAAAAAACCCGAGTTGGACCTAAGTCGATACCGAGTGCTACTATTGTAAGGGACCGCCTTTGGGCAATCGCCCCAAGTATCTGGCGGACAAGAAGGCGGCAAGGCAAACAAAGGTATATATGATATACATGTTATTGATGTGTACTTGACTAGTGCTCGCATAGCACCGGGTATTTGATACGGTTGGTTGCTAATATTTGTAACTTTCGAATCGGGGCTGCGGAAGCGACCGCTAGCAAGGGTGAGGTCAAGATGCGTGTCGGCAATGGATCAAGTGTTGATGTGATCGCCGTCGAACGCTACCTCTCCACTTACCGTCGGATTAGTTATAAACTTAAATAATTGTTATTTGGTGCCTTGAGCATGAACATTATCTGGATCATGTTTGATGCAAAGTGGTTTTCATTCAAATCTGAGAACAATGGTTGTTCCATTTATATGAATGAAATCTTTTATGGTCATGCACCAATGTTGAATGGTTTATTTCTTGGATCTCGATGATAATGTTACACATATTCATAATGTTGATGCTAAAAGGATTAAACTTGATGATGATATATCGCATATATGTATCGCCGTCTAGGTCATATTGGCATTAAACGCATGAAGAAGCTCCATTCGGATGGACTTTTGGAATCACTTGATTATGAATCATTTGATACATGTGAGCCATGCCTTATGGGCAAGATGACTAGAACGCCTTTTCGGTTCAATGGAGCAGGCATGATTTATTGGAAATCATACATTACGATGTATGTGGTCCAATGAGTGTGTCGGTATGAGGTGGATATCGTTATTTTGTTACTTTCACGGATGATTTGAGTAGATACGGTTATATCTACTTGATGAAACACAAGTCTGAAACCTTTGAAAAGTTTAAGGAATTTCGAATGAAGTTGAAAATCATCGTAATAGAAAGATCAAATTTCTACGGTCGGCGTGGAGGTGAGTATCTAAGTTACGAGTTTAGCACTCACATGAAAGAGTGTGGAATTGTTTCACAACTCACACTGCGGAACACCACAATGAAATGGTGTGTCGAACGTCGTAATCGCATTTTATTAGATATGGTTCGATCTATGATGTCTCCGGACTTGCCGTTGTCATTTTGGGGTTATGCACTAGAAGCGCTGCATTCACTTTAAATCGGGCACCATCTAAATCCGTTGAAACGACACCGTATGAATTGTGGTTTGAAACAAACCTAAGCTGTCATTCTTAAAGTTTGGGGTTGCGATGTTTATGTGAAGAAACTTCAACCGGATAAACTCGAACCCAAAGCGGAAAAATGCGTCTTCATAGGATACCCTAAAGAAACTATTGGGTATTCCTTCTATCACAGATCCGAGGGCAAGGTTTTTGTTGCCAAGAATGGATCCTTTCTAGAAAGAGTTTCATGAAATGTGTGAGTAGTCGGAAGGTAGAACTCGAAGAGGTTGTGGAACCTTCTCTTCAAAGTATGGCGAGTAGCGGTAGCGGAAGTCGTTCGGAGTTGGCTCCACTGTTGAAGAGGAACTAATGATAATGATCATGAAACTCGAAGAGAGTACTACCGAACCTCGCGGTCAAACAGACGCATGCACTCCGAGTCAGACGGAAATCTGTCATAAATTTCATGGTTGATGAATATAATGACCTGCGACGTATGAAGAAGCGATGATGAGCCGGATTCCAACAAATGGTTAGAAGCCATGAAATCGAGATGGAATCCATGTATGAAAATCAAGTTTGGAACTTGGTGGAATTACCTCACAACGAAAGGCCGTAGAGAACAAATGGATTTTCAAAGGAAAACTGATCTTGATGGTAATGTGACCATCTATAAAGCTCGACTTATGCAAAGGGGTTTCGACAAATTCAAGGAGTTGACTACGATGAGACTTTCTCTCCCGTAGCGATGCTAAAGTCAGTTAGGATTATGTTAGCAATTGCTACATATTTCGATTATGAAATATGGCAGATGGATGTCAAAACCGCGTTTCTCAATGGTAATATTGAAGAAGAGTTGTATATGATACAACCAAAGGGTTTTGTCGATCCTAAGGATGCTAACAAGGTGTGCAAGCTTCAACGATCCATCTATGGATTGAAGCAAGCATCACGAAGTTGGAATCTCCGCTTTGATGAGGTGATCAAAGAGTTTGGAATTGTCCAAACTTATGGAGAAGCTTGTATTTACAAGAAAGTGAGTGGGAGCAATGTGGCATTTACGATATTATATGTGGATGACATATTATTGATCGAAATGATATAGAACTTTAAACAGGTGTTAAAAGTTATCTAAACAAATTTTCAATGAAGGACCTAGGTGAGCGTCATACATATTAGGCATAAAGATCTATAGAGATAGATCTAGGCGCCTAATAGGGCTATCATAAAGTACATACCTTGATAAGATTTTAAAGAAGTTTAAAATGGACGGAAGTAAGAAGGGTTCTTACCTATGTTGCAAGGCAAGACATTGAGTAAGACTCAAAGTCCGGCTTCAAGGAAGAAAGAGAGATAATGGACAAAATCCCTATGCTTGACCATAGGCTCTATTATGTACGCCATGCTATGTACAAGACCGGATGTGGCACACGCTATTAGTTTGACTAGTAGGTACCAATCGGATCCAGGTTGAACCTTTGGATAGAGGTCAAGAATATCCTTAAGTACTACGAAGAACTAAGGATATGTTTCTTGTATCTGGAGGTGAAGAAGAGCTCGTCGCTAAGTGTTATGTCGACGCTAGCTTTGACAATCGATCCGGATGACTCTAAGTCTCAATCCGGATACGTATTTCTCATGAATGGCGGAGCGGTTAGTTGGAGGAGCTCAAACAACTGTGGTAGCGGGATCAACAACGGAGGCGAATATGTTCTTGCTTGAGCGGCTCGAAGCAGTTTGGATGAAGGAGTTCATATCCGAACTAGGAGTTGTGGCAAGCGCGTTGGACCCAATGGTGATCTATTGTGACAACAATGGTGCCGTTGCCAATGCCAAAGAGCCAAGGTCTCACAAGCATTCCAAGCATATTAAGCGCCGGTTTCACTCCATCCGCGAGCATGTCAAGGATGGAGATATAAAGATTTGTAAAGTACATACGGATCTCAATGTAGCAGATCCGTTGACTAAAACTCTCCCTAGAGCAAAACATGATCAACACCAGAACTCAATGGGTGTTAGATTATTGTCTCTAGTGCAAGTGGGAGACTGAAGGGAATATGCCCTGAGAGGCAATAATAAATTGTTTATTATGTGTATTCCAAGTATATGATAGATGTTTTATTTTGCATGCTATAATTGTATTAATACGGAAACGTTAATACATGTGTGTTTAATAAACAAACAGAAAAGTTCCTAGTTAAGCCTCTCTCATAAACTAGCTCGTTGATTAACAAGATGATCAAGGTTTCCTGATCATGGACATTGGATGTTGTTAATAACGGGATCACAACATTAGTGTAATGATGTGATGAACATTCATCCGAAGTATAGCATTACGATCAAAGTCATTGAGTTTATATTGCTATAACAACTTACGAAGTGATCCTAATCCTTAGACCATGAGATCATGTCAATCACTAACAGGAAGAGTTTCTTGATAACATCAAACGTCACACCGTAACAGGTGATTATAAAGATGGGTTCAGAACTAATAAAGTGTTATGTAGAGGCTCATGGATC
The DNA here is from genome assembly GCA_030063025.1 of Avena longiglumis. NCBI lineage: Eukaryota > Viridiplantae > Streptophyta > Magnoliopsida > Poales > Poaceae > Avena > Avena longiglumis. The sequence goes on along the minus strand of CP125978.1, from coordinate 484,898,039 downwards.
GAGAGTGGAATTTGTTCATCCCGATGACGGATAGATATACTCTGGGCCCTCTCGGTGATATCACATTGATTAGCTTGCAAGCAAGTGATTTGATCACTAGAATGTTATATCACGAACGAGAAAGAGTGCATGTCGATGTAGATCAAACTAGGTATGGAGATACCGATGATCGAATCTCGGACATGTAATATATCGTGAAACAAAGGGATTAAGATACTAGCGTAAAAGGTTGGACGATCACAAGAAAGTCATCGTTGAATGTGTGGGAGTCGTATGGGTCTCGAGATCCGCTCGATTATTGATCGAGAGGGTCTCGATCATGTCCGCATTATTCACGAACCGTAGGGTGACACACTTAAGAGACACCGACATCCAATTGGAGCAAAAGTTTCATGCCGAAAGAATAAACAAGCGAGGAATTTATTTCACTAGATCAAAAGCAGGTTTTCGGGTGAAATTGCGTAAAGTGGTTATGCATGTGAAATAGAATTCTAGCAAGGGGTTATTTGTGAATGTTTGTCATTAAAGTAATTGACAAAATTCTGAATAAAATAAAGAGTTTTATTTAATGAGAGTTTGCATTAAATTTGGTGGAAATTTAATGGGATCTTTGAGTGGGATTTTGAGTGGAGGAATTTGGAGGAGTTTTGTGAGTGGAGTGTCCACCCACATGAAGAGGGAGGGCAAGGGGCAGCCCCATGCGCAGCCACCCCTTGGGTTCCCCCTCCTCCTATAAAGGCCCTCCTCTCACTTCTCACTCACACCTCCTCGTGAAGGATCTCTCCCCTCTAGAATTTATCCCCATGGTCTCGGACTAGCGAGATACATGTTCCCGGTGGCTATTCGGCAAGAAAGAGTTGTGCTTCCGCTGCATCATTTGGAGGCGAGGCGGAGGTTGCTCGGTGCCTCGAGCGTGTGTGCGAGCACGGATGCGCTTGATTTGCGGCTAGGACTTCCTCTCGATCTTGAGATCGGCAAGAGATCGTCTACATCAACCACGAGTGGGACTCGTTAAACTTTGTCGGTCTTCAAGGGTATGTTCTCTACGGATATACATCCGCCCGTTGTTTGTATCTAGTATAAATAGATCTTGGTATATAGTTCACATCGTAGGAAATTTTTTGTTTTCTATGCTGCGAACCCTTCATTTATATTGATATAACAACTTACGAAGTGATCCTAATCATTAGACCATGAGATCATGTCAATCACTAACACCGGAAGAGTTTCTTGATAACATCAAACGTCACATCGTAACAGGGTGATTATAAAGATGGATTCAGAACTAATAAAGTGTTATGTTGAGGCTCATGGATCAAGAGTGGAATTTGTTCATCCCGATGATGGATAGATATACTCTGGGCCCTCTCGGTGATATCACATTGATTAGCTTGCAAGCAAGTGATTTGATCACTAGAATGTTATATCACGAACGAGAAAGAGTGCATGTCGGTAATGAGATCAAACTAGGTATGGATATACCGATGATCGAATCTCGGACATGTAATATATCGTGAAACAAAGGGATTAAGATACTAGCGTAAAGGTTCCGACGATCACAAGAAAGTCATCGTTGAATGTGGGAGTCAAGATGGGTCTCGGATCCGCTTCGATTATTGATCCGAGAGGGTCTCGATCATGTCCGCATTATTCACGAACCGTAGGGTGACACACTTAAGAGACACCGACATCCAATTGGAGAAAATGTTTCATGCCGAAAGAATGAACAAGCGCAGAATTTATTTCACTAGATACCAAACAGGTTTGGTGAAATTGCATAAAGTGGTTATGCATGTGAAATAGAATTCTAGCAAGGGTTATTGTGAATGTTTGTCATTAAAGTAATTGACAAAATTCTGAATAAAATAAAAGAGTTTTATTTAATGAGAGTTTGCATTAAATTTGGTGGAAATTTAATGGGAATTTGAGTGGACTTTTGAGTGGAGGATTTTAAAGGGCATTTTGTGAGTGGAGTGTCCACCCACATGAATGAAGGAGGAGGAAGCCCCATGGCCGTGCCACCCCTTGGTGCCCCCTCCTCCTATAAAAGGATCCCCTCCTCACTTGTCTCTCACACCTCCTCGTGAAGGATCTCTCTCCCCCTCTACAATTTATCCCCATGGTCTCGGACTAGCGAGATACATGTTCCCGGTAGCTATTCGGCAAGAAAGAGTTGTGCTTCCGCTGCATCGCTGGAGCGAGGAGGCGGAGGTTGCTCGGTGCCTCGAACGTGTGTGCGAGCACGGATGCGCTGATTTGCGCGCTAGGACTTACTCTCGATCTTGAGATCGGCAAGAGATCGTCTACATCAACCACGAGTTGAACTCGTTAAGCTTTGTCGGTCTTCAAGGGTATGTTCTCTACGGATATACATCCGCCCGTTGTTTGTATCTATTAGATAGATCTTGGTATATAGTTCACATCGAGGAAAATTTTGTTTTCTATGTCGCGAACCCTCTAGAATCCGTTCGCCTCTCTTGTACCTAGGTTTAGTTTCTTGTCAAGATCACTAAGTCTGTCGCGTCACCTAGGCATCATCCCGACCGTAAGCGTTACGTGACTTAATATGCATTAGTGGTCTCGCATATTTTGAACCGTAACGCTTATGGCTTTTATCGGGTAGTCGGCGGATTCGTAGTTGGGTATGGTTCTTCCTGGCTCTACCTCGATTCGAGACAGGATTTTGGTGGCGCCTCCTCATTGTTATCCGGATGCACATCCTCTTGTATTTTTGTCGAGACGTGTATTGGGAGAGGAACAGGGAGGTGCTGCCGAAATTCTGCTCGGATCGGGGTAGAACCAAGGATAACTTACCCAATCTATGGATCCGGCGGCTGGTTAGGACCATCTTTTCCTATTAGACATGTAGGTTGATGAATGCGTAAAAATATGAAGCATTTAATCTCCCGTTTGATATAAAATATTATATATCTTGTTTGGCTCAAGGTATGAGTATTTCCCACTACTTATCCCAGTTACAGTACTTCCCCGAGACTCAAGTAGCATACAAATACCAGTACGGGAATCCTCTCATCAAACCTGGGGAGGTAAATAATCTACCAAAAAAATATGAAGATTGCATAGCTGGTACATGAATGCCACAAAGGCCGGGGATAACTGTATAATACTGAGGGTTACAAAAAAGCATTACGAAAAAGAAGATGACATGGTAGCCATTGAATTTTTTGAACTATTTCAATTATTCAATCAAGACGCCTTGGAAAAATCGATCATCGGTGTCTATTGTCTGTAAGTACTATTTCTGTAATTAAGTCTCTAGCTATATCGCCTCGTTTTTTGCATGTATATAATCATACTATATTATGCAGAATGAAGATTCTCGAATGCAGCAGAGGACAAATCTATGACATTGTGTTCATTGGCCCATATTTTGTTCATCAAGCTAATCTCTAAAAAAGACCCTAGGATACAGAGGATAATATTGTACACGCGTTAAGGTTTTAAGAAACCAGAAGGGAAATATTATTTCCTTACAACTTCGAGTGAGTGTTATTATCTTGTATACACTTTTTATTTCGCTTACTCGACGTTAAGTGTATAATTGATGAGTTATGCATGCGCGGCTTCCACAATATTCTCCTAATCATTCAACCTGACAAAGGGTGGGTACTAGTCATGGACTCGAAACATAAACCCCTTGAAACGTGGACGAACATGCAGATGATGCTCCAGCGGTAATTCTAATCATTACGGCACTATATCGGCAATGTTCGTGAATTTTATGATGTCAAGTAATTAATAATTTCTTTTATTCGTTTTCTTCGCTGGGCAACGCTCGGAGACGGTTCACCAAGAAGGCTAGGGGTGTTTGGACAGAAGAGCTTACATTTAAACCACTACTATATGTAAGTACCACTAGCTAGATCCGTGCATCTCTTTGATTCTAGTTTTGATACTGTTATCATGCTTGATTATTATTTTGATTCAACTTTGTTCTCGTAAAGTGTTTGACGCAGGGACCAGGGAAAAATTTATGTGAATACTATGTTTGCGAGTTCATCCGTCAGACGTGTTGTGAGAAGGGCAGAAATTTAGAGCAACTTAACGTACGTAAAAAAAATTCATAGTTTTTTATTACCATTAAATTATGTTTAGTTTTATTCATATAGGTTGACTCTTTCTTTAAATCAGCTCGAACGGCTGGGACGGTCTTGTGCCAAAGGATCGCGTACAACCAATTCAGGAGGAATTGGTGGGATTCTTGAATCAGAGGTCATAAACCCAAAGGAGAATACCATGTGAACTTGGGTGTATAGACAATAAGGACCGTACAAAGAGCTTATTTTGTATGTATATATGAATGAAACCCGTTATATCAAATGTAATATGTTCGACACTTGGATCTCTATAGTCATGATGATGTTATGTAATACAATGGTTCCTTCATTGATGAGTGCAAAATAAAAATAAAAAATAAAACAATATAAATGAATTCTCTGCGTGGCACAAAAATAACAAAATCTGTCGCGATAAAAAAGGTGGCCAAAATGAATTCTCGTCGTGGCAGAAATGTGCCAAATTGCTGCCGTGATAGAGATTTGTCGGTTCGTAACATGAACGGCAGGACGGTTCTCCTCCTCGTGAGCAGCGATCACGTGGAGCCCTTTTGTCCCGATTCGTGGCGAACCAGAGCTAAAGGGTGGAGGCTTTAGTCGATTACCTTGTCCTGGTTGGGCAACGGACTAAAGCCCCTACCAAGGACACATTGCCCTTCTCCACTAGTGCTAAAGGGCGTCCGGAGTGGTTCTTGTTTTTTGCGTGTAAGGAGTAGATCTTAGTTTAGTTGGCGCTTGCTTCATATACTATATCCACTTAGCTTTTATCGAATACACTATGAATAAGTAAAATCTTAATGTTTCTAGATACAATATAGACTATATTTTTTTTGATAAAGGGCATTTTTATTACTTAGACAGTAACTTACACCCGGCCTCTGCATATAAATGCACACAGCCGACACCAATCCACATGGTCCAAAACATAATAAGGAAATACTGGTAATTACATATCAAGCGAGAAATTGTAAAACGCCTAGGGTGAAGGGCAAGTCAATCAAGATTATGCTGCCATCCATGTCTGGTAAAAAGTCCCGTGCGTATCCTCCAGCGTGCACCTCCATGAAAATATCGCGATATTCGCACGATGCAAAGTCGACTGGACCGAAGGGTATGAGTACACCAGAGAACTGCGAGAGAACAGTTTATATCATTAAAACCTTATTATTTCTACATAGCCATAGCGACCATATAATGGCTATCGCTCGACCCTAAGAAGATTTTTGTACTTGTTATCAATACCATGTAACCAATTCCCAAAAATGTTGGCAATAGAACGTGGTGGATACAAGCTGTCTGCTTGGGTGATTGACCATATAGACGGAAAACTACATTGGAAAAATAGGTGTTTGATTGTCTCATCATGATGATGAACACATCCAGGATTTCCATGCCAATTTCGCTTAATAAGGTTGTCCTTTGTAAGGATAATCCATGACGAAGATACCAAACAAATTTTTGTTTTAAGAGGTATCTTCATCTTCCAAATCATCCTATTATCCACCATGGAATAGACGGCTGGATTAAAGCATCATACAAAGAGCTATGAAAAGGACCCGTTCTTAGTTAGATTCCAACGAATTTATCAGCTCATCAAACAGTTGTACATGTGCAAGCGATGTAGCAACATGATCCAAGAGTCAAATCTAGAACCAATTAGATCCCTCGAGCGTTATATTAGGCGGAAATGATTCGAGCACTGTGGCAACCGTTTCCTCCTTATAACGAACAATAGAATATAACGAAGGATATTGTTCTCGAAGGGTAACATTATCTAGCAATTTATCCTCCCAGAACCTTATCTGCGTCCCATTATTAATAGAGAAAGTCCCGAAGCGTAAAAAATGTTTTTTAGACGCCATTAGACCAGCCTAAAAGTGATAATCACCAGGTTTCCAAATCATTTGGGACAATGCCTTTGAGCCAATATACTTCCTTTTAATAATAGTTTGCCAAATCCCTTCTTCATTTAATAATTTGAAGAGCCATTTACTAAGGAGGGCTGTATTCTTAACCTGTAGATCATGAATAACGAGCCCACCCATTCTTTGGTCTACACAAACACTCCATTTAGATCTATACTTCTTTTCTCATTACCTCCACCAAAGAATCTTGATCGGAAATAATCCAACCTTTTAAGACACCTTTTGGATGTTGAAAAAAGCATATACAAAACCATATTACTAAGGACTGAGTTGATGAGTACAGTCTTCCCCTATAGAGAGAAGTTTGCCTTTCCAACTACTCAAACGTAATCATAATCTTTCCTCGACAATCTTCCACTCGATTTGTAAGCCTTGGTAGTGTCTTGAAATACCCAAATATCGATCGGAAAAGTGCCATGACATTTGAAGAGTTCGTTATAAAGGCCAACCTCCTATTGAGCCTCATGAAACAAAACAATTCACTTTTATGGAAATTAATTTTAATCCCGAAAGATGCTCAAAAGCCGAAAGTATGAGTTTGATTCTTGGCTTTTTCAAGATCATGTTCCATGAAAAGGATTGTATCGTGCATCTTGAAGTATAGATAACCCCCATCTACAAGATGAGGGATCACCCTTCAATCGGCCATCGGACTTAGCACGCTCAATCAAGATAGATAACATATCGCTACTATATTAAAAAGCATGGGTGATAATGGGTCCCTTGTCTTAGCCCTTCTTAGTCGAAAAGTAGCGCCAACATCGTCATTGACTTTGATGGCAACTACCACCGACTAAAAAGCTTTCGATCAAGGAGCACCAATCCGCGAAAAACCTTTCATTCGAGAACTTGTTGTAAAAGGACCAATTAACTTTGTCATAAGCTTTCTCAAAGTCAATTTTAAAATTACCCCATTCGGTTTCTTTCTGGAGTTCATGAACGTTTCATGTAAGGTAGCCACACCATCCGAATGTGTCTCCTTGCATGAAAGCGGTTTGTGAAGGCTAACAACATGATCACCACGAGTTCAACCCGATAGTGGCAACCTTGGTAAAAATCTTGAAGCTAACATTAAGAAGCGGATCGGTCTATATTGTTGGATCTTACCTTCATTAACCTTAGCGTAATATGATTTCACCAAAGTTCAACTGAAACAGATCAAGTTGACCCTCATGTAAAGCACTAAACATATTCAAGAGATCTGGCTTGATTACATCCCAAAAAGTTTGGTAAAACTCAGCGGGGAAACCATCCGGACCAGGTGCCTTATTATGCTCCATTTGGAAAACAGCTAATTTGACTTCCTCCTCAGAATAGGCGGTCGGATATTTATTTTCCTCCACAGAAACTTGGGGTATATCATTAATTTGGGACTCATCCATTGAGAAAGTGCCTTCCTCTGGATCCCCAAACAAACCCTTGTAATAATTCGTAATGTAAGACTTTAGTTGCTCATGTCCTTCAATCAGCTCGTCATTATGCTTTAAGGAATGAATACATTTCTTCTTGTGTCTGCCATTTGCAACACTGTGAAAGTATCTAGTATTCGAATCCCCATGCAAAATAAATTGTGATTTAGAACGTTGATACCATTGAGTTCCTCCTCGCGCAGTAACCGGGCAATCTCCGCATTTGATTGGCTTTTTAGCTCAATTTCTGCGGTGAGCAACCGGTTTCGCTAAAGCTTCGAGATCATCAATAGTAGCAGAAAGTCTAAGTTTTTCCTTTTTTAAGAATACCAGCAGTGTGATGCGCCCAACCCCCGAGATGTTTTCGTGTCAAACTCACTTTATTATTCCATCTCTGGATTGGGGTAGCACCAGCAACCGGTCTTTCCCAAACTGCTTTCACCGTATCATGGAAACCATCCCGAAGCAGCCATCCAAGCTCAAATTTGAAAGGACGGCCACAACGTGGTAATGGTAAACCAGTGGTTAGCAAAATGGGAGCATGATCAGACAGAGACTCAATACGTTCTAGAGCGCGTACCAAAACTAGAGGGAAGTGCTCTTCCCATTCTGAGTCCATCAGTACACGATCAAGTTTTTCGTATGTTGGTTCCACCAAAGAATTAGCCCAAGTAAATTTTCGACCAATCATGTTTACTTCCTTCAAATCAAGACTGTCAATGACAGCATTAAAGAGGAAGGACCAATGATCGTCGAAGCGGCCTTTGCTCTTCTCAAATGGAAACCGAAGCAAGTTAAAATCCCCCTATAAGGATAGGGTACGGATTGTCCTTTGCTAAGTTCACCAATTCTCGAAGGAAATCGGCCTTGAAAGCCTCTTGAGCCGCACCATATACAGCAAACCGAGTCCACGAAATTATCACTTTTATTACGGATGTGTAGTTTAATATGAAACTCCCCGTCCGCAGCTAATATATCCATTGTGTCTCGCCACGCCAAGTAAAATGCCCCAGACCGTCCCTGGGTGGATGAGAATGCCACATAAAATCTATACCGCGATAGGAGATCTAGTATAGTGCAGAAAATTCTCGTCTACTGTTTGAGATAACAAAATCCAAATTGTGTTCCCTAGAACATAGTGCAATGTGTAAATGTTTAGCCAAGTCTCGAAGACCTCTGCTATTCAAAAGCATGTCATTCATTGGGAAACAATAATAGATTTAGGCGCAAGATCTATTCTGATTTATTACATTTTTCGGAATTTGATTTACGACCAGAAGAAGTTAGCTCATAAATTGAGCTTAATCTATCTTTGTCCAAACCAACTTCAAGAACTTCACCTACTAGATGAGATAGGATCAGACCATCTGCCGAGATGTCTGTATCCTCATCATCAGAGTAGGTGGAAATATAAGAGGTCGAGGCTTTTGGAACAACCGTTAACCGGTCAAATTCCATCCGCTTCAAGACCTTAGCAGAAATAGAAACATCACTTACGTTCTTACCTAAACTAATTCCAACAGAATTAAGCTTAGAATTAATGCAAGTCGATGAAAAAGGAATAAAAGACTTGGATGAAGAGGGTTACCACCGTGTCCAGATTCTTCTCCGCCTTCCTGCGCATGGCCTTCTCTAAAGAACCCATGTCAGTAGACGTAATTCATTCGATCACAAAGGGAAATTGGTATCGTATGTAAGTGGTTCATTCGATCACAAAGTAATCGTAGAAATATGTGGGAGCCATATGAATTTCCAGATTCCTCTATTGGTTATTGTTCGGAGAAGTGTCTCGATCATGTCTGCATAATTCACGAACCGTAGGGAGACACACTTAAGGATTCGACGTTGTTGAGTAGTTATGGAATGATGAGTAAGAGACCGAATGTTGTTCGGAGTCTTGGATGGGATCCGGGATATCATGAGATCCGGAATGGTCCGGAGAATAAGATTCATATAAGGAAAGTCCTGTTTCGGGGTTGGAGAATGGTTCCGGTGTTTTCATCGGGAATGTTCTAGAAGGTTCCGAAATGTCCGTCACTCCGGAGGGGAAGGGTACATGAATGTGTCATAACAAGTTGGAATGGTTGCATCATCTAGCCTCTCCTCCTTGTTGTGTCTAAACCCTAGATCACCGAGGCTCTCTCATAGTCCACCATACTTGCTCCGGCTTAAGACGAAGCCTGCGAGATCTCCCTCTACTTCGGTACCACGCAGTCGTCTTTGCTGCTAGAACAAGGGAGAGGAAGGTCTTCATCAGTACCAAACGTGTTGCGGAAGCGCTTGAGCAGCACTACTGGAAGGATCATCTACGCGATCTTGAGATGGAAGAGTCGACTACATCACCCACGAGAATCCGCTCTCGTTAAACACTTTGGAATCTTCGAGGTGAGTTATTATATCGACTCGTTACAATCTAGTAGATAGATCTTGGCTTGTTTGTTTGTATGCGGTAGAAATTTTTTGTTTTCCATGCTACGAACCCCTACACGCTTGCCATGCATCAAACCGGCTCTACCTCCACAAAGAATTGAACAATACTCCATATGAAATACTTACGGGTAACAATCCCAACATATCTTACTTCCCGGTGTTTGGTTGTAAGTGTTTCTATCTCATAAAGGGCGTTTGTTGTCCAAATTCGATTCCAAAGCATTAGAGGGTATTTTTGTTGGCTATGGTCTCGAATCTGACACTTATAGAATCTATGATAAGCTCTCTGGAGCCGTCATAGAATCTTGTAGTGTGACCTTTGAAGAATATGATGGTCCCCAAGGGGGCGTGTTGATGCTTGTGATGGAGATGATGAAATGCCTCAGGATGCCATAGGAAGAATGGGTGTGGGATATATCTTCCCCGTTGAGGAACCCCTTATGGAGGATCAAGAAGAACTATGCTCTACTCAAGTGGATCCCTCATCTTCACAACAACAACAACAACAACAACAACAACAACAACAACAACAACAACAACAACAACAACAACAAGCTCCATCTATCGAGGAGGATAATGACCCAAGCCAAAGACAGTCTGTGGACCCTCAACATGTTGATCAAGGTGACATGTCTAGTGAGGAGGAGCTTGAGTCACCATTCTCCAGAATGACAAGTGCTGCTCGGTCCATTAGACAAGAAGATCTACACAATCAGCCGTGAGAGCAGGTCAACTCCAATCTAGTAATGTACCGGATCAAGACCAAGGTCAACCTTTTCCTCTTAAAGAAGAGAATGATTCCGATGATGATCAAGGTCAATTTGATGGTCAAGAAAAGGACCAAAATGATGAAGAGGTCCCCACAAGAAACAACAAGGAGACCCATACTCGTTGCGAAGCTACAATGGATATGATGTTGGAATTAAGAGACCATTCTCTATAGAATGTGGTTGGAGATCTAAGGAGAGAAATATCCACAAGATCACAATTGAAGAGATTTAGTGAACACCAAGCACACATCTCCATGATTGAACCAAAGAAAGTGTGGGAAGCTCTTGAAGATTCAGAATGGTTGGAAGCAATGCACAAAGAGCTCAACAATTTTGAGAGAAACAAAGTATGGAAGTTAGTTGAGAAGTCAAAGGATTGCCGCAATGTTATAGGCACCAAGTGGATATTCAAGAACAAGCAAGATGAGCATGAAATTATAGTAAGGAACAAGGAAAGATTGGTTGCACAAGGGTTCTCTCAAATTGAAGTCATTGATTATGGAGAGACATATGCACCAGTGGCTTGCCTTGAGTCCATCCGTATCCTTCTTTCTTATGCGAAACATCATAACTTTAAGTTGCAACAAATGGATGTAGAAAGTGCATTTCTTAATGGTCCATTGAATGAGTTGGTATATGTAAAGCAACCCCCAGGATTTGAGGATCCCAACTTCCCAAACCATGTCTACAAACTTGATAAGTCGCTCTATGGGCTCAAACAAGCCCCACACACGCAGTATGAGCACCTTAGAGTTGTTGTTTGACCGTGGCTTTGAGGTTGGGAAAATCGATCCCACTCTTTTACTAAAAGATCAATGGGGAGATTTTGTATGCCAAATATATGTTGATGATATTATCTTTGGCTCATCTAACAAAGCTTTTAATGATAAATTCTCAAAGCTTATGACTAATAGGTTCCGGGTGTCTGATGGGGGAGTTGAGAGTATTTCTTGGTTTTGAGATCAAGCAAGTAAGAGGAGGAACATTCTTCAACCAAGCCAAGTACACTCAAGATATGCTCAAAAGATTCAACATGAAAGTTTTAAATGGTGCTCCTACCCCATGGCTACAAAGACTCATCTTGAACTAAATCCAAATGGTAAAGACATGGATCAAAAGGTATACCGATCTATGATTGGTTCTTTGCTTTACCTTTGTGCATCTAGACCCGATATTGTGTTGAGTGTAGGAGTATGTTCAAGATATCAAGAGGCTCCTAAATAAAGCCATTTGATGGCGGTCAAGAGAATCTTTTGATATTTGGTTCATACCCCACACTATGGTCTTTGGTATCCTCGAGGGTAAACATTTGCTCTTTATGGGTACACGGACTCGGATTTGGCTGGTGATAAGGATGATAGAAAATCAACGTCCAGGGCTTGCCAATTCCTTGGTAGGTCCTTGGTATGTTGGTCTTTTAAGAAGCAAAATTTATATCTCTCTCCACCACCGAAGCCAAGTATGTGGCAGCTGCTAGTGCTTGCACCCAATTGCTATGGATGAGGCAAACTTTAAAGGAATATGGTGTCCATTGTGACAAAGTGCCTCTTCTATGTGACAATGAAAGTGCTATCAAGATTGCTTACAACCCGGTGGATCACACAAGGACAAAGCATATTGAGATTCGTCATCACTTCATTAGGGATCATGTTACTCGAGGTGATATTGAGCTATCATATGTGTCAACCAAAGACCAATTTGCCGACATCTTCACGAAGCCACTTGATGAAGCAAGGTTTTGTTATTTGAGGAATGAACTAAATATCATAGATTCAAGGATCTTGACTATCACCTTGCATACTCACCTATGTATTGACCCTTATTTGGTTTAGGTGTAGGAATGGAGATAGGGGAGTGCGGTCCTAATACATTGGACTATCCCTCCCCCCCCCATAATGACAACATTAATGAAATTCAATTCTCTTAATATAATTTTGTGATATGTGAGATTTATTGTTGAGTAGTGTCTATGAACCCAAGGATAATTCTTCGCGGTGTCATGCCACAGACTCTTATATGGTGGTCTCGGCCACCGCCCTCTTCTTAAGTGAAGAGTTTGTTCTTGGATTATTTTGATTGGAATTTAATTTTTCCATCTTTTTAGATCTTTTTCGACTCATTGGTTTTTCACAGTACATCCTCTAAATCCCAGGCCTACTCTCACCTACAAACATGCTCCTCTTGCCACACATTTGTATAAACACTTGAAACTGGGGTTTCTGGTCGAAGGGGGGCGGAGTGTCTGCCCTGTACCAACCGGAGTGTCCGGCCTAGCCGGACTCTCCGCTTGGTACAGACCGGACATTCCAGTCGGGCCGGACATTCCGGCACATATGGCCCGGACTGTGTGCCCCCAACGGTTTCGTTCTGATATCAGGGGTCGGGGATAAGTGGACGGTTGAGTCCTCCTTCTTCTCCCCAACTCTCTCTTCCTCTCAGACCGATGCCCCCGACTAGGAGCTTCATCAGGAGGGCTCCTCCACCCCGGATCTTGTCGTTGCCACCGGCCATTTTCCTCCCCTTGCCGCTGGGATCCGTTCCCCTCCGGTGAAGGTCCCAGTCGATACTGGTATGATGCCCCCTTCTTCTCCATCTCTAGGGTTGGCCTAGATGAATTTTTTTGCTTTGACATAACAAACTAGTAGGTGGCACATGTATATTATATTACAATTACTTGTACACGAGGATTATCTATAATGTTATGGTCAAGTAAAGTCCTCCTTATCCACTAATCTTGATATATCCTAACTATACAGGATATTCCATGGTTGTCCTTAAAGTGTAATACAAACACATGTTTGCAATATAAATTGTCATTTTATTGATAATATAAGTTTGTAATATTAGTCAAACAACAATATTAGATTATGATGACACATGATTTATTTTGAGTTACAACCAAATTGAACAACTCTAACTTATTATATAAACTCAGTGTTCTTAAATATGGTATTCTTAAGAATATGTCTAATGTTACGATTCTACACTTTAAGATATATTGCTTTTCAAAGAATATACATATATAAGTATGTTTTATAGTATAATTTATGGTGTCATTTTGTTTGTAAATTTAATTATTGTATCTAAGGAATATGTGGTGTCTCTTGTTTTTAATGTCACAATCGTATTTACTTGGCACAAACACATGGACTTTGAGTTGAATATATATTTTTAATTTAACATTTATCATCCTTAAGAAACATAATAATTCAATATTCAAGTAAAATCTACATTATCTCTTTTCATTCGTGTTTTACTACACAGATATTCAACTATAGTATAAGAATGTGATGATGTAGTAGATAGTTTTGTGTTACACTCTTTACATCTAATTTTTAAAACCATATATGACAGGTGATATGAATGTTGAATCACAAAAGGTTGTACTTCAAATTTATTAGTCATTAGAAGAAGGTAGACAATTTTGGTATGCTATTATGATCTATAAAGTGTCATTTTTTTTGTTCGCTAGATTTGAATGCAACTATAGAGAACTTTTTTGATGATCAAGCATAGAGAGCTCTTGGTTTAACATCTACATTTTTAGAAATATATAACTGAAACTTACCATGTGAAGTTCCATGATGTTGAGACCAGGATGTACTATTTATCGCTCTGTGATCTAACAAATATCTTAAAACCATGATACGTGTATAACTTGTTGTTGAATCTTAACAAGATATTTTGATATTTGACATGCTTAGAGCTAGAGGAATTATTGGTGTCTCCACCATAATTACAAAAGTATACCCTTTTCACCCTATGTACAAGACGGCAAGGGGGTTTGTCAAGGTACCTTGGTCGATATGGGACTTGTCAAGTATGAAAAAAACCAACATCAAGTAAATATGATATGGTATAATTGATGAAAAAACACAATGATACTACTAAAATAACATTGTGAGAGCATCTTTATTGGATGTCCAATTACAACCTAAGGTGGATACGCCAGCCTTGACATCTATCTTTCCAGTGTTCATCGTGTTTCAACCCCTCATTGGTCGTCAAATTGTGAAGATCGGATAAGAGCTTTGGCCTTTCTCGCTAAAAGGGAGTTTGGCTCTAATATTTTGTACACTTTGTCGTGAAATAAGTGATTTAAGTTTGTCTAGATTCATATCTATCGAAATACTACAACATGTTTTTTTACTATATGCTTGGTAGGCATATATTACTTGTATATATAATTGTAGCAATATAAAGATGGTACACATACAAGAAAAGAAAACAAGGAGAAAACAAGCGGTTGAGCAAATGCAAATGTCCTCGCCATAACTACTAAGAATCCAAATCCTTCAACGTCACTGGTGAAGAAGAAGATCATCAGCAACTGGTCCACATTTTAGTACTGAAGAAACCCCTAGCCATAAGGAGTTACTGAGCCGCAATAATGTAACACCCTCAGAATCGGCCCTATGCAAGTTTTAGCGAAATTCGCCAAACCCGCATAGAAACGATTCGACGGTGCCCACCAGGCACTCTCGTGCGGGTGGAAAAACAAAGTAATAACATTACACAACAGTCCTCGATGGGACCCACAGAACAGATATATACAGCAGCGACTCAAAGAGTCAAGAATTCAAATACGCGGTACAAAGATCCAAATCACCTTGAAAAGAGGGGGCGTCCGACTACGGACAAGATGCAAATGGGGCTAAGAGCCCTGAGGAAAACCAATGGCGTCCACACCACCTGGCCAAGCGGAAGGGTAACCCCGCTAACGGCGTCGATCTCAAACCTGCTTAAACAAAAAGGGGTGCCGACAAAGGGCAAAGGAAAAGAAGGAGCGTCAGTACTGAGGCCAGTACACGGCGAGGCTAGAATTCGGCGGTCCTCGCCTACATAGGTATGGTGGACTGAAGCGGCGACGAAGCATGCACTAAACAACCTATAGAGACTCGATACAACTGTCGGCTATCGAGAGAGGTGAGAAAGACCTATTCGGATCCAACTGAGACTATCATCAAACAAACCCATCTGGCGTTTCCCCTCGTCACCAAACGAGGAAGTCAACGAGAACTCACACGGTTGGCGCTTTACTTATTCGGTTATAGTTGCGGCACTTTACTAGTCGAGTTTAGATATTCGACCTGGTAAAGTAAGCGATGGGCACTTTAAGTAACCATTCCGTTATAGTGGCAACACTTACTAGTCGATACAATTATCGAGATAACCCCAAAACCCAAAGGTGGTTGGTACTTTTACTTAGCCATTCCGTTGTAGTGAAGCGATTACTAGTCAAATCGAATACAAGTCAATTTATAACGATAAACTTTAGTTATAGTTGTCTATGATCGGACAACGTGCTCCAAGTCGTCCATAACCGGACACGGCTTCGAAAAGATTAAACCCTGAGGGTGCACCAAAGTATCCACAGCACTTGACCCTTTTGCCGATCGTTAACATACACCCATCGGTATGTCGGCGGGGCCTAAGTCACGACGTTCCCGGACAAAAGCAAGCCTTGGGGGCCACCCCACTAAGTACACCCATAGCGAAGTCGGCGGTCTCCGACGGACTTAGGGTTTGTGGGTGATGGTAACAGTATGCCCCAAACGGGGCTATCGATACCACGTAAACGGGTCACAATTACTAAACAGTGCGATGCTACCTCGCAATCGTAAATAAAGCTAAAGCATGGCATAGGTACAGGATAGTAAATAAAACCCCAAACTAGTTTGTGGCCCCAAGACAAGACTTTGAAATCAGGTAATTATCAATGGGGGCCCATATCTCCCCACGTGGTTAGCGCTCGATCTCGGAGCAGTGTCAAGAACTCGGGTCCCACGGGACACAAGTGGGCGTCGGAAACCAAATCTTACCTATCACCCACGATGCCTCGCTTGCAATTTTAGTTGTTAAACAGGAATTAAAGTGAACAATAATTAAACCATGATCATCTCCAACGTCAACATGCGGCAATTCTCCAACAAAGGTGGTACTTGACGGCAAGCAAAACACTCGAGCAGCGACTACGACACGCGGGTCCAACTATCTACCAAACAACAGGTAATAGGATGTGTCCAAGGCTATATATGGCTGCAAGGGATATCACGATGCGAAACTAGAGCATCGCGACCTGAGATAGCAAAGATCAACAGGAGGGAAGTAAATGCTATAAAAGTAAGATAGGTAGAAAGAGGGAGATGCTCGCCTGAAAACATTGTCGAAGGGTTCAACCGAAGATCGGGGCGAAGCTCACATCAACTCAACGGCCTTGTCCGCGAAGAAGCAAAACACTAGCAGAGACACCGGATGCAATATTTAATACCACGGCAGAAGATCGGCATGATGCATGTATGATGCATGGCATGGCAAAGGTGCGATGCAAATGGGTCATTTTAAGCGGAACCGGGGTCCCGACAATTAATTTAGGTGGTTCAAGTTGTTTAGATACCCCGCAATTTAAATGTTGTTTAGCAATGTAACAGATAGAGCCGGTTCGCTACACATGTTTAAATGAGGCCAATATGAGACTAGGTTTGCCCGCATATGGGCCCCATATTTAATTATTAGGTGAATCGGCCTAAGGCCCCCAAACCACAGATATGCATGCGAGTATGACAGTTCAAAATGCAATCAAGTTGTTATTATGTTGTGAAATAAGGTTATCGGATAAGAGTCACACTTTAGGGTTCTCGACGATCTTGGGGGTTCCGGGGGTTCGGTTTCGGCAGTCCGAGGTTCACGGCAGTTCATTCTCGGTCGGGTAGGTCTTGGCGCATCCGGGGTCTTGGTTCACGTTCGGTCATGGCGTTCGACGAAGCACTTGTCGCATCGGGGTTCTCGGACTCGGTGTCGGGTGAAGCACTTGCGTTCCCTCTTGTCGGAGGCCTTGTTGCCCTCGGCGAAGAACTTGGCGTCAACGGTTCGAGAAGCGATCTTGACGCACCGGCTGAATCGGCCTTGGTCTTGGTCGGATCGTTGGTAGTTCTTGATGTCCGGGAACTCGGGTCCGGGCTCGCCGCTATGCGAGTGGATCTTGTCAACTCGGCTCGCCGCTAGCTTCCACGAAGAAGCACTCGGGATCTCAATAGATTGTCGGTCTTGAGCTCGTTGTCCGGGTTCCTCTGGCGATAGCGATCTTGACGGAGGGAACTTGGGGTTTGCGGGTCCGTTCTTGGCGTCGATCTTGTCGTCTCCACCAATTCACTTAGCACCACTTGGTACTACCCATGGACACACGGGTGGAGGCGGAGCGGTGGCTCGCTGATCCGGCAAGGGGCGGGCACATCGCCGGGGCGCCCTCGCTGCGATGAGACACAAGGAGCTCGGAGGTCGCGACTTGGCAGGGGCCCACCGAGGCAGGCTTGGGCGGCTCAATGGACGAGGCGGCGGGCGGAGCCGCAGCGAGGAGGACCCGAGGACGGCTCGGCAGGGGCGGGCAGGCGGTCGGCAGTGGCGGGGTTTGGCGAGGGTGCGTGCGAGGCCCGGCAGCGTCTTGCTGGGGCCCAGCGGCGGCGGCAGGGCAGAGCGGATGGGGAAGGCTGCTGGCGGGACTGCGGGCGGAGGCTGGGCAGCGACGATGTTGGCGGGCTCGCGAGGCGGCGGGCGAGGGGCGCGGTGGGGAAGCGGCGAGGGCAGTGAGGGCGGCCCGGCAATGAGTGCGAAGGCGAGGAGGAGAGGTGGACTGGGGCGGCGCACGGCGGAGGGAAGGAGGGAGAGCGGCAGGGCTCGGCGGGGGAGAGAGCGGAGGGTTGGCCATGTGGCGCTGCGTGAGTGGGTGAGGGGTGGGCAAGGGTGATGTGGCGTGTTAGGATAGGTTGGGGTGATGTGGAAGGAGGGGGTGGGTAGAGTTTTGGGTAGAATAGGATTTAGATGGGGCGGCAGGTTGGACCGTTTAGTTTCCTGGGGCGGTCGTTCGGGTCGCTCTGGCCCGTTCGACTGCCCCTATTAAAATACTTTAAATTTTATTTATTATCAAATAACTTTTATGCTAAGCTTTAGACAAACAAATTATCCGGAACATCCGGGGGTTTGGCGTTTGAATGGAGACGAGGCGTTAGGGAATTCAAACACAGGTTTTCGAAAATAGTTTGTGACAAACAATTCATGATGATGACGATGCAATGCACAAATTCAACGCGATTTTCTAGTAGTGGTTTTGCGGGATGCCACAATTCGACACCACTAACAAAGGATCTCGCCCTCGAGATCCGCCTCATGGTACCGAAAGGAAGGTCGGCGATCTGCGTCTTCTCGCTTCGTGTAGATCCTCGCGACACCACTAACAAGAGGTCGTTGTTCACGTTCGTCAAGAGAGCACTCCGGATAAACAACGGACGAAGGGAAGGGTAAGGCCACCTCTACTTCAGCGGAAGGAGTAAATTGCATCGATCCATCATTCAATGTACATAAGCGAATGATAAGAGTAGTGGTATGGTCGCGACTCCATCCCGCACTCAAAGCATTACTATGTACACGAATAGACAGATTATGCAACCAACTCTCAGGATTCAGACTGAAGATCTCGACAAGCGAGGTTCGGAAACAAAGGGGTGATGCAGACTCTGCATCAGATCTGGCGTAGAAGATGTCGTCGCGTCGGAAAACACCGGAAGGCACATACAAGGAACAAAGAATGGTACCACCGTAGACGGATTCATCAGGCAGCTTGAACACCGGATGGTAGAACACCATTACCAAAGGAGGAGACGAAACCCTAAAGTGCAGCGGAAACCCAACCACGAGAATTCACGGACTCGAAGAAAGAGAGAGTGGATTCAAAACACGTAGGGATAAGAGGAACAGAGAGGGTAAGGTAAAATCAGACCTAATCGAACTATCCAACCGATTTTTGCAAAATAATTTTGACACTCTACTTGCCGTTAGCTAGGTTATCCTACAGTTGGACTTGTGGGGTATCGAATAGCTGAGCTCGATACCACTCAGTAACACCTCGAATCGGCCCTATGCAAGTTTTAGCGAAATCGCCAAACCCGCATAGAAGCGATTCGAAAGGTGCCCTGAGCACTCTCGTGCGGGTGGAAAAACAAAGTAATAACATTACACAACAGTCCTCGATGGGACCCACAGAACAGATATATACAACAGCGACTCAAAGAGTCAAGAATACAGATGTACGGTACAAAGATCCAAATCACCTTGAAAAGAGGGAGCGTCCGACTACGGACAAGATGCAAATGGGGCTAAGAGCCCTGAAGAATAACCAATGGCGTCCACAACCCTGCCCAGGCCAAGCCGGAAGGGTAACCCTGCTAACGGCGTCGATCTCAAACCTGCTTAAACAAAAGGGGTGCCGACAAAGGGCAAAGGAAAAAGAAGGAGCGTCGATCTTGAGGCGATGCAGCGAGGCTAGAATTGGCGGTCCTCGCCTACATAGGTATGGTGGATCGAGCGGCAGCATGCACTAAACAACCTATAGAGACTCGATACAACTGGCGGCTATCAGAGAGGGGTGAGAAAGACCTATTCGGATCCAACCTGAGACTATCATCAAACAAACCCATCCTGGCGTTTCCCCCTCGTCACCAAACGAGGAAGTCAACCGAGGAACTCACACAGTTGGCAGTTTTACTTATTCGGTTATAGTTGCGGCACTTTACTAGTCAGGTTTAGATATTCGACCTGGTAAAGTAAGCAGTGGGCACTTTTAAGTAACCATTCCGTTATAGTGGCAACACTTACTAGTCAGATACAATTATCAGGAGATAACCCCAAAACCCAGCAGTGGTTGGTACTTTTACTTAGCCATTCCGTTGTAGTGAAGCTGATTACTAGTCAAATCGAATACAAGTCAATTTATAACAGTAAACTTTAGTTATAGTTGTCTATGATCAGACACTGTGCTCCAAGTCGTCCATAACCGCGGACACGGCTTCTCGAAAAGATTAAACCCTGCAGGGGTGCACCAAAGTATCCACAGGCACTTCGACCCTTTTGCGGATCGGTTAACATACACCCATCGGTATGTCGGCGGGGCCTAAGTCACGGCGTTCCTGGACAAAGCAAGCCTTTGGGGCCACCCACTAAGTACACCATAGCAAGTCGGCCGGTCTCGAGACGGACTTAGGGTTTGTGGGGCCGATGTGACGGTATGCCCCAAGCGGGGTATCGATACCAAAAGCGGTCACAATTCCTAAACGACAAATGCGGTACCTCGCACAATCGTAAATAAAGCAGTAAAGCATGGCATAGGTACAGGATAGTAAATAAAACCCCAAACTAGTTTGTGGCCCCAAGACTGATACTTTGAAATCAGTAATTATCAATGGGGCCCATATCTCCCACCGTGGTTAGCGGCGCTCGATCTCGAACAGTGTCAAGAACTCGGGTCCTACGGGACACAAGTGGGCGGTCGGAAACCAAATCTTACCTATCACCCACCGATGCCTCTGCTTAGCAATTTTAGTTGTTAAACAGGAATTAAAGTGAACAATAATTAAGCCTTGATCATCTCCAACGTCAACATGCGGCAATTCTCCAACAAAGGTGGTACTTGACGGCAGCAAAACACTTGAGCAAGCGACTACGACACGCGGGTCCAACTATCTACCAAACAACAGGTAATAGGATGTGTCCAAGGCTATATATGGCTGCAAGGGATATCACGGTACGAAACTAGAGCATCGCGACACAGATAGCAAAGATCAACAGGAGGGAAGTAAATGCTATAAAAGTAAGATAGGTAGAAAAAGGGAGATGCTCGCCTGAAAACATTGTCGAAGGGTTCAACCGAAGATCGGGGCGAAGCTCACATCAACTCAACGGCCTTGTTCGCGAAGAAGCAAAACACTAGCAGAGACACCGGATGCAATATTTAATACCACGGCAGAAGATCGGCATGATGCATGTATGATGCATGGCATGGCAAAGGTGCGATGCAAATGGGTCATTTTAAGCGGAACCGGGGTCCCGACAATTAATTTAGGTGGTTCAAGTTGTTTAGATACCCCGCAATTTAAATGTTGTTTAGCAATGTAACAGATAGAGCCGGTTCGCTACACATGTTTAAATGAGGCCAATATGAGACTAGGTTTGCCCGCATATGGGCCCCATATTTAATTATTAGGTGAATCGGCCTAAGGCCCCCAAACCACAGATATGCATGCGAGTATGACAGTTCAAAATGCAATCAAGTTGTTATTATGTTGTGAAATAAGGTTATCGGATAAGAGTCACACTTTAGGGTTCTCGACGATCTTGGGGGTTCCGGGGGTTCGGGTTTCGACAGGGTCCAGGGTTCGACGGTTCTGTTCTCGGTATCGGGGTAGGTCTTGGCGCATCCGGGGTCTTCGGTTCACGTTGCCGGTCATGGCGTTCGGGACGAAGCACTTGTCGCATCGGGGGTTCTCGGCGGACTCGGTGTCCGGGGTGAAGCACTTGGCGTTCCCTGTCTTGTCGGAGGCCTTGTTGCCCTACGGCGAAGAACTTGGCGTCAACGGGTTCGAGAAGGCGATCTTGGCGGCACGGTCTGGAATCGGCCTTGGTCTTGGTCGGATCGTTGGTAGTTCTTGATGTCCGGGAACTCGGGTCGGGCTCGCCGCTATGCGAGTGGATCTTGTCAAACTCGGCTCCTTCGCTAGCTTCCACGAAGAAGCACTCGGGATCTCGATAGATTGTCGGTCTTGAGCTCGTTGTCGGTTCCTCTGGTCCCGATGACGATCTTGTGGGGAGGAACTTGGGGTTTTGCGGGTCCGTTCTTGGCGTCGATCTTGTCGTCTCCACCAATTCACTTAGCACCACTTGGTACTACCCATGGACCTGCAGGTGGGCGGAGGCGGTGGCTCGCTGATCCGGCAAGGGAGGCGGGCACATCGCTGGGGGCGCCCTCGCTGCGATGACCGACACAAGGAGCTCGGAGGCCTACATGAGGCAGGCCGAGGGCCAGGCAGGCTCAGCGAGGCCAATGAGCGAGGCGGAGAGCAGCGTGAGGACCGAGGGCAGGCTCGGCGGGGCACGGAGGCCGAGTCGAGCAGGTGGCGGCGGGGTTTGGCGAGGGTGCGGGCCCGGCAGCGTCTGCTCTTGAGGCCCCGGCCAGCAGCGGGGCAGCCGGATGGGAGGCTGCTGGCCGCTTGGGCGGGGAGCAGAGGCGGCGGCGATGTTGGCGGGGGCTCGCGAGGCGGCGCGGGTCCAGCGACAGTGGGAAAAGGCGGCTGGCAGGCGGCCCGACAGTGCAGCGGGTCTGTGGCGAGGAGAGGTGGGCCAGGGCGGCCTGAGGGAAGGAGAGAGAGCGGCAGGGCTCGGCGGGGGAGAGAGCGGAGGGTTGGCCATGTGGCGCTGCGTGAGTGGGTGAGGGGTGGGCAAGGGTGATGTGGCGTGTTAGGATAGGTTGGGGTGATGTGGAAGGAGGGGGTGGGTAGAGTTTTGGGTAGAATAGGATTTAGATGGGGCGGCAGGTTGGACCGTTTAGTTTCCTGGGGCGGTCGTTCGGGTCGCTCTGGCCCGTTCGACTGCCCCTATTAAAATACTTTAAATTTTATTTATTATCAAATAACTTTTATGCTAAGCTTTAGACAAACAAATTATCCGGAACATCCGGGGGTTTGACGTTTGAATGGAGACGAGGCGTTAGGGAATTCAAACACAGGTTTTCGAAAATAGTTTGTGACAAACAATTCATGATGATGACGATGCAATGCACAAATTCAACGCGATTTTCTAGTAGTGGTTTTGCGGGATGCCACAAATAACCACCAACCCCATAAGACTGGATCTAGCATGCTGCTAAAGAACATCAGCTGGAGGAGCCCTCCGATCATCTTCAACGCCGGATCCGGGGACAATGCCACCCCGCCTATCAAGCGGCTGGATCCTCCACCATCCACCATAAACCAGAAGCAATCCGCACTGTCGCACTCCAAGGCCGACGGGATCAGATCGGCGACAAGAGCAACACCACACAAAGCCGGAGCACTTCTAACCAGCAGCCCGATCCTCCACCATCCACCACAAACCAGCAATACTACATGTTTAAATACATGCGAATCTAGACAAATACATGTCACTCATTCCTGGACGGAGGGAGTATGATCAGATTCTCTTTTTAGGGGTTCGTCATACCAGAATGAGAGCTCTAGAAAGCAAATATGCCTTCAAAACTAAAACATTTCACTTAGATGTGTATGGGTGTTGATATGGGTATGACCTATCGGATCCCTATGGCTAGTTACCCTAAACGCATAAAAGCTTATGGCCTACAAAGGCCCAACGGAGTCTAACAGGCACCCACGAATAAAGACTTGTCTTACCGATTAAGGAATAGTCATGAACCGACTTAGAGTTCGCATTGTAAACACAAACTTGTAACCTTTCTGGCTGCGGATCAAGGACCCAGCCTCTCATATAAAGGCTAGGAGGATCCAACGGAAAGGGAACCTTAGCTTTTTTGCAATCCGCCGTGAGCTAGATCGCAACTAGCGAATCAATGACTTTGTAACCATGTTTTCTCTATAATCAGACTACATCGACTTTCTTATTTGTCTAATCAGCCGACAAAATCGCCAACACTCTCTTTTCTGTGAAACCCTAAGTCCATAACAATGGGTATTGTCGAGGTTACCTCTCGTCAGATGGCATATACTGACTACAGAATGGCAAAAATAGGAGGATGCCATGTGAGGTGGGATGCAGGTTATGTGGGGAGGAAGAAAGAACATATAACCAAGCAAGACCCTACGGTTGCAATTTTTGGGTAATTGGATGACAACATTTCTCCTTAGCCCAACGTGCAAACTATAAATCATGTATCAATAAGAGAAAATCCACTTCACTGCTCCTTCTGATTCAAATTAATTGACTTGAATTTATGTAGATTCGGATGTATCTAGCATATCTAGATACAGCTGAATTTAGACAAATTCGAGTCAATTAATTTGGATCCGAGAAAGTATGAGTTTTTCATCTAGATATGGAGATGCAGATTAGGCAAGACCGACACACAATACAATGGTTGCTTCAAACCGTAGAAGGATGGGTAGTACACTTTGGCCTCAAAGTGTACTACAATGGTCTCGCGCGACGTGGAGGGCGGGAGGCGGGCACGGAGTCCCGCGTACGCGGTCAGTCCCGCGCGTGAAGGACTGGTGGGAGGCGGCCCGCGCGCACGTGGTCGGTCCCGCGCGTGGAGGACCGTGTCTGAGCTTGCGCGACGTGGAGAGCTGGAGGACCGGTGGGAGGCTGGCGGCTGGAGATCGAAGCAGGCGGCGGATGCGGCCAGATCGGGAACCGGACGACCGGGGCGAGCTGGCGGCGCAGTCAGATCTGTGGGCACATAAAACCCTAAAACCGCTCTGATACCATGTTAGGAATAGACAAAGTTATATTCCTCTGGGGGCCAAAGGCCACAATATATAGTACAGGTACAGGGCAAATATGCAGGAAGCCCCCTAACATATGGGGGAAATACAATATACAGATATATACATCTAACAGATCCCTCGATCTCACGGCGCAAGAAACAGCAAACCTTGCAAGATCTCGAAGGAACGGAATGTCCGTGTGTTCAACCAAGACACAGTAGCTTGGAGCAGCTACATGGATGAATTGTCGACGAAGCTCACGCATGGCGACCGTGCGGATTCGGCGGTGGCGACGATTTTACACCCGCCTAGAACTTATTTTCAAACCAGCTGTGTATGTATTATTCTCTTACAGACTTCACTTATATTATCTTTCTTTTTCACCAATGAAATGCAGCAAGTCTGCTGGTCTTTTGTCAATATAATGACCTTGTACACTAGGGTAGTGTCCTAACCAAGAGAGATGATCTTTGGATCAAGTTGACGTTAAGAGATATACTATGTTTATTATCTAGACTAGATGCGGTGCCGCAGATTAGGCACGACCCACACACAATGCAACGGTTGCTTCAAACCGTAGAAGGATGGGTGGTACACCTTGGCCTCCATATCATAGAACGCCGCATGTTTTCCATCCTCGGAATACCTCGGGAAGTAGATCCGGTTGCCACGCCCAACTTCCCGTGACGACACCACGGAGTATGATACCCTGAAATCTAGAAACAAGACCGCACCACCGATCTCCTGCACCTCCGTCCAGGCTGTCTCCTCCTCGTTAAGCTTGTACACCCGTGGCGGCTCGTCGGCATTACGCACGAACACAGAGACCAGCTCCCCTCCCACTTCCACCAGGTAACAAAACTCCCTCCCCTCGTGGTCGTCGCCAAAGACGTCCATCTCCACGTGGATCGGTTTAGGCTTCTCCAAGATGGTCCATGTGTCGCTTGTCGGGTCAAACGTGGCGAGATTGCCCTTTCTTCCGAGGCAATAGAACTTGCCATGGAACAAGACAGGATTGGCATATGCGACCGGGAACGGTACTCCTTCATAGTATTCGAGATGTCGTCCGGTCCAATCATCCTCGTTGTCGGCATCGCGTACACTGAGAGCTTTGCCATGTCTGCTAGTGACACCGAAGAAGACGCAGTCGGGGGACGTCGGGTCAGCTGAGGACCATGACAAACCCATGAAGTGGTACTTCCTGTCGAGCATGGCCACCTCCACGATGTATCCGGTGAACGGGTTTATGATGTAGATGTCATCGATGCCCAGAGCTGTCGACACGGCCACCCAGCCATCTTTGGAGAATCGGAAAATATGTTGGTCGTGTTCGCCTTCGGGCGTCTCGAATGTTTCAACCCGTATGGTGTACTCCTGACAGCGCAGAGGGTCGAACAACTTGCATACCCCGTCTCCGCCGGAGAGGTGCATGAGCCAAGGCCATACCTTGGCTTGCTCGACCGGGTTGGACACCATGCTCCATGACTTGCAGACGGCTGGAAACCGGAGACGATCCACCAATGATAGCTCGGAGACGACCAACTCCAACAATTCTAGTGGCAGGTCTTGCCATGGCGCGTGTTCTGCTTCTCCTCCTCCTGCTGCTGCTGCAAGCAGAGACGGACTGACAACAAACCTCTTTAGGCATAGGTTGGTCAGTGTACAACGACTCTGTTTCTTTCACCACCGTTGCCAATCGAGCGGCCCAGAATGCTCTGCACCAAGGCTCGGTAGGTTGGGGAAGAATCTGACAGCTGCTGGTCATGTTGTCCAAGCAGAATTTGTACAATCTCTCGCGATCGATGCTGGACAACACAAGGTACACGGTTGCCCTGCGACCAGACCCCTGCACCTGGACACACGCACGGAGAAGCCGTAGTTCCCGGAGATGAGGAAGGCGCAGTCGCCGCCGATGCTGTGCACCCTCCTCAACATCACGGCATCGAGATCCACGCGGTACACCGCTATGTCGGTGACTGTGCAGTCCTGGACGAACACCCCAAACTGATCGGTCACTACGACGAAGAGATCTCCGCACGACTCCACGACGTAGTGCATGGTCTCCCTGTCGTGTACCTCCTTGGCGCCACCGAGAGTGCCGGCTAGCCGTGCTCGGACTGTGCCATCTACATCGTCGTCGTATATCACGAAGAGCATGTCAGAAGCAGCAGAGAGCGTGTCAGAGGCACCGAGACAGTAGATCTGTTCTCTGTGGCTGATCATAAGTCTTGGGACACAGAACGTCGGGAGCTCGATCCTGGCCCAATTTTGGCCACCGGGGCGGCACTGAAGCAGGAAGCTCTCTACCGTGTATCCCACCTCGCGTGCAATGGAGACTACCAGGGCGTAGTCCGGGTTCGCCGGCAACGCCCCGAGCGATGCGCACGACACTATGGATTCCAATGGCTCGCGCAGCGGTGGTAGCGGGATCTTTTTGGATGCGCCGTGGTCGTCGTCGTCGTCGGAGAAGTGGAGGAGGAAGCACTCGTCGGTGGACTCGTCCAGCATCAGAAGCCAGTCGCCGTTGTGGATGCAGCCTAGGCACGTCTTGCCTTGCATCTCGGGAACGACCGTGGCGTGCGAGCTCCCGTCCGACGAGTCGACGAACGTCTGCCGCTCCCCGCGCGTGCCCTGGACCAGCCATGGCCTCGTGCCGAAGCCGGACGGCAGCCAGGATTCTGCAGCCATGTACTAGTACTTTGCTCTATAATCTTCTGACTTCTTTGTTATACCTCTGGATCTGTTCTAGTGGTCGATCGGGAGGTCAACTATATACTGTATACATCGATCGGATTATTCATGTTGATTCCGGTCACCGTTTTGGGTAAGGAATCGGGCACATCTGAACCTGCTGTATGCTGCTGATACGTTTTCCGTTAGGAGATTCGTAATATACGGGTGGATCTGCAACGTATTGTTCCTTTCCTCCTCCTATATATATTGGCACACCTGCCCGGAGAACTAACCACTTCACGTTTCCACCAATTCACATTTCGATTATTTGTACATATTATAAGTTAGATGTTTGAATTTTGTGAACATTTAGTGAATTTTATCTATTAGTAGAAATGAATTTGGGTTTAATGATGTATCTATATTGGTTGAGATTAACCAGTTTTAATACATATCGATTCATGATTTTTTCCAAATTTGATATGATAAAAAAATGTCAAAATAGGAATTTAATTCGAGAAGGTCTTTTGAAAGTTATTTTTACATTATTATTTTATCATTTTCAATACATATTTTAAATACCAAAAAAACATTCAAAATTATAATAAGCCTTGTTTTCTTGGATATTTCTACAAATATTGGGACTATTCTAGTTAAGATACTTAGTTGAGAGAGTTTTCTGATAATATTTTAATGTAGAGGATTAGAAGTTACATTTCAAACAAACTACGAGCAATACCAGAAAACCATAGGAGTTAGACTGCTAGATGTAAACTAGATTATTGACTCTAGTGCAAGTAGGAGACTGATTAAAATATGCCCTAGAGACAACAATAAATATATATTTATGTAATTGTATTAGTTCCATACAATGAGTGTTTGGAATAAAACCCTAATACGTGTGTGGAATTATAAATAACATTTAGATATCCATACCCTAACCTCTAAGACTAGTTTGTGTATTATTGATAGTTTCGGTTTTCTGACTATTGGGCAAAACGATAAAGTGTTGTAGATTGCCGGGGGTGTTGAAGTGTATAAGTGGATTGCACTAGCCCTTTCCATTAGTTCGGACTCTTGGTTGTGTTGGCTAGTGCATGAAGCTTGACATGGTATCAGAGCCTAAGGTCTCAAGTTCAAGTCCTGGCTTTCGCAATTTATCCTAAAATTATTGTTGACCCCTCTATGTCCATGTATAGGTCTCTTGAGTCATACGTGAGTTTTGTGCGCCTTCGTTTTCTTCCAGTTGCACGTGCTGACTTCTCCCCGTCACACGTGAGAGGGGGTGTTGAAATGTATAAGTGGATTGCACTAGCCCTTTCCATCAGTTCGGACTTTTGGTTGCGTTGGCTGGTGCATGAAGCTTGACATGCCGGTGATATATGAGATTAGAGTTGTTGGGATAACAACGACGATGGATAGACCCAAGATGATATACACAGAAATAGATCATTAATATTGTTATCAGTAGTTTCTCATAACTAGCATTACTGTTACTTGAAAGATCGTTTAACCATAACACATATATGGACCTGGTTACGATATGGACGTGGCAAGAATCTTTAAACGATACATCATGACATATTAATTATAATTTTGTTTTTCGTTCTTACTGGATAGTATACAATACCCCATATGATATAGTTTGGGAAATGCTACTCCTCACGATGCAGAGATATATTTTAGGCCCACTCATGTATTATGATATTCGTAATTGTATGGACATACATTTTATGAAGTTGTTCATCACAGGAACATTGCTAATACGGAATAAGTAAAGAGTACATGTCAGGTAACGAGAATGTTTCACCTCACGCAATGTAAATTATCGAGAAGCAATACGGCACATACCAAGAGTAATACGAGGTTCATACGATAAAGATGTTCATGTCGTATGTAGGGATCATTAAGTACATCAATGTACCCTATGTTTGTCGCAGAATGAGTTTTGATATGTCTACATATATCTAAACCCGTAGGGTCATATACTTAAGAGAATAGTGATATATAGAATGTGAGTGCGATTAAGATTTGTGAATGAAGTAATTCCGAAGTGTCTCGGAATATAACGGAGGTGTTCGGAATTTTCTCAACTTAAAAAAAAAATTATTATTAATATACCTAGTGGGCACCATGGGCCAGAGGACCGAATGAGCCCACTAGGCCGTGTGCGTGGGAGAGGGGGGCCCTAGCCAAGTCAGCCAGGGCATCCCCTACACGGCGGGTGGGGGTGATCGAGGCGGTGGGGGAGGGGTCTGTGTTGGACCGCAACTCCCCTATAAGCGGTTTTAGAGAGAGAGGGAGTAGGAATCCTCCTAGTACTCGAATTAGGGGCATGTTGTGTATAAGAGACGGGTTCTGGAAGTCTATGGCGATTGGGAAGACTGTCGGAGATAGGTGCATTGTTTTAGCGGCAACAACTACAAAGAGTAATAACACTATGGAGGATATGGAAGTTATATACATGCGCTATCTAGCGGGAGAGAGGAGGAAGAAACAGATGAAGACCTCCACCTTTGTCGTGATGATGCTCATCGTGTTTTTTTATGTTCTTTGTGTTCCTACTTGGTCCAAACAGTGTATTCGTGTAATAACTTTGTTGCTTGTTTGTGATCTATCTAGCTACTGTAGTTGTGATCTACGTAACTACTTCGGTTGTGATCTATCTAGCTACTTTGGTTGTAACTTATCTATCTCTATACTATAGGAATCATGCTCGGGCGTTGCAAAGGAAGAAAAAAATGTGTTGTGTAGGTACCCATAACACTCTACACAATACATATCTTGATCACTTCTTTGCCTCATCCAGTTGATGCATGCTGTATTTTTCTCCAAGATTTTTAACTACCTTCTCGTACTTAAGATGTATTGTTGGTATTGACAATGGCAAGACAAAGTAGGCTATTACCATTAGGGTTAAGAAGGTTGTTGCAAAGGATGACCTTAAATTCTTATGTGAAGAGCAAGTAGGTCGGCAAACCAGAGACAAAGTTAACAAGAAATATAAAGCAATATTCCACTAAATATATTTGTGTAAAATATGAGGATGGAAACCACAATATTGTATATGTAGAAGTGATAAAAATATTATTCTACAAGGATAATATATAATTTTCTATTGAAATATAGGGTGGGCTTTAGGCCTATCTAACAGCTTCAGAAAAATCCTAAGAGCCCATTCATGGCAAGAGGAGTGGTGGGAGTTTAGTCCAACATTGCTAGTTGTGAGAGATTTCTACCAACATATAATGTGAACTCTCCTCCCACTAGTATAACTTGGTGGGTGAAGTGAGGAGAGGAATTCCACACGCGCGCTACTCCTCCTCCTCAGCCGCCCGCCTCGCCACGCCTCGCCTCGTCACGACGAGCGCGCGCCGCGGGTTGCGGGTCATGGGAATCTCGCTGAGCCGATATGTTATTTTTGTCGCTCAAAAACGGAATACGAACGGACGGTTGCAACTGAAACGTTAATGAGAATGAATACGAGCTGAAATATTTTGTATCAGGTGCTATTAAGTACTGGCGTTTCTAGTCATTCATTATGGATGTTTTTTTCCGTTGAACCCTCTCGCTTCCGCCTGTGCCTATATATTGGAGAGTTATCTCCTCTCTAGTGACAGAACGGAATCATTGCCTCCACGTGCAATTTCTACTACGGTTTCCGCTACTGTTGCTACAAGTGATCCCATTCCATCCACCGCGTACATGGCTGACGGAAGAGCAGACCTCCGAAACCCCGTCTCTCGAGATTCTGTATGGGAGAGGGGCGATTAGGTTTTTGGGGAGCGTCTTCTATGCAACTACTCGCTTTCGATCAACCGTATCCACTACCTTCACGCCTTCGTCATCACCATGGCCACCGAAGCTGAATAGGATGCCACTGCTTCCAAGAAGGTGGCCGACGAGGCTGCCGTCTCCGCTGCTGCTACAGCCAAGTGGCCTACTGGAGGGTACAATATGCTAATCCCTCCCTTACTTATTTTTATGTGCATAGTACTAGTAATTTTCATAGATGATTCTACGATTAGTCTAGTACTACATGGTTTCATTATCAAATATCAGTATGTGCATGTCTGCCTCATGATTTATTTCTGGATTAATATAATTGAAATATTGCCTAGATACTCAACAATCCAAAAATCTAATTATATGGGCAATTTTTGATTCAAGGCTTTGGTGCTGCACTGAAACTGTCCCTGTTTACGGAAACATACTTTAAGCGTTGGCAGACCAAAACCACTGTATGGCTCACGACGGTGAACGTGTTCTGGGTCACCGGTGTTACTCTCAATGGAACGATTACTCCTGAACAGAAGAAGGCGTTCGGGGAGGCCACCGTCGTCTTTGTTGGATCCATTATGAGTGTGATAGGAGATAAGTTGGTTGATGCATATTTATATATACGGGTTGGCAAGGACTTATGGGAGGTGCTCGAATCTAAATTCGGCGTAATTGATGCTGGAAGCGAGATGTATACTATTGATCAGTTCCACGATTATAAAATGGTTGAAAATCGTTCTGTATTGGAACAGGCTCATGAGATACAATGCATCGCTAAGGAATTTAAGCTTCTTAAGTGTGATTTACCAGACAAATTGTCGCGGGATGCATAATCACTAAGCTCCATAATTCCTGGAGGAACTTTGCTACCACTCTGAAACACCAGAGGTGTGAATTATCAGTAGGGGATGTCATCGGTCATCTGAGTGTCGAGCAGAATTCGAGAGCAAAGGACTCACATGGAAAAGGGGCTGAAGGGACTTCTGTTTCCAATGTGGTACAAAAGAACTTCAACTCCCACAAACCCAAGGGGAAGATTGGTATCCAACATAATACTGACTTAAAGAAGAAGGGTAATTATATCTTCAAGAAAGATAAGAAGAAAGGTAGATGCTTCACTTGTGGTTTAAAGGAACATTGGGCCAACAAGTGCCCGAAAAAGTTCAAGAAAGCAGGACAGTACTCAAAGACTGCCAACATGATCGTGAGCAACAATGTGAATGGGGCATCTGGGTATGGTAATTTGTTTACTGTATTTTCAGTTTGTCAGACTATCGATTAGTGGATTGACACGGGCGCAAATATTCATGTATGTGCTGACATCTCATTATTTTCTTCTTATCAGGCCACAGGGAACGAATCCGTATTGATGGGAATGGCGCGAGTGCTTCTGTTCGTGGTGTTGGAACGATCGATCTAAAGTTTACTTCTGGAAGGATCGTACAGGTCAAAAACGTGCAGCATGTCCCCACCATCAAGAAGAATCTCGTTAGTGGCTCCCTTCACTGTAGAGAAGGGCTTAAGTTGGTTTTCGAGCCTAATAAAGTAGCTGTTACAAAATATGGACTATTTTTTGGAAAAGGTTATGAATGCAGAGGTTTATTTCGCCATTCCCTCGCGGATTTTTGTAATAAAGTCATGAACATTCGAGTGTTAATGAAACATAAGTTTGACATTCATGTCTTTGTCACATTGGTTTCGGTTGTATGACGCGGTTAGCAAAATTGAATTCAATTTCGAGTTTCACTTTAGCCAAAGGTTCTAAGTGCCATTCGTTTGTGCAAGCAAAGCAACCTCGCAAGCCCCATAAAACTGCATAGGACAGACACTTGGCACCCTTAGAACCCATACATTCTAATCTCTCTGAGATGAATGATGTGTTGAATATAGGTGGAAAAAGATACTTCATGACTCTGATAGATGATTCCACTAGATATTGCTATGTATATCTATTAAACACTAAAAATGAGGCTCTACACTACTTTAAGATCTATAAAGCGGAAGTTGAGAATCAACTTGAAAATGAAATGAAACGAATCCGGTCAAATTGTGGTGGAGGGTATTTCTCTAATGAGTTTGATTCCTTTTGTTCGAAACATGGTATTATTTATGAGAAGATGTCTCCCTATTCACCTCAGTCAAATGGGGTTGCCGAACGGAAAAACCGTACTCTAACGGATTTGATTAACGCTATATTAGATACATCGGGTTTATCCAAGGCACGGTGGGGGAGGCTATATTGACATCATGTCATGTCCTGAATAAAGTTTTGATAAAAGACAATGAGATTACTCCCTATGAGCAATGGGAGAAGATAAAAATGACACTCTCATACTTACGTACATGGGGATGTTTGGCGAAAGTCAATGTGTCGATCCCCAAAAAGCGTAAGCTTGAACCAAAGACCATGGATTACTTTAATTTGGGCTACTCTAAGAATACCATCGGCTATAAATTTCTAGTGGTGAAATTTGAGGTACCTGACGTGAATGTTGGTACAATTCTGGAGTCTAAATATGCTACATTTTTTTAGGATATTTTTCCTATGAAAGATATGCAAATCACTTCAAGACAGGAATTTGAGGAGACTCCTGAGCCTGCCATTCCTATGGAGTATTATAAACAAACACATGATGAGAATCCTAAGGAGGATGACGAGGAAACCCTTGGTAGGGGCAAGATACAAAGGTCCTTTGACGATGATTTCCTTGTGTGCCTTGTGGATGATACTCCCACTTCTATTTCAGAAGTTTATGCATCCGTAGATGTTGATTACTGGAAAAAACCGGTCCGTAGCGAGATGGATTCCATCATAGCTAATGGGACATGAGAAGTCACTAAACGTCCCTATGGCTATAAGTCATTGGGATGTAAGTGGTTGTTTAGAAATAAGCTTAGGCCTGATGGTACAATTGAAAAGTAAAAAGCTATGTAACTACCTCGGTGAATTACGGTCCTAGTTACAAGCCTGGATGAGCGGAAATGGTTGAAATAGTACGGTGGGGCCCAAATGCCACTCACAGGTAGACCTTTCGGCCGTCCCAACCACTTCCAAACATCGGGACAAGAACGGACGGCGTAATCGGCAGGCGAAGGGATCAACTACATACACAAATGAGTATGTATGCAAGCCACCATACAACAGTACATCAGAGCCATTCCATCTAAAAGAAATAAAAATATTGCAACGCCATACGGCAAGATCCAAATATCCTAGATAGATATAATAGTTTAGGATATCTCCTCATACATCAAACATCAGAGTATCAGGCGGAAGCGGCAAACAAGATCCGAGTACGGATAAGAAGCAAATCGGCATAAGATGCCCCATAAATAAACACACCCCGCCCATAGATCTTATGGATCCCCGTTCCCGGAATCTCTACACCGAATGATCGTTGCCCACATCGTCCGTCTCCTCCACCCAGTATCCATCTTGTGAGTGTACCTGTTCATCTGAATCAAATAATTTATCGTGTGAGACCCTAGGGGTACTCAGCAAGTCTTTATGCCTCTAAAGGGGACACAACCTGGGGTGACGCAATTGCAGCAAAAGATAATACCTAGCAATTCTATAGATACTCGCTAACCATCCGCCTAACCAAAGATAGACGGATGTCCGTGAAT
This sequence comes from Avena longiglumis, assembly GCA_030063025.1. NCBI lineage: Eukaryota > Viridiplantae > Streptophyta > Magnoliopsida > Poales > Poaceae > Avena > Avena longiglumis. The sequence continues at coordinate 484,863,088 of CP125978.1, read as the reverse complement.
TAAAGACAACAGTTATAACGGTAATATTAACAGATCCATCCTCCTCCTCGCTTACCAACGAGGAAGCGGACGAACAACCCCCATCCGTTGGCAGTTTTATTATCCATTCCATGAGTGTTGCACTATTTACTAGTCAGTTACTTAGTCAAATTAAAAGCGGTACTTTAGTTATACTTGTCTATGATCGAGAAACTGTGCTCCAAGTCGTCCATAACCGCGGACACGGCTTTCAGAAAGTTTTACCCTGCAGGGGTGCACAAATAGCAACACACACTCGATCAACCTCGGAAAAACCAAATCAAACCCAATGAGGCTTTCACGACAAAGAAATCACAAGATTCAGAAATATTTCAGGGGGCCACCCCATTAAGCTACCCGCAACGAAGTTAGCCGACTTCGAGACGGACTCAAGGTTTGCGTCAATGGCTGTAAACGACTGGGAACCCGAAAATGTGACTGGGCTTGTCGATACGCATGAACACTCCGCTTCCCTAAACAGTACAGGTGCAGTACCTCGCACAATTTAAATAAAACAGTAAAGCATGGCATAAGTACAGGATAGTAAAGAAAACCTCAAACTAGTTTGTGGCCCCAAGAAATAAGAATTAATCAAGCTCTGGCTCAGGGGGGTCCCATAATCCTCCTGGATGTGGATAGCGCGAATATTCAAGGAACATGAATCAAGTACTCGGGGTCCTACGGGACACAAGTGAGTATGAAAAACCAAATAGCAGATATTGCTCACCGGTGCCACTTTCATTAGTTATCCCATACTACTCAGGTTAAGTTGTTTAGGTACCTCGTTATCCATCAGACACTCACATACCCTACACATGCTGTTCTACGACTCGCATGGCTCAAACAACTCCTATAGTAATGGCTCATGGGATGGAGGAACAAGTTTCGGTGGGGTTTAAAAGTAAAGGATATGCAATACTTGGGATTCAATTTAATGCAATCGCGACTCAATGATGCAAGAATAAGATAGAGGCAATAGGTACTATATGTATGCAAGCATGTGGTAGTGCTTGCAGCTCATTGAAGCGAGAGAAGGATCTGGGTAGTGCTCCTGGGTTTCTTGATATATCCCCTGCTCAGCGTCTATTCGAAGAAGAACCAAACAAACAAGGGCCAACATAAATAAAGTGCACAAGCATATGAATTAAATGCGACAAGAAAACAATCATGCCATGATAAATGATGCATAATTGCATGGCAATAAAGTAGCATGGCATGGGTGAGATGTGGAATACAAGAATAAGTCATTTTATTGAGTTTTAATCATGTTTTATACTCAATTAAGTTGCTGTTTACATTATATTTATATGATGCATGCTGCAAAACAGAACGTGGAATGCATAAACAGAAAGGTCTCGTCGAGCTAATCATTTTAGACATATTATTTGTCAAATTTGGAGTTATAAAACAAAAGTTATTAATTGATTAAGGAAAAAGGGCATTTTATTGTAATTTAAATCAACTTGAAATTTTAAGTGTTCAAAATATATTTTGGATAGCATATTTGAATTCCTCACATTTTTCTGATTTCAAAACATATATTACATGCATTATTTGGAAATACAAATTAAATGTTATTAAAAACAGATTTAAATTTATCTTTAAAACATTTACTGAAATTGTTTTTATTAAACAGAAAAACGAAACGACTTTTTGTACTCAGCACCAGCTAGCCATAACCACCGACGAGTGGGGCCGACGCTGACTAGGCCTAGCTGGAAACGTTGCACAAAAGCGGTTTTCTCACCGCAATGATAGCTAGCCGACCATCGCTCGGTGGACCCGACGCTCACGTGGGCCCAGCGTCGTGAGGAGGAGACCGCCACAGCGTCAATGGGGGCGGTTGAGGAACTAGGAACCCAGGTGCCTATCTGTAAAAGACAGGGAGGCGGGTGGGGCTCAAAGTGACATGGTCAAGCGCAAAAAGCGGGTATGCGCAAAGGGCTGACACGTTTTTCTTCTACGCGATCTGTCGACCGATCGGTCTTGTGCGCGGGGATCGAACCAGTGTGGGCGTAGGGGATGGTGGCCAGTGCGGATGGCTTCAGGATGATGACAGAGGAACGGGCGAGGCCTAGCTAAGACTCTACGAGGCGCATCGACTCGCAGACAACAACGGCTGCCCTGCACGGAGGGCATTCGGCGAAAGCTCCGGCGAGCACAGACCGCGGCAGCGACAAAGGAGATGTCCGTCAGGACGAGGTACTCACCTAGGGGAGGTTGATGGCGATGGATCGGCTTGGGATTCGTCGGAACGACGAGGAAGCAGACGCTCCGGCGAATCTAGGGTTTCGGTATGCGCGCTGGTGGTAGCGCGTACAGGGGTCGTCTCCTCCTCGCCGGCGTGTACTGGGCGATGCAGGGCGGTGTAGAGGGACGTCCTCGATCTCCTCGACCACTCCCACGTCGTGCTCGCTGGCTGGAACGAGGAGGCGGCGGGGTAGACGGTGGCCAGTGGCAGCTGGCGTCGGTGAAGAGGGAGGGGAGGAGAGGCATGGCTCTAGGCGGATCTGGGAGAGACAGAGGAAACGTGTGGAGGGAGGAAAAGAGGGAGAGAGGAAGGACGCCGGTGGGCGCAGGGGTAGATAAAGGTGGCGGTGCCACCTTTCCCTCCTCCTCGAGCACGTGCTCGGGCTGGTCGGGCGAGTAGAGGCAGGCGGTGGGCCAGAAGAGGGAAGGGAAGCTCGGGTGGGCCTGTGGCAGCAAGAGAGAGGAGGAGGGGGAGGGGTAGGTAGCTGGGGTGTGGCCAGGGAGAGAGGGTGTCCAGGTGGGGCCAGCTAGGTAGAGAGAGGGGGTGAGGCCGAGAGAGGGCAGCTAGGGTTAGCTTGGAGGAAGCTCGGTTTATGTGAGAGGGGGGCTAGGGTTTAGGGGAGAGGATAAGGGGAGAGGGGGTGGTGTGGTAGATAGGTTCGGTTGGGGAGGGGAAAGGGGCTGGACCGATCCAAGGGAAAAGAGAGGAGGGGATGGTGAGGGTGGTAGGTGATTATGTTTAGCTTGGTTTTGCATACCCACATGATGAAGCAAGGTGGAGGGTGTAGGTCATGGGGTAGGTTTGGAGAGAGGGCTTAGGAGAGAGGAAAGAGAGAGGGTGATGAGAGGGTTTGAGATGAGCTAACAAGATCATGCAAGAGATGAAAGGAGATGGTGGTGAGGTGAGGCTTGATGCACAAGGCAAGGAAAGGAGATCAAGATGAGGATTGAGAGAGAAGGTTGGAGCTCAACAAAAGGGAAACAATCAAAATTCCAAGAAAAAACAAGGGAGATCAAAAGAGGTGATGGTTGCATGGCCCATGCAAATGCATTAAATGCCATGTGTTATCCTTGTGAAAACAAAAATATTAACATGGCATTATTCTTATGCATTCCCAAGAAGTGGAATCAAGGCCAAGCAAAAGAATTTAGAATTGGATCCACCCAACCCACATGAGCTAGAAATAAAATCCAAAGAAAAGAATTACAAGCTCATGGGTTATTGGAATGGTGGAAGTATAAGGTGGTGTCAAAGAAAGGTGGTGGAGTGGAATAAAAGATATGCCCCCAACTCAACTTGGGCATTCAAACAATATATCAAGAACCAAATACAATATCAAGAGGCAAAAACAATTTACAATGCATATGAGAGAAGAACCAACACAAAAGAGTTTTATATGATGCTCAAATGCAAGGTGGCATGATGACATGAGCATGATATAATGATGATGCAACAATTATATATAGGAAGTAGCCTTTATATAGACTAGGCTAGTAGCATTGCAATTGTTAGACAATTGGGATGCTACAACTCTCCCACTAAACAAGAATCTCGCCCAGATTCCTAGGAAAAGGAAAACAACAGTGGAGAGGCGGGTGTTGAGCGAAGGTGACCCTCACGTTCCCAAGTTGATGAACAACGGAATGGTGCGACCACTACACCTTGCAAAACTTGCTAGACTTGTTGCGAGTCTTGCGTTTTGCTTGAGAAACAACGGGTTAGAAGAGTTGAAGGATTGTCGTGAGACAAGAAGGATAGGATGGGCATAGCTCCGGTTTTCCCAAGAATCATGATAAAGAATATAACCACTTGTGAAAGAAAAGGAGAAGATGATGTATCATGGATAAAGAAAGACACACCATTAAGATTAAAGATTTACCGATACTAGAGGGGATGAATCTTTGTCTCGCCGGAAGAAAGGAGCTAGATTGGAGAGGTTTGAACCACTATGACAATAGCATCGTATCTTCTCTCGGGTTCGAGAAATGAAATACGGAAACAATATTGCCTTCAAACAATAGAGTCCCTTGATAACAACAGAAAGATTTAGCTAGACATCATCGGATTAGATTCTTGTTGCGCCGGTAAGAACCAAGGATCACGCAATCTAGGTGCGCAGATATAACTCCCAGAGATGGATGTGAAGCCAGATCATGGTGGAATCCCGAGAAGCAAAGAATATGGAGGATCTGGAGTTTATTGTAGAGGTACTTATTGCTTTCTTTAGCCTTGAGGCTAACGCAATAGATTTGCGGCTGATGGCATCAACCATAATTGGCTTTACCACAGAAAAGAATTGATGAAACAAAGAGAGATAGTCTCCTTTCATCTTGTTTGGGGATGTCGAGCATCGGTAGAAGACGAGGATAGAAAAAGGTTTGCGTTTGTTTCCACCAGATAATTGGGGATTTTGCTCCGTGTAGAAAGGGTGAGATCACCAACAAGAGATTATTGATTACTTTCTTCGAAAGAGCACTCCGGAAAAACAAGGACGGAAGTGAAAGTATCAAGGGATAAAGGCCAGTTCTAACTTCCGTGGAATGAGTGAAATCACATTAATTCACCAATTCAATGTACAAGAGCGAATGATAAGAGTAGTGGTATGGTAGCTACTCCATCCCGCACTCAAAGCATTACTCCGCACATGAATAAGAAAACCATGCAACCCAACTACCGAAACAGACTGAAGGTATTGACAAGAAGAGCTCATGGAACTCCGCTAGAAAACAAGGATAGATGCAAACGATTCGCCGGATTAAAGATAGATAAGGTGATGATGTTGTCGTCATGTCTGAAGTACCAAGCCACCAGAAAGATATGAAGGAAGATTACGGAGAAGAACTGCAAGATTCAACAGCTACAGAAAAGATAGCACCAATTTGAACGAAAGGAAACAAGATCTGGAAGGTCTTCATGGCCTCCGGTGGATTGAGCATAGACGATAGAGCGAGAGGGTTTCAAGAGATTACTTGACGAGACTGAGGTGAAAGAACTCCATGTTCTTCTTGAAATGATTGAGAGAGATTTAGCAGCCTTGAGGAAATCTTCAGCGGAACGACGATGATAACTTGCCAACAAGGAACAACTCCGGATTGGTTGAAGATGGAGGATGGAATTAACAATGGACTTGCTGATTCCAGAGTTGAAGTAATGTATTTAGCAGAAGGACGTGGTCGAGATATGTGACTTCAAAAAGTCAGAATTCTCACTTTGAGTCTTTGCACACAGGCAGTGCTCACGAAGCTTAAGAGAAAGAGACACAGATGATCTTCCATGTCCTTCCATTGATATCGAATAGGCAAGCATATTATCAACATATACCACCGTGGATTAACAAGATATTCCCAGAATACCAAGTTCAAGAGGCGGGAGAACGAACAAATGCTCGAAACACTTTCTGAGCTCAACGCTCTTTGAAAGATCAACGTTACGAGTAAGGATTCCTGTTGAAGAAGATCTTACGTGTGAGAATAGGTTAACTGGTCCTTGGAAGAAAAGAGATGTCACCGGTTCACATTGTCGATCGGATCACGGTTACAAAGATAAAGAGATCTTGGATAAGAACCGATGATAGCTCATACCTTAAGCAAAGCTATCAGAGACGAAAAGATGCAATTCCCTCGTATCCAGGATAATTGTGCAGATATGGGGTTCAAAAGTATGTGCAGCATGATGGACAAATGATAGACCGCCGTAGTGCTTGGAGAAACTCTGGATTGCCAAAGATGCTTGATTATGCATAGATATGATCGCGGTGTACTCAAAATCACAGGAGATAACCGTCACCATTTGGAGGATAGTGGTGATTGCATTTTCCATATTCCACTCAAGATAAGTGTCATATAGCTATGCCGAGAACCAAATTACAATCACCAGCATCGGATCGACACATGTTATGTAATTATCCCAAGAGAATTGGAGATGAAATGAAACTCTAGGATTAAGCGCCGGTGACAAAAGAATGAGTTAGCATGGACATGCTGATAAAAGGGAGATAGATAATGTTTCACACGGTGAAAAGGAGTGTGGAAGCCTGAGATGTATCAAAGAAATTTTTCCGCATTTTGGCATTAAAATACCAATAGATGCGCAAAAACACTTATCGGTAGCGATTAGCAACCGATGGTTTCAGAATGTGGAGTTGCTAGAAGGAAGGACACCCTTAAGAAGATGGCACGGTTAACAAGAGTCGGATATATCGTCGGTATTCAAAAGCACTCGATGGAATGTACCAACAGTTGATAACCAAAGGCAGATAAAGATAACATGTTGGATGCAACAGATAGACAAGGAATTACACACACACACACACACACAACCTATGGTACTACGGAAACCCAGAACACGTGAATCCTAGTTTGAACTTTTAAGAAGAGGATTGAAAACGTTACACTTCCTTACCAGAAAAGGGTGGGTGGGTGGGTAACAAAAGTGGAAGCAGTCCTACTCTCGCGTTTTGTTTTTCCCTAGTATACATAGCTACCAAAAATATTTGCTAGACTAACAACGACCATTTGGCTGAGACCCTGAAGGGCGGGATGGCTCTGATACCAATTGTAACTACCTCGGTGAATTACGCTCCTAGTTACAAGCCTGGATGAGCGGAAATGGTTGAAATAGTACAGTGGGGCACAAATGCCACTCACGGTGAACCTTTCGGTCCCAACCACTTCCAAACATCGGGACAAGAGCAGGCGGCGTGTCGGCGAAGGGATCAACTACATACACAAATGAGTATGTATGCAAGCCACCATACAACAAAGACATCGAGCCATTCCATCTAAAAGAAATAGAAATATTGCAACGCATACGGCAAGATCCAAATATCCTAGATAGATATAATAGTTTAGGATAGCTCCTCATACATCAAACATCGTGTATCGGTGAGCGGCAAACAAGATCCGTACGGATAAGAAGCAAATCGGCATAAGATGCCCCATAAATAAACACATCCATACAGATCTCATGGATCCCGTTCCGGAATCTCTACACGAATGATCGTTGCCCACATCGTCTCCTCCACCCATTATCCATCTTGTGAGTGTACATGTTCATCGAATCAAATAATTTATCGTGTGAGACCCTAGAATTTTCGGCAAGTCTTTATGCCTCTAAAGGGGACACAACAGGGTGACGAATTGCAGCAAAAGATAATACCTAGCAATACTATAGATGCTAGCTAACCATCCGCCTAACCAAAGATAGCGGATGTCCGTGAATTAAAGACAACGATTATAACGGTAATATTAACAGATCCATCCTCCTCCTCGCTTACCAGGAAGCGGACGAACAACCCCCATCCGTTGGCAGTTTTAGTATCCATTCTATGAGTGTTGCACTATTTACTAGTCAGTTACTTAGTCAAATTAAAAGCGGTACTTTAGTTATACTTGTCTATGATCGAGAAACTGTGCTCCAAGTCGTCCATAACCGCGGACACGGATTGAGAAAGTTTTACCTAGGGTGCACAAATAACACACACTCGATCAACCTCGGAAAAACCAAATCAAACCCAACGAGGCTTTCACGACAAAGCAATCACAAGATTCGAAATATTTCAGGGCCACCCATTAAGCTACCATAGCGAAGTTAGCCGACTTGAGACGGACTCAAGGTTTGCGTCGTAAGCACTGGGAACCCGAAAATGTGGTGGGCTTGTCGATCTGTGAAAACACTCCGCTCCCTAAATAAAGACAGTGCGTACCTCGCACAATTTAAATAAAACAGTAAAGCATGGCATAAGTACAGGATAGTAAATAAAACCTCAAACTAGTTTGTGGCCCCAAGAAATAAGAATTAATCAAGCTCTGGCTCAGGGGGGTCCCATAATCCTCCTGGATGTGGATAGCGCGAATATTCAAGGAACATGAATCAAGTACTCGGGGTCCTACGGGACACAAGTGAGCATGAAAAACCAAATAGCAGATATTGCTCACCGGTGCCACTTTCATTAGTTATCCCATACTACTCAGGTTAAGTTGTTTAGGTACCTCGTTATCCATTAGACACTCACATACCCTACACATGCTTTGTTCTCGACGCATGGCTCAAACAACTCCTGTAGTAATGGCTCATGGGATGGAGGAACAAGTTTCGGTGGGGTTTAAAAGTAAAGGCTATGCAATACTTGGGATTCAATTTAATGCAATCGCGACTCAATGATGCAAGAATAAGATAGAGGCAATAGGTACTATATGTATGCAAGCATGTGGTAGTGCTTGCACAGCTCGGTTGAAGCGAGAGAAGGATCTGGTAGTGCTCACGGTTTCTTGATATATCCCCTGCTCAGCGTCTATTCGAAGAAGAACCAAACAAACAAGGGCCAACATAAATAAAGTGCACAAGCATATGAATTAAATGCGACAAGCAAACAATCATGCCATGATGAATGATGCACAATTGCATGGCAATAAAGTAGCATGGCATGGGTGAGATGTGGAATACAAGAATAAGTCATTTTATTGAGTTTTAATCATGTTTTATACTCAATTAAGTTGCTGTTTACATTATATTTATATGATGCATGCTGCAAAACAGAACATGGAATGCATAAACAGAAAGGTCTCGTCGAGCTAATCATTTTAGACATATTATTTGTCAAATTTGGAGTTATAAAACAAAAGTTATTAATTGATTAAGGAAAAAGGGCATTTTATTGTAATTTAAATCAACTTGAAATTTTAAGTGTTCAAAATATATTTTGGATAGCATATTTGAATTCCTCACATGTTTCTGATTTCAAAACATATATTACATGCATTATTTGGAAATACAAATTAAATGTTATTAAAAACAGATTTAAATTCATCTTTAAAACATTTACTGAAATTGTTTTTATTAAACAGAAAAACGAAACGACTTTTTGTACTCAGACCAACTAGCCATAACCACCGGCAGTGGGCCGACGCTGACTAGGCCTATGGAAACGTTGCACAGCGGGGTTTTCACCGCTGTGATGGCTAGCCCATGACCTTTCGGTGGACCCGACGCCACGTGGGCCGGCGTCGTGAGGAGGAGATCGCCACGCAGCGTCACGGGGGCGGGTTGAGGAACTAGGAAAAGGGTGCCTATCGTAAAAAGACAGGAGGCCGGTGGGGCTCAGTGACCGACCGGTCAAGCGCAAAAGGCAAAGGGGGTATGCGCAAAAGGGCCACGACCCTTTTTTTCTACGCGATCCGTCGACCGATCGGTCGGTGAGGCGGGGGATCGAACCAGTCGGCGGCGTAGGGGATGGTGGCCGCGGATGGCAGGGATGATGGCGAGGAGCAGGCGAGGCCTAGCTAAGACTCTACGAGGCGCGACTCGAGACAACAACGGCTCGCCACGGAGGGCATTCGGTAAAGCTCCGGCGAGCACAGGCGGCGACAAGGAGATGTCCGTCAGGACGAGGTACTCACCTAGGGGAGGTTGATGGCGATGGATCGGCTTGGGATTCGTCGGGACAGCGAGGAAGCAGACGCTCCGGCGAATCGAGGGTTTCGGTGTGCGCGCTGGGGGTAGCGTCTGAAGTCGTCTCCTCCTCGCCGTGTCTTCGGGCGATCTGAGGCGGTGTAGAGGACGTCCTCGATCTCCTCGACCACTCCCAGGTCGTGCTCGCTGGCTGGAACGAGGAGGCGGCGGGGTAGACGGCGGCGGCTGGCGGCAGAGCTGGGCGTCGGTGAAGAGGAAGGGGAGGAGAGGCATGGCTCTGGGCGGATCTGGGAGAGAGGAGAGCGTGTGGAGGGAGGAAAAGGAGAGAGGAAGGACGAGGCGGTGGGCGCAGGTAGATAAAGGTTGCTTCGGTGCCACCTTTTCCCTCCTCCTCGAGCACGTGCTCGGCCGGCTGGGCTGGCTGGGGCTGGTCCAGGGCGAGGTAGAGGCAGGCAGGTGGGCCAGGAAGAGGGGAAGGGAAGCTCGGGTGGGCCCGTGGCGCAAGAGAGAGAGAAGGAGGGGAGGGAGTGGTAGGTAGGGTGTGGCGGGGGAGAGAGGGTGGTGGGGCCGCTAGGTAGAGAGAGGGGTGAGGCCGAGAGGGGCGCTAGGGTTAGCTTGGAGGCTCGGTTTATGTTAGAGAGGGCTAGGGTTTAGGGAGAGGATAAAGTGAGAGGGGTGGTGTGGTAGATAGGTTCGGTTGGAGAGGGGAAAGGGCTGGACCGATCCAAGGAAAGAGAGGAGGGATGGTGAGGTGGTAGGTGATTATGTTTAGCTTGGGGTTTTGCATACCCACATGATGAAGCAAGGTGGAGGGGTGTAGGTCATGGGGTAGGTTTTGGAGAGAGGGCTTAGGAGAGAGGAAAGAGAGAGAGGGTGATGAGAGGGTTTCTGAGATGAGCTAACAAGATCATGCAAGAGATGAAAGGAGATGGTGGTGAGGTGAGGCTTGATGCACAAGGCAAGGAAAGGAGATCAAGATGAGGATTGAGAGAGAAAGGTTGGAGCTCAACAAAAGGGGAAACAATCAAAAATTCCAAGAAAAACCAAGGGAGATCAAAAGAGGTGATGGTTGCATGGCCCATGCAAATGCATTAAATGCCATGTGTTATCCTTGTGAAAACAAAAATATTAACATGGCATTATTCTTATGCATTCCCAAGAAGTGGAATCAAGGCCAAGCAAAAGAATTTAGAATTGGATCCACCCAACCCACATGAGCTAGAAATAAAATCCAAAGAAAAGAATTACAAGCTCATGGGTTATTGGAATGGTGGAAGTATAAGGTGGTGTCAAAGAAAGGTGGTGGAGTGGAATAAAAGATATGCCCCCAACTCAACTTGGGCATTCAAACAATATATCAAGAACCAAATACAATATCAAGAGGCAAAAACAATTTACAATGCATATGAGAGAAGAACCAACACAAAAAGGGTTTTATATGATGCTCAAATGCAAGGTGGCATGATGACATGAGCATGATATAATGATGATGCAACAATTATATATAGGAAGTAGCCTTTATATAGACTAGGCTAGTAGCATTGCAATTGTTAGACAATTGGGATGCTACAACTCTCCCCCACTAAACAAGAATCTCGCCCCGAGATTCCTAGGAAAAGGAAAACAACACAGGGAGAGGCGGGTGTTCGAACGAAGGTGACCCTCACGTTCCCAAGTTGATGAACAACGGAATGGTGCGACCACTACACCTTGCAAAACTTGCTAGACTTGTTGCGAGTCTTGCGTTTTGCTTGAGAAACAACGGGTTAGAAGAGTTGAAGGATTGTCGTGAGACAAGAAGGATAGGATGGGCATAGCTCCGGTTTTCCCAAGAATCATGATAAAGAATATAACCACTTGTGAAAGAAAAGGAGAAGATGATGTATCATGGATAAAGAAAGACACACCATTAAGATTAAAGATTTACCGATACTAGAGGGGATGAATCTTTGTCTCGGAAAGAAAGGAGCTAGATTGGAGGTTTTGAACCACTATGACAATAGCATCGTATCTTCTCTCGGTTCGAGAAATGAAATCTGAAACAATATTGCCTTCAAACAATAGAGTCCCTTGATAACAACGTAAAGATTTAGCTAGACATCATCGGATTAGATTCTTGTTGTAGGTAAGAACCAAGGATCACGCAATCTAGGTGCGAGATATAACTCGAGAGATGGATGTGAAGCGGATCATGGTGGAATCGAGAAGCAAAGAATATGGAGGATCCGGGTTTATTGTAGAGGTACTTATTGCTTTCTTTAGCCTTGAGGCTAACGCAATAGATTTGCGGCTGATGGCATCAACCATAATTGGCTTTACCACAGAAAAGAATTGATGAAACAAAGAGAGATAGTCTCCTTTCATCTTGTTTGGGGATGTCGAGCATCGGTAGAAGACGAGGATAGAAAAAGGTTTGCGTTTGTTTCCACGGATAATTGGGGATTTTGCTCCGTGTAGAAAGGGTGAGATCACCAACAAGAGATTATTGATTACTTTCTTGAAGAGCACTCCGGAAAAACAAGGACGGAGTGAAAGTATCAAGGGATAAAGGCAGTTCTAACTTCCGTGGAATGAGTGAAATCACATTAATTCACCAATTCAATGTACAAGAGCGAATGATAAGAGTAGTGGTATGGTAGCTACTCCATCCGCACTCAAAGCATTACTCGCATGAATAAGAAAACCATGCAACCCAACTACGAAGCAGTGAAGGTATTGACAAGAAGAGCTCATGGAACTCCGCTAGAAAACAAGGATAGATGCAAGCGATTGGGATTAAAGATAGATAAGGTGATGATGTTGTCGTCATGTCTCAAGTACCAAGCCACGGAAAGATATGAAGGAAGATTACGGAGAAGAGCGCAAGATTCAACTACTGTAAAAGATAGCACCAATTTGAACGAAAGGAAACAAGATCGGAAGGTCTTCATGGCCTCCGGTGGATTGAGCATAGGCGATAGAGCGAGAGGGTTTCAAGAGATTACTTGACGGCCGAGGTGAAAGAACTCCATGTTCTTCTTGAAATGATTGAGAGAGATTTAGCGACCTTGAGGAAATCTTGGTGAACGGCGATGATAACTTGCCAACAAGGAACAACTCGGATTGGTTGAAGATGGAGGATGGAATTAACAATGGACTTGCTGATTCCAGAGTTGAAGTAATGTATTTAGCAGAAGGACGTGGTCGAGATATGTGACTTCAAAAAGTCAGAATTCTCACTTTGAGTCTTTGCACACAGGCAGTGCTCACGAAGCTTAAGAGAAAGAGACACAGATGATCTTCCATGTCCTTCCATTGATATCGAATAGGCAAGCATATTATCAACATATACCACCGTGGATTAACAAGATATTCCCAGAATACCAAGTTCAAGAGGCGGGAGAACGAACAAATGCTCGAAACACTTTACGAGCTCAGCTCTTTGAAAGATCAACGTTACAGTAAGGATTCTGTTGAAGAAGATCTTGTTGAGAATAGGTTAACCGGTCCTTGGAAGAAAAGAGATGTCACTGGTTCACATTGTCGATCGGATCACCGGTTACAAAGATAAAGAGATCTTGGATAAGAACCGATGATAGCTCATACCTTAAGCAAAGCTATCAGAGACGAAAAGATGCAATTCCCTCGTATCCAGGATAATTGTGCAGATATGGGGTTCAAAAGTATGTGCAGCATGATGGACAAATGATAGACCGCCGTAGTGCTTGGAGAAACTCTGGATTGCCAAAGATGCTTGATTATGCATAGATATGATCGCGGTGTACTCAAAATCACAGGAGATAACCGTCACCATTTGGAGGATAGTGGTGATTGCATTTTCCATATTCCACTCAAGATAAGTGTCATATAGCTATGCCGAGAACCAAATTACAATCACCAGCATCGGATCGACACATGTTATGTAATTATCCCAAGAGAATTGGAGATGAAATGAAACTCTAGGATTAAGCGCGGTGACAAAGAATGAGTTAGCATGGACATCTTGATAAAGGAGATAGATAATGTTTCACACGGTGAAAAGGGTGTGGAAGCCTGAATGTATCAAAGAAATTTTTCCGCATTTTCGGCATTAAAATACCAATAGATGTAAAAACACTTATCGGTAGCGATTAGCAACGATGGTTTCCAGAATGTGGAGTTGCTAGAAGGAAGGACACCCTTAAGAAGATGGCACGGTTAACAAGGAGTCGGATATATCGCGTCGGTATTCAAAAGCACATCGGTATGGAATGTACCAACGATTTGATAACCAAAGGCGGATAAAGATAACATGTTGGATGCAGATAGACAAGGAATTACACACACACACACACACACCTATGGTACTCACGAGCCGAACACGTGAATCCTAGTTTGAACTTTTAAGAAGAGGATTGAAAGCGTTACACTTCCTTACGAGAAAAGGGTGGGTGGGTGGGTAAGAAAAAAGTGGAAGCAGTCCTACTCTCGCGTTTTGTTTTCCCTAGTATACATAGCTACCAAAAATATTTGCTAGACTAACAACGACCATTTGGCTGAGACCACGAAGGCGGGATGGCTCGATACCAATTGTAACTACCTCGGTGAATTACGCTCCTAGTTACAAGCTGGATGAGCGGAAATGGTTGAAATAATGGTGGGGCCCAAATGCCACTCACAGGTAGACCTTCGGCCGTCCCAACCACTTCCAAACATCGGGACAAGAGCAGGCGGCGTGTCGAAGGATCAACTACATACACAAATGAGTATGTATGCAAGCCACCATACAACAGTACATCGAGCCATTCCATCTAAAAGAAATAGAAATATTGCAGCATATACGGCAAGATCCAAATATCCTAGATAGATATAATAGTTTAGGATAGCTCCTCATACATCAAACATCAGTATCCAGTGAGCGGCAAACAAGATACAGTACGGATAAGAAGCAAATCGGCATAAGATGCCCCATAAATAAACACATCCATACAGATCTCACGGATCCCCGTTCCTGGAATCTCTACACCGAATGATCGTTGCCCACATCGTCCGTCTCCTCCACCCAGTATCCATCTTGTGAGTGTACATGTTCATCTGAATCAAATAATTTATCGTGTGAGACCCTAGGGGTACTCAGCAAGTCTTTATGCCTCTAAAGGGGACACAACCTGGGTGACGCAATTGCAGCAAAAGATAATACCTAGCAATACTATAGATACGCTAACCATCCGCCTAACCAAAGATAGACGGATGTCCGTGAATTAAAGACAACGATTATAACGGTAATATTAACAGATCCATCCTCCTCCTCGCTACCAACGAGGCGGACGAACAACCCCATCCGTTGGCAGTTTATTATCCATTCTATGAGTGTTGCACTATTTACTAGTCGATTACTTAGTCAAATTAAAAGCGGTACTTTAGTTATACTTGTCTATGATCGAGAATGCTCCAAGTCGTCCATAACCGCGGACGGATTTGAAAGTTTTACCCTGCAGGGTGCACAAATAGCAACACACTCGATCAACCTCGGAAAAACCAAATCAAACCCAACGAGGCTTTCACGACAAAGCAATCACAAGATTGAAATATTTGAGGCCACCCCATTAAGCTACCATAGCGAAGTTAGCCGACTTGAGACGGACTCAAGGTTTCGTCAATGGTACAAACGATTGGGAACCGAAAATGTGACTGGGCTTGTCGATACCGCGAAAACACTCCGCTTCCCTAAACAGTACAGGTGCAGTACCTCGCACAATTTAAATAAAACAGTAAAGCATGGCATAAGTACAGGATAGTAAATAAAACCTCAAACTAGTTTGTGGCCCCAAGAAATAAGAATGAATCAAGCTCTGGCTCAGGGGGGTCCCATAATCCTCCCGGATGTGGATAGCGCGAATATTCAAGGAACATGAATCAAGTACTCGGGGTCCTACGGGACACAAGTGAGCATGAAAAACCAAATAGCAGATATTGCTCACCGGTGCCACTTTCATTAGTTATCCCATACTACTCAGGTTAAGTTGTTTAGGTACCTCGTTATCCATCAGACACTCACATACCCTACACATTTGTTCTCGACTCGCATGGCTCAAACAACTCCTGTAGTAATGGCTCATGGGATGGAGGAACAAGTTTCGGTGGGGTTTAAAAGTAAAGGCTATGCAATACTTGGGATTCAATTTAATGCAATCGCGACTCAATGATGCAAGAATAAGATAGAGGCAATAGGTACTATATGTATGCAAGCATGTGGTAGTGCTTGCCTGGCAGCTCGGTTGAAGCGAGAGAAGGATCTGGGTAGTGCTCCTGGGTTTCTTGATATATCCCCTGCTCAGCGTCTATTCGAAGAAGAACCAAACAAACAAGGGCCAACATAAATAAAGTGCACAAGCATATGAATTAAATGCGACAAGCAAACAATCATGCCATGATGAATGATGCACAATTGCATGGCAATAAAGTAGCATGGCATGGGTGAGATGTGGAATACAAGAATAAGTCATTTTATTGAGTTTTAATCATGTTTTATACTCAATTAAGTTGCTGTTTACATTATATTTATATGATGCATGCTGCAAAACAGAACGTGGAATGCATAAATAGAAAGGTCTCGTCGAGCTAATCATTTTAGACATATTATTTGTCAAATTTGGAGTTATAAAACAAAAGTTATTAATTGATTAAGGAAAAAGGGCATTTTATTGTAATTTAAATCAACTTGAAATTTTAAGTGTTCAAAATATATTTTGGATAGCATATTTGAATTCCTCACATTTTTCTGATTTCAAAACATATATTACATGCATTATTTGGAAATACAAATTAAATGTTATTAAAAACAGATTTAAATTCATCTTTAAAACATTTACTGAAATTGTTTTTATTAAACAGAAAAACGAAACGACTTTTTGTACTCAGCACCAGCTAGCCATAACCACCGACGAGTGGGGCCGATGTTGTCGACCGATAGGTCTTGTGTAGTGGGGATCGAACCAGTCATTGGCGCGGGGATGGTGGCAGTCATGGATGGCTTCAGGATGATGACAAAGGAACGGGCGAGGCCTAGCTAAGCCTCTGCGAGGCGCATCGACTCGCAGATAACAATGGCTGCCCTGCACGGAGGGCGTTCGGTGAAAGCTCCGGCGAGCACAGACCGCGGCAGCGACAAAGGAGATGTTCGTCAGGACGAGGTACTCACCTAGGGGAGGTTGATGGCGATGGATCGGCTTGGGATTCGTCGGAACGGCGAGGAGCGGCGCCCGTGAATCTAGGGTTTCGGTGTGCGCGCTGGTGGTAGCGCGTACAGGGGTCATCTCCTCCTCGCCGGCGTGTACTGGGCGATGCAGGGCGGTGTAGATGGACGTCCTCGATCTCCTCGACCACTCCCACGTCGTGCTCGCTGGCTGGAACGAGGAGGCGGCGGGGTAGACGGCGGCAGCTGGCGGCAGAGCTGGGCATCGGTGAAGAGGAAGGGGAGGAGAGGCATGGCTCTGGGCGGATCTGGGAGAGACAGAGGAAACGTGTGGAGGGAGGAAAAGAGGGAGAGAGGAAGGACGAGGCCGGTGGGCACGGGGTAGATAAAGGTGGCTTCGGTGCCACCTTTTCCCTCCTCCTCGAGCACGTGCTCGGCCGGCTGGGCTGGCTGGGGCTGGTCCAGGGCGAGGTAGAGGCAGGCAGGTGGGCCAGGAAGAGGGGAAGGGAAGCTCGGGTGGGCCCTGGTGGCAGCAAGAGAGAGAGAGGGGAACCGAGAGGGGAGGGGTAGGTAGCTGGGGTGTGGCCAGGGAGAGAGGGTGGCCAGGTGGGGCCAGCTAGGTAGAGAGAGGGGGTGAGGCCGAGAGAGGGCAGCTAGGGTTAGCTTGGAGGAAGCTCGGTTTATGTTAGAGAGGGGCTAGGGTTTAGGGGAGAGGATAAAGTGAGAGGGGGTGGTGTGGTAGATAGGTTCGGTTGGAGAGGGGAAAGGGGCTGGATCCAAGGGAAAAGAGAGGAGGGGCTGGTGAGGGTGGTAGGTGATTATGTTTAGCTTGGGGTTTTGCATACCCACATGATCAAGCAAGGTGGAGGGGTGTAGGTCATGGGGTAGGTTTTGGAGAGAGGGCTTAGGAGAGAGGAAAGAGAGAGAGGGTGATGAGAGGGTTTCTGAGATGAGCTAACAAGATCATGCAAGAGATTAAAGGAGATGGTGGTGAAGTGAGGCTTGATGCACAAGGCAAGGAAAGGAGATCAAGATGAGGATTGAGAGAGAAAGGTTGGAGCTCAACAAAAGGGGAAACAATCAAAAATTCCAAGAAAAAACAAGGGAGATCAAAAGAGGTGATGGTTGCATGGCCCATGCAAATGCATTAAATGCCATGTGTTATCCTTGTGAAAACAAAAATATTAACATGGCATTATTCTTATGCATTCCCAAGAAGTGGAATCAAGGCCAAGCAAAAGAATTTAGAATTGGATCCACCCAACCCACATGAGCTAGAAATAAAATCCAAAGAAAAGAATTACAAGCTCATGGGTTATTGGAATGGTGGAAGTATAAGGTGGTGTCAAAGAAAGGTGGTGGAGTGGAATAAAAGATATGCCCCAACTCAACTTGGGCATTCAAACAATATATCAAGAACCAAATACAATATCAAGAGGCAAAAACAATTTACAATGCATATGAGAGAAGAACCAACACAAAAAGGGTTTTATATGATGCTCAAATGCAAGGTGGCATGATGACATGAGCATGATATAATGATGATGCAACAATTATATATAGGAAGTAGCCTTTATATAGACTAGGCTAGTAGCATTGCAATTGTTAGACAATTGGGATGCTACAGGCTAGGCTTGTGGTCAAAGGTTATTCCCAGAAAGAAGAGGAAGATTTCTTTGATACTTATTCACCTGTGGCCAGACTGACCACTATTCGAGTATTACTCTTGTTGGCATACTCACATGGTCTTCTCGTCCACCAGATGGATGTTAAGATGGCTTTTCTAAATGGAGAGATGGATGAGGAAATCTACATGCAACAGCTAGATGGCTTTGTGATAGATGGGCAAGAAGGAAAAGTGTGTAAGTTACTGAAATTATTATATGGCCTGAAACAAGCACCTAAGCAATGGCATGAGAAGTTCAATACAACTTTAACATCTGTGGCTTTTTTGTTAATGAAGATGACAAATGTGTATACTATCACCATGGTGGGCGACAAAGAGTCATACTGTGCTTGTATGTTGACGACATACTGATATTCAGGACCAACCTCAAAGTCATTGAGGAGGTTAAGTCATTTCTATCTCAAAATTTTGAGATGAAGGACCTTGGAGTGGCTGCTGTTATTTTGAGATAATGAGAGTGGGATTACACTTCTACAATCCCATTATATTGAGAAGATTTTGAGTCGATTTGGATATTCGAACTGCAAAATTTCTCCAACATCATATGATCCTAGTGTGCAGATTCGAAAGTTCGAAGGCACAACTAAGGATCAGTTAAGATACTCTCAAGTCATTGGTTCACTCATATGCGAGCGCTACGAGGCCTGACATCATGTTTTCCATGTGCAAACTGAGCCGAATTGTTTTCATCCGGGTGATGTGCATTGGGGTGCTGTTGAAAGAATTATGCACTATCTGAAAGGTACTGTGAACTATGGACTTCACTATACTGGGTACCCGTCGATGCTTGAAGGTTAGAGTGATGCAAATTGGATCTCTGATGCTGATGAGATGAAATCCAAAACGGGGTATGTGTTTACCCTTGGAGGTGGTGCTGTTTCCTGAAAGTCTTGCAAGCAAACGGTCCTAATGATATTGACAATGGAAGCAGAATTAATAGCATTAGACACATCTGGTGTTGAAGCATGATGGCTTCGAGATCTTTTGATGGACTTTCCAGTGGTTGAAAAGCCAGTACCGACTATCCTTATGAACTATGCCAATCAAACTGTAATTGTCAAGGTAAAGAACTCAAAGGACAACATGTAGTCCAACAAACGCATAAGAATGAAATTAAAAGTTGTCAGACATTTAAGAAACTCCGGATTGATAGCATTGGATTATATCCAGTCGAGTAAGAATCTAGCAGATCCCTTTACTAAAGGTGAAAGGATACGGATGTCGCCTAGAGGGGGGGTGAATAGGCGATTAAAACTTTTCCTAGAGTGGCTCAACAAAGGCGGAATTAAACTAGTGTTTACTTTGTAAAGCACAACCTAGAAACAACTAAGGTTTACCTATGTGCACCAACAACTTATGCTAAGCAATACAAGCAACGAAGTGATAGCAAGATATATATTACATCAAGCACGAAGGCTATCACAATGTAAAGTGCATAAGTAAAGAGCTCGGGTATAGAGATAACCGAGGCACACGGGGACACCAAAATTTTACCGAGTTCCTCCCAACATGGAGTACGTCTCGTTTGGAGAGGGGGTGGTATCAAACCACCAACGCCACAAAAGGCCTCCGGAATTTTGAGTGAATGTTCACTTAATGAGAAAGAAGTGAAATATTTGAAAATGTTTCAAAGACTTTCAAGATGAAGTGGAAAATCATTGTAATAAGAAAAATAAATGAATTATGATTTGATCATAAAGGGATTTATTTGAGTTACAAGTGTAACAAGAAAATAAATGAATTATGATTTTATCATAAAGGGATTTATTTGAGTTGCAAGTTTAGCAAAACACCTAGATTTACATCTCCCGAAACACCATAGGAGTATGGAGTGTTTGAGAT
Source organism: Avena longiglumis (assembly GCA_030063025.1). Taxonomy (NCBI): domain Eukaryota; kingdom Viridiplantae; phylum Streptophyta; class Magnoliopsida; order Poales; family Poaceae; genus Avena; species Avena longiglumis. The sequence goes on along the minus strand of CP125978.1, from coordinate 484,842,727 downwards.
TTGTAATGAAACCTTGTGAGACATGGTTGGATCAAAGGTGTTATTTATAAAACTGCCATTATGTTTTAAAAGATTAAAGCTTTAGAGACTCGCTTAATCGAAAAGACCTCCATCTAGATCCGTTGAAATGACGCCATGGAAGTTATGGTTTGGGGTAAAACCCAAGTTGTCATTTCTTAAATTTTGGTATGCTAAACATAAGTAAGATGTTTACAACGAATTCGATGAGCATGTCTTTGTAGGTTATTTCGAATAACAATTGGTTATTCCTCCATAACACCGAGGACAAAAGGGTTTGTCGCTTGAAATGTGAAGTTTCTTGAAAAAGGAATTTTTCGCAAAAGTTAAGTGGGAGGACAATAGAACTTTGATAAGGTTAACGAACCTTAGCTAAATGTGTTGAGTTGCGCAGCGCCGGAAATCATTCTGGAGGCTGCCATAATGCTCATAGCTTATGTGCCTCAAAGGTTGTGGTCACGGAGGTCTAAAGTTCCTATTGAACCAAGAAGGTCGGTTAAACAATCAAATGCTAAGATTTGAGAGTAAATCATTATTGTTTGACAATGATGAACCGAATACATACAAAGAAGCGATGATGGGCCCTGACTCCGTCAAATGGCTTGAAGCCATAAAATCCGTGATAGTTCCATATACGAGAAATCAAGTTTTGAACTTGGAAGACCCTCGAAAAGGTGTAAAACCTATCGGTATTTGGATCTATAAAGAAATGTACATAGATGTCTCACATCTATGAAATATTCGACATGTCGTAAAGTATTTTATGACAATGTTCAAAGAGTTGACTATGACAAGATTTGATCTTTCATAGCGATATTTAGTCTGAACGGATTAAAGTAGCAACCACTACATATAATTTGGTATATGGTAGATGAATAAACAAAACAAAGTTCTTCTAATAGAATGGTTACCTAGGACGTGTACATGACACGGTCCAAAGGGTTTTGTTAAATTCAAAGGATGCTAAAAGGGCATGCAAACTTCAATGGTTGAAGTAAGCATCGCGGAGTTGGAATCTTCACCATGATGAAAAATGAGTTTTTCATCTGGAGACGATGAACATGCTTGCATTTTCAAGAAATTAAGTGGGAGCGCTGAGACATATTTCTAATACATTATGTGAAGGACATCTTGTTGATTAGAAATGATGTATCTTTTATTGACAAAGGTTAAGAATTTCATTTCGATGAAAGACTTAGGCAAAACCCGAATATTTAGCATGAATGTCTATAGTGGATAGACTGTAACGCTAATATGTTTATGCCAAACATACATATATGAGATATTGAAGGAGTTCAATATAGAAACGACAACAGTTCTTGTTGCATGGAAAGGAATTGAATCAAGATTCAAGTGTATCGACACTTGATAAGTGAAACAAGATTCAAGTGCAATCACGAGAATGTTTTGTTCAATCATACCATGATATGTACACATCCAGATATGTCCTATGCTCTAAGTGTTATGAGCATATACCAGAATGAATCATAAAATTATCATTGGACGATAGTGAGGATATTCTTATGATCTTTTGGAAGAACTAAGAATATATTTTTGTAGAGGTGACAAACAATTACAAATAGTTCATTGTAAAGCGTTACATTGATACTAGTTTTGTCACAAGATACAAATTAAGTTTATCTCAATTTAAACTATGGGTGGCACAATGTAATGGAAAGAAGATTCCATGATGGATTTGGAAGAGTTCCAAAGTTAAGACATTGTGACGAATACTACAACAAAAGGCTAAGTATATGACTGCTATAGTAGCAGCAAAGGAGGGAATTTGTGTCAAGTAGTTTGTTATCAAACTAAGGTGTGGTTCGCAACGGGCTAACACTAAAGATATATTGTATGACAATAGTATCGATGTGTTTTAACCCCAAGGAACTAAAGGTCTCACCAAAAGACCAAATTTATACAATGCCATCTCATTGGAGAATGAGTGATGCGTGGAGACGCAAAGATATGCAATACACACGGACTGAAGGCCGATCCAGAGATTATGTTAACCACTTGCAATTGCGTATTTGGAACACCGTAAAGCCATATGGTCAATACACAAAGTTTTTAAACTAGATTATTGTCTCTAGTGCAAGTGAGATCAAGGAATATGCCCGAGAGGCAATAATAAAGTGGTTATTATCGTATTCCTTGTTTATGATAAATGTTTATTTTACATGCTATAATTGTATTAATACGGAAACGTTAATACATGTGTGTTTAATAAACAAAAAGGAAGTTCCTAGTTATGCCTCACTCATAAACTAGCTCGTTGATTAACAAGATGATCAAAGTTTCCTGATCATGGACATTGGATGTTGTTAATAACGGGATCACAACATTAGTGTAATGGTGTGATGAACATTCATCCGAAGTATATCATTACGATCAAAGTCATTGAGTTTATATTGCTATAACAACTTACGAAGTGATCCTAATCCTTAGACCATGAGATCATGTCAATCACTAACACCGGAAGAGTTTCTTGATAACATCAAACGTCACACCGTAACAGGGTGATTATAAAGATGGATTTAGAACTAATAAAGTGTTATGTTGAGGCCCATGGATCGAGAGTGGAATTTGTTCATCCTGATGATGGATAGATATACTCTGGGCCCTCTCGGTGATATCACATTGGTTAGCTTGCAAGCAAGTGATTTGGTCACTAGAATGTTATATCACGGGAACGAGAAAAGAGTGCATGTCAGTAACGAGATCAAACTAGGTATGGAGATACCTATGATCGAATCTCGGACATGTAATATATCGCGAAACAAAAGGATTGAGATACTAGCGTAAAAGGTTCCGACGATCACAAGAAAGTCATCGTTGAATGTGTGGGAGTCAGTATGGGTCTCATGATCCCGCTTCTGATTATTGATTCGAGAGGGGTCTCGATCATGTACGCATTATTCACGAACCGTAGGGTGACACACTTAAGAGACACCGACATCCAATTGGAGCAAAAGTTTCATGCCGAAAAGAAAAGGAAAGCGCAGGAATTTATTTCACTAGACAATCAAACTGCTTGGTTGAAATTGTCAAACTGGTTACGCATGTGAAATGGAATACTAGCAAGGGGTTTTATGTGAATGTTTGTTAATTAAAGTAATTAAAAAAATTCTGAATAAATAAATAAAAGAGTTTTATTTAAATGAGAGCTTGCATTAAATTTGGTGGAAATTTAATGCATGTGAGTGGATTTTTGAGTGGAGGCTTTTTAATAGGAGTGGAGGCTTTTCATTTTGAGTGGGAGCTCCACCCACATAAATGTGGAAGAGGTGGGGGCAGCCCCCATGGCTGGGCGCCATGCCCCTTGGGTGCCCCCCTCTCCTTCTCTCACAACACACCTCCTCGTGAAGGATCTCTCTCCCCCTCTAGAATTTATCCCCCATGGTCTCGGACTAGTGAGATACATGTTCCCGGTGGCTATTCGGCAAGAAAGAGTTGTGCTTCCGCTGCATCGCTGGAGCGAGGAGGCGGAGGTTGCTCGGTGCCTCGAACGTGTGTGCGAGCACGGATGCGCTGCTGTTTTGCGGCGCTAGGACTTCCTCTCGATCTTGAGATCGGCAAGAGATCGTCTACATCAACCACGAGTTTGGACTCGTTAAGCTTTGTCGGTCTTCAAGGGTATGTTCTCTACGAATATACATCCGCCCTTTGTTTGTATCTAGTAGATAGATCTTGGTACATAGTCGTTCCCATCGTAGGAAAATTTTTGTTTTCTATGCTGCGAACCCTACAGGCAAAATAATACAAATAGAGATAATTAATGGACATTATAAAACTTAAATTTATCATGAGAATTGTACCACATAGAGACTAGACAATAATCCAATATAAATACTAGGTGGTATTCCTCATGTACACACAATTTTAGGATTGTGGAATGCCCAAGCATAACACTCCCCCAAAATGGGATAATATATTAATCTCTCACAAGAGCCAAATAATATATCAAATATAACCAAGCAAGGCTCAAACACAAGAAACGCACATACATGGTGTGCCACCTAATCATACACAAATAAGCTTTATACCTCAAGATAATTAAGTGTAAGGCACAACATGTACAAAAGCATGGAGAATACAAAACCAACACATGCACAAGGGGGCGAGTAACTTTCAATGTAAAGAGTTTAGCATATGTTACCGCAAGGAGGAACATTGGAAATATAATATAATCAAGATAATCAAAATGGCTTGGCTTGACAATAATAATTGATGAAGATCCCTCAATTCTTCATAATGTAGCCAAGACTCCAATGCCCTCCAACAGTACCTATTGATCAAGTTTTGGCTTGTTGGTACCCAACCAAGTTGGGTCCTAAGAGGTTAGTCACAATAGGCTTGGCAACCCAAATGGTTATTTTCTTGAACCCACATTGAGCACCAACAAATTTGGCAAACACATTGCCAACCTCATCCTTACAAAGAGAATAGGCATCATCAATCAAGATAGGATGGGATGAGGAGATACCAATAGTGCATGAGGAAGAAATGTGCCCCTTCTTGCGGCATATGTAGCAAGTTCTACTCTTGCCATCTTTCTTTTTGGATGAAGAAACAACTTGAGGAAGAGCTTGAGTCTTCTTGGGAGGAGGCCCATCTCTAACAAGATGTAGAGCATGAGGCCGCTTCCCTTGTTGCTTCTTGCCAAGGGACTTCTTCTTTAATGGGCAATGTTTGACATGATGCCCTTCTTCCTTGCACTTGAAGCAAACAATGTTGGCCGGATATTGTCTTGATCTTGGCCATTCTTCTTGTTGTCCTTGTGCTTCAACATGATAGTGGACTTGTTCTTGACATTAGAGTTGAATCCAAGTCCACTCTTGTCATTGGGGGATTTTTGCACACTCAAGATTTTGTTGAGTGCGGCCTTCCCTTGATGACCCTTTTTCAAGTCATTCTTCAAAGAAGTGACTTGAGACTTGAGCTCTTTTATTTCCTCTACATGGTTAGTTTCAACAAAAACACTAGAGGAAGTAGAAGCTACATTGTTAGAGCAACAAGGCATGGAATGTAATTCATCATGATATATATTATGGTTGTGAGAGGATGAACTACAAGGACTAGCACATGGAAATATAACATTTGGAGTAGATGTAGTGCTAATGTCCACATGAGGCCCACTAGATGTTACCTTTGACACGATGGCCTCATGAGCTAACTTTAGACTACCATGGGAGACTAGAAGATCCTCATGCGAGCTTGAGAGCTTAACATGACTTTCTTCTAATTTCCCATAGTTGCTAGTTAGCAACGCAAGTTGAGCCTTTAGCTCAACATTCTCCTCCAAAATATATGCTTCACAATAAATAGAGTTAGTAGCACAAGCATCATCATTATTAGCGAGAGGTGAGGGCAACTTGGCAAGATCTTTTGAATATGAGGCTTTAAGTTGCTCATGTGACTCGGTGAGTTTGATGAGCTCCCTCTTAACGACCCGAGAGCCATTTTCAAGGTGCTTAAAATCCTCAACAAGTTTAACATAAGAAACTTCAAGTTCATCATTTTTAATCTTGAAGGAGTTAGCCACCGCAAGTTCTCTATCATGGTATTCCTTTACGCTAGATAATTCTAGAGTAAAAGTCTCCTCAAGAGATTCTTTGGTGGTTTGTTCTTCTTCAAGGGAGTCCTTTACTTGAGCAAGTTCATTAGCATATTCACGCTCAAGTGCAAACTTTTTATCAATTATATTTTCTTGCTCCTCAATAAGATCATTGCCTTCTATAGCATAATTCAAGATTTCAAGAAGGTTGGAGGAAGCAAGTTTATTTTTGTAGAGAGCACTATAGACAACCTCTCCCATTTTCTTAATATAGGTAATATCATACTTACCTCTATAATCATCATTATCGTTCTCAACCTCATCATCATCATGAGATACAATGGGATTCAAAGAGGTTACCTTTGTTCCCTTAGCCATAAGGCACATGTGAGAACCGGAGGAAGGTGATGATGATATTGCACTTGTAGCTCTCTTCAAAACCTTGTCTTGGCTCATAGAATCTTCATTTTCCTCTACATGGTTAGCAACACAAGCACTAGAGGAAATGGAAGTATTTTTATCATGGCAACAAGACAACACAAGCATATCATCATGAGATTTATTCAAGTCATTTCTACATGATATGCAAGGACTATTAACACAAGCATGTAAGGAGTTTGTAGTGCTAGAAGTGTTAAAGTCCAAAGATAGATCATTGCAACTTGAAAAGGATGAGGGATTACAAATAGTAAGTACACTATACAAATTGCAATTTCTATCACCACTCACCATATCATTACCTTGTGAAAAGTCACATGTTGGTGAAGTGGTAGAGGATGAGAACTCATCTCGACCGGAAGTGGAAGCAACACAATCATCCTCAATAATGTTGGACACAACATATTTATCTTGAAGTTTTGTCCATAACTCATGAGCGCTCCAAAAAGGAATGATTGAAGAAGTAACTACATAGCTCAAAGCATTAACAAGCACATTAGAAGCTTGAGCATCGAGATATAAGTTTTTATCATCCTCACTAGATAGATTTTTGAAATCCATTGGAGGAGAAAAACCTATATCTACAATACGCTCCAAATTTGGGTCCATGTCCAGAAAATGAATGAGCATGCGATTTTTCCATATAGCATAATTTGTGCCATCGAATGTGAACATGTCATTGTGCACTAACCCTCTAGCCGACATCTATACTCTCAAGGCGGTGAAGCCTAAAATGAGAGACCGTGCTCTGATACCAATTGAAAGGATATGGATGCCGCCTAGAGGGGGGGGGGTGAATAGGCGATTAAAACTTTTCCTAGAGTGGCTCAACAAAGGCGGAATTAAACTAGTGTTTACTTTGTAAAGCACAACCTAGAAACAACTAAGGTTTACCTATGTGCACCAACAACTTATGCTAAGCAATACAAGCAACAAAGTGATAGCAAGATATATATTACTTCAAGCACGAAGGCTATCACAATGTAAAGTGCATAAGTAAAGAGCTCGGGTATAGAGATAACCGAGGCACGCGGGGACACCAAAATTTTACCGAGTTCCTCCCAACATGGAGTACGTATCGTTTGGAGAGGGGGTGGTATCAAACCACCAACGCCACAAAAGGCCTCCCTTATTCTCCGATAAATCTCACCCCAATGGGATCGATCCACGCTTCCACTATCGGTGCACATGTCGGTGGCAACCGGAACCTCTCACAAGGTTGGGGCACAACTCCACAACTTTAATTGGAAGCTCCCAAAAAATGCCACAAAAGGCCACAATGCCACCAAGGCCACAAACCGTCTAGGGTTCCAAGAACCCAAGAGGTACAAGCTCCAACGAGTAATACAAACCAAATCCTCCAAAGAGAACTCAAACCGATGCACCAAATGCAAATGACAAGAACACCACAAAGATGCTCAAATCCCTCACTCTCAAGTTCCAACAAAGCTACTAAAGCTATTGGGGGAACAAGAGAGGAATCAAAGAGAGACACAAAATCCCCCAAAATCTAGATCCCCAAAGATACACTCACAAAGAGATGTTTTGGTTTGGTCAAAACGTAGATCTAGATCTCCTCCAACTACCCCTCAAATATATGCAAGAAACAATGGAGGGATGAGTAGAAATCAAGCTTAAGGAGTAAGGCAAATAGGGGCAAAGCTTTAGATCCAAAGAGGAGGAAGAAGTAACCCTAAAAGTCAAAGGGGCAAAGCTATTTATAGGGCTGGGCAAAATATGGCCGTTGGAGCCTGAATCAAGCGAATCTAGGAAGTTCAAGCGGTACTACGGAGAACTCAGTACTACCGCCAGGTACCGACTTGGTACGGAAGACCAATATTCAAACTTCAAAATCCACGCCACAGCGGTAGTACCATTGATGCCGAAAGCGGTAATCCGCAAATGGCAACCGGTACTACCGGACGTGAAGTGCAATCAGCAGTAGACGAAAAAAGTCTCTGTCACGCCAGGTAGTAAAATGCGGTACTACCGCATTTTACTACCTAGGCAGACAGAAGCTTTTCGCCAACATTCAAAATACTCTGCCCAGAGCGGTACTAAAATGCGGTACTACCGCATTTTAGTACCGGAGCAGACAAAAGCTTTTGACAAGTGGTCAAAAAGCTACTGTCGCGCTAGGTAATAAAATGCGGTACTACCGCTTTTTAGTACCTAGCCCGGCAGAGGCTTTTTGACAGTTAGTCAAAACCTTCTGTCGCATCCGGTACTACCGCTTTTTGGTACCGCACCAGGCAAATATTCAAACGGCAATAACTTTTGACTGGAAGCTCCGATTGACCCGATTCCAATTGCGTTGGATAGAGGACAACAAGGGCTTCCCAATAAAAAGTGGAAATATTGATTATCACCAAGTGAGAAAGTATCAAGTAGAATAATGTGATATACCTCACTTGGTGAGAAACCGAAAAGCCGCATAAATCAAAATCGCAACAAGATACAAATGGGAGATCCGATTTAGATGAACAAGAGATTGTTATGGAGATTACCACAAGCTCTATATCATCACATGGATAAGACCAAATATCAACCAAATACGATGATGCAAATATGCAAAGGTTTGAGCTCTCTCTGAACGATGTGACCAAATTACTCATACGAGAGCCCCTCTTGATAGTACGGTTATCTATCCTAAACCCAGTCTCACACACACAACGTGAGACCGGCAAAAGAGAAAAACTATCAAGATTATACCTTTGCCTTGAGCAATCCACTTGAGCTCAATGTAGACGATCTTGCCCTTCTTAAGATGGAACGCCTTCCTTAATTTCTCATCATCGACCTCGCATATTGAGCTTGCCCAACATATCTTCTTTGCATTTCATTGACCTTGAAGCCAACACATGCTCCAAGCGATGCCAATGCACAAATCCTACAAGTATAACTTAATACACACATTAGTCCATAAAGATTGTCATTAATTACCAAAACCACACATGGGGCCCCAACATGTTCTTTCAAAAGGGCTATCCCGTGTTGTGATAGAAAATGCATCGAGGGAGATGGGTATGAGACCCACATGAGTTTCCATGGTAGTAACCCAACCTATGTGATCGGAGATCCCGTGAAGTAGGACTTGGGAAAACAAGCTAGTGGTTAACAAATGAGAGTAGATTACTAACCCACTCTGTTGGAGATGCAATACTCTCGGAAACTGTATGGCAGGTAAATTTTTGTCTTAATGTGTTCCAAAGTTTTTATAAGCAATCTTTGGAGGAACACACCTATATGAGCCTGACTGTTGATCATAGTCTATGAGATTGGGGTGATCTCTAGTAAGTTCGTGAAAAGGCCAGGAGTATGACTAATATGCTCCACCCGAGGGATCATCTTTCGGCAGCCTAGTACTAATAAGACATTTGGTGAAACCCTTTTACGCCAAACTAAAAATTCGAGGCATAATATATTGTTCATTTGTAAAGGAGTGTAGCCATCTGTTCTAGGAGGATATTCAACCTTGATAGGTCTCCACTAAAAATACCAGTATATCAAAAAAAAGTTGGAAACACCATGGGCCTTTGGGATCTGGTGGGGGGTTGTTGAAATAAAGGGTGTGATTTAGACCCATCTAACAATTTCAGAAAAATCCATAAGGGCCCATTCATGGCAATAGGAGTGGTGGAAGTTTAATCCCACATGGCTAGTTGGGAGAGATTCCTACCAATATATAAGGTGAGATTTTCTCCCATTAGTATGACTTGGTGTGAAGTGAGGAGAGGAGTTTCACACGTGCATTCCTCCTCCGCCGCCGCTCGCCTCGTCTCGGCACGCCACGCCTCTCCTCGCCTCGCCGTGACGCGGGTTGCGAGTTGCGGGAATCTTGCCGAGCCGATGTGTTCTTTTTATCACTCGGAAACGGGATATGAACGGACGGTTGCAACTGAAACATTAATAAGAATGAATACGAGCCGAAATATTTTGTCTTAAGTGCTATTAAGTACGGGCGTTTCTAGTTATTCATTACGACCGTTTCTTTTTGTTGAACCCTCTCGCATGTGCCTCTGTCTATATATTGGAGAGTTCTCTCCTCTCTAGTGATAGAACAGAATCACTTCCTCCATGCGTGATTGCTACTGTTATTTCCGCTAGTGTTGCGGCTATGAGTGATCCCATTCCGTCCACCGCATACACGACTGATTGAAGAGCAGGCCTCCGAAACTCCGCCTCTAGAGATCCTATACGGAATAGGGGCGATTAAGTTTTTGGGGACCGTATTCTACGCGACTGCTCACTTTCGATCAACCGCATCCACTACCTCCACGCGTTCGTCATCACCATGGCCACCGAAGCTGAATAGGCCGCCACTGCTTCCAAGAGGGCAGCCGACGAGGCTGTCGTCTCCGCTACTGCTACAGCCAACTGGCCTACTGGAGGGTACAATATGCTAATCCCTCCCTTATACGAGGAATCGCAACATAGCCCGATGCAGAAGACATATCTCTCTCTATTTTTTTAAGTCAATGCTTGAACGGATCTAGCAAAGCACTTTGCAGGAACAAGCAGAGAAGACCGTGGGAGGGCAGGCTGGAGGCCAGTGGTCGGAGAAGAGCCGTGAGACAGGAGGACGAAGGGCGGATGCACCGGCGGCCATACGGGCGGGCGGAGAAGAGCCGACGGACGGAGGGCCGGACGAGCGGGCGGCCAGACGGGCGGGCAGACACGCCGGCGGCGGTGGGAGGACGGACGACGGGCAGCTCCAGGCGGGGTGGACGGAGGGCAGCACAGGTCCAGGTGGACCGGTGGGCAGAAGAGGTGAGGTCGGCGGAGGGCAGCACGGTCCAGGTGAGGTCGGCAGAAGGTAGCCCAGGCGGGATTGATTCCGCGTGGAGGTGAGATCGGGTTGGACGAACGACGCGCTGGCAGATCGGGCTAGATCCGATCTTATCTGGGACAAAGCGAGCCAAAAATTTGACGAGAGGAACTCCACGTACGCGGCCAGAACGGGAACCGACGGTGGCCGGGGCGAGCTGACGGCGGCGGCGGTCACAGGCAGAGGGCCGGTGGGCAAGGGAACCCTAAAAGCGGCTCTAATACCATGTTAGGAATAAACAAGTTGTATTCCTCTGAGGGCCAAATGCCACAATATATAGTACAATTACAGGTGCAAATATGCAGGAAGCCCCCTAACATATGGGGAAAATACAATATACAGATATATACATCTAACACATAGTACTAGTAATTTCCGTAGATGATTCTAGTACTACATGGTTTCATTATCAAATACCAGTATATGCATGTCTGGCTCATGATTTATTTCTAGATTAATATAATTGAAATATTGCCTAGATACTCAATATTTTCATCTTCTCGGAACCTACACTTTGTCTTACGATTGCTTTCCAAACCATCAGGTCCATAGAAGATGAATATGCAAAAAATTATAAATATCAATATGATGATTTGGAGTAATAAACAACATAAGAATCCTTGTCTTCTACTTTTATAAAAGTTTCCTATGATATTTTTAGAAATGAGTAGCAATATAGTGAAAACTTACATTATATCATGAAAATGATCTCATGGTAGTTCTTCTTCATCGATCACTTAATATACATGTTTGTAGATGGCTCAAAAATCTCCTTTTGTTGTAATTCTAAATCTAGTCAAATTGAAACTACACTAGAGGAAAAAGGGCCATCCGTTCGCCACCCCTGGGAGCATTAGTCCCGGTTGCGCCACCAACCGGGACTAATGCTGGCACGCGTCCCGGTTGGAGGCACGGGCATGGGTCCGGTTGGTAGGGGCATGCGTCCGGTTGGAGCCACCAACCGACTAAAGGTTTGGCCACAGACCACGTGGCACGCACCTTTAGTCCGGTTCTTGGCTTCAACCGACTAAAGACCCTTGCCTCTATAAATGCAACGCCCAGCCCCCTCTGCCCACTGCTTTTTTGAATGGTGTAAGGTGTGAGGTGTGTGCTAGTTTTTTCATGCATGCATTGAAGGTGTTTGTTGAAATGTTTGAGTGAAAATCCGCTTGAATTTCTCATAGAACAAAAATATAGAAGGTGTCCGAGACGCACTTGAGCTTTCTCCTCTTTATTTCCCTCGATCGAGGTTAGCAATCCTATCTTTTCTAGGTCATTGATACAATTCATGTGTCGGTGTGAATTGGTTATTTCACTATTTATGATGTCCTGTTTTTGATAAACTTACTTATATGATGCGATGAGCGGTCGAATGGATGTACGCGATGCGGTAGCCGGGTATATCAAAGGCGTGGATAAATTTATCGATGTGGCTACGGCAAACAAAGAGAATGGATTTATACGTTGTCCATGTGTTCAATGTCGAACAACAAGGAGTACTCTTCCTCGAAAATCATTCGCGCCACCGATTATGAAAGGTTTCATGCCCAACTATAATTGCTGGACCAAGCACGGGAAAGAGGGGTTATTATGGAAGATGGTGAAGAAGAAGATGATGATAACAACTATCATCATATGTTTCTGAATACGGTGATACCGCTATGGAAGACAATGGAGAGGAAAAAGGTGAAGAACGGGCATCGGATGAGCCGGTGATGAACTTGGTAGGGTCATTTCGATGCAAAGCGAGACCGTGAAATGTAAAATGAGAAGTTGAAGTTAGAGGGCATGTTAGAAGATCACAAGAAATTGTTGTACCCAAATTGTGAAGATGGCAGACAAAAGCTCGGTACCAATCGAATTGTTGCGATGGAAGGCGAGTGTGGTCTAACCGACTCCTCATTTGAAAAGATGCTGAAAATAATGAAGTCAAGTTTCCAAAACATAACGAACTTCCCGAGAGTACCTACGAAGCAAAGAAGACTCTCTCTCCGGGATTAGATGTGCAAAAGATACATGCATGCATTAATGATCGCATCCTCTACCATGTAAGGAGTATGAGAATTTAGATAAATGCCCGTATGCAACGTTGCGGTATAAGATCGACGAGATGACCTGGTGATGTTGAGGGAGAGCCTCCTAAGAGGGTTCTGCTAAGGTTATGTGGTATGCTCCTATAATACCAAGGTTGAAACGCATGTTGAAAACAAAGAGCATGCCAGGTTGTTGCGATGACACAAAGAAGACCGTAAGAAAGACGGGAGTTGAGACACCTGGCGATGGGTCACAGTGGAGAAAAATCGAGAGAGACTTCCTGGACTTTGCGGTGACGCAAGGAACTTATGGTTTGGTCTAAGTACGGATGGCATGAATCCTTTTGGGGAGCAGAGCTGCATCCACAAAGACCGCCCGTGACTCTATGTATCTACAACTGCCTCCTTGGTTGTGCATGAAGCGTAAGTTCATTATGATGCCGGTGCTCATCCAAGGCGAAAAGCAACCGCGACATTGATGTGTACCTTAGGCCATTAGTTGAAGAACTCTTACGGTTGTGGGGCAAACCAGGTGTGCGTCGTGGGATGAGAACAAACAGAGCCATTTAATCTACGAGGGTTGTTATTCGTAACCATCAATGATTGCTGCTCTTAGTAACCTTTCGAGATGCATAAACAAAGGATATAAGGCATGCACCCACGTTTAGATAAGACCGAAGGTACATATTTGCATAAATGCAAGAAGGTTGTGTACCTAGAATCGACGATTTCTTCCGACCAATCATCCCGTAAGAAAGAAAGGCAAGCATTTCAAAGGTGAGGCGATCACCGAAGAAGCCCGAACTCCCGGTGGTGATGATGTATTTGGTATAGTCAAGGACATAGAAGTAATCTTTGAAAGGGTCCCGGTCAATCAGTTCGAACGACGTCGCTACATGTGACACGCACCCATGTGGAAGAAGAAATCTATATTTTGGGAGCTGCCATATTGGAAAGTCCTGCGTGTCCGCTCTTCAATCGACGTGATGCACGTGACGAAGAATCTCTGTGAACTCGCTAGGATTCCTAGGCGTGTATGGGAAGACAAAAGATACACACTGAACGGAGGACCAACAAATTATGAAAGACCCAAAGAACATGCATACAGATAACAAGGCGGATAAAGGCGTCACTTAAGTCGTACTATGCTCTTACCAAAGAGAAGGAAATCTTTTTAAAGTCCTTTACAAGATCAAGGTGCCGCAGGCTTCTCATCTAATATAAAGGGATAATAAATATGGCAGAGAAAAGTTCCAAAACCTGAAGTCTCATGATCACGTGATTATGACGTAGTTGCTTCCGATTGCATTGAGGGGCTTCTACCGAAAATGTTCGAGTACCCATTGTGAAGCATGTGCATTCCTCAATGCAATATCTCGAAGGTAATCAATCCAGATATTCGCCAAGGTTACGAAGGATGTGGTACAATGTCTTGTTAGTTTTGAATTGGTGTTCCCACCATCCTTCTTCAATATTATGACGCATCTCTGGTTCATCTAGTGGAAGAGATTGCCATTCTCGGTCCGTATTTACGCACAATATGTTCCCTTTGAGAGGTTCATGGAGTCTTAAAGAAATAAGTTCATAACCGTGCTAGACTGAAGGAAGCATCTCCAAGGGATATGGAAGAGGAGGTCATTGAGTTTTGTGTTGACTTTATTCGACCTTAAGCCGATTGGTGTTTACGACTCATGGCATGAGGGAAGACTAAGTGGAAAAGGCACTGGAAAGAAAGCAACGATATGTAGGGACGGGATTCTTTCACTAAAGCACACTACGCTTCTACATAATTCCACCTTGGCAGCTCAGATATGGAGGAACACAAGAATATTGTACGCCAAAAACCCGGGAAGCTCGAATCATGGATTACAGATGAACACATGAAGTCTGTCGGTGGTTGGATGTGGACACATCTCTTGAATGACACCACGTTGGAGATCAGCTATACTTGTTGGTCGTCACCATCTTCTCTTGTATTGAATTTCCAAGGTGCACGAAATAAATGGGAATACATTCTACACGATCGCCCAAGATAAAGAGCACCAACCAAAATAGTGGTGTCCGCTTTGATGCAATAGACGAGAATGGACAAAAGGACACATATTATGGTTACATAGAGGAGATATGGGAACTAGACTATGGAGTCTCTTTTAAGGTCCCTTTGTTTCGCTGCAAATGGGTCAACCTGAATGGGGAAGGGGTAAAGATAGACCAGTTGTACGGAATGACAACAGTGGATCTCAACAATCTTGGTTATAGAGATGAACCATTCAAAACAGGCATAATAAATTCAAAAAAAATCCGAACAATGAAAATCCTTCGCGTGGTGTCATATTATGTTACATAGTTGAAAGGAAAAATACCAGACTTGGTATATTGATCATGTTTCGAAAAAACCTTCACAAAATTACCTATCATGTTCGAGGTTTCATGGCTTCGGTCCAAATGACCGATGTTATGTCTTGAATCACGGCATAGTTTGTGATGTTGTGCCCATATTATGCATGTGTGTGGACATTGGTATGGAGAACAATGTTGCAGAGGAAGTTTTCCTTTTGTCGCATGGAAAAGCCCTTTTCCATTTTCCGAGCAAAAACGGGTCGTTTGTGAAGTAACCACCAAAATGCCGTTTCAGAATGCTACCGTCCTATTTTCCTAAAATACTATACCACCTTACATGGACTATATCCCAACCGGTACATCTCAAACCTTTTCGTCCATCTCGGGTAAAAAGGACAAATGTCTGCCGAATCGGCAGGAAGTGGGTCCGGTTTGTACTCTGTACATGATCTATCGCCTGATTTTTGAAAAATCATTTTAGACTCGCATATGTGGTTTCTTGGAGATCCAATGCAAGTACTAACGATGCCCGCCCCTATCTTCATGCACACCGGTTCGACCATAGTTAGAAATTCAAATAATTCAAACGGCATAATAAATTCAAAAAATAACGAACAATGAAAATCCTTCGTGGTGTCATATTATGTTACATAGTTGAAAGGAAAATACCAGACTTGGTATATTGATCATGTTTCAAAAACCTTCACAAAATGACCTATCATGTTCGAGGTTTCATGGCTTTCATCCAAATGACCGATGTTATGTGCTGAATCACGACATAGTTTGTGATGTTGTGCCCATATTATGCATGTGTGTGGACATTGGTATGTAGAACAATGTTGCAGGAGGAAGTTTTCCTTTTTGTCGCACGGAAAAGCCCTTTTCCATTTTCCGAGCGCAAAAAACGGGTCGTTTTGTGAAGTAACCACCAAAATGCCGTTTCAGAATGCTACCGTCCTATTTTCCTAAAATACTAGACCACCTTACATGGACTATATCCCAACCGGTACATCTCAAACCTTTTCGTCCATCCCAGTAAAAGGACAAATGTCCGAATCGGAGGAAGTGGGTCCTTTGTACTACGTGTACATGATCTATCGCCTGATTTTTGAAAAATCATTTTAGACTCGCAATATGTGGTTTCTTCAGGTCCAATGCAAGTTCTAACGATGCCCGCCTATCTTCATGCACACCGGTCGACCATAGTTAGAAATTCAAATAATTCAAAACGGCATAATAAATTCAAAAAATCCGAACAATGAAAATTTGCGTGGTGTCATATTATGTTACATAGTTGAAAGGAAAAATACCAGACTTGGTATATTGATCATGTTTCAAAAACCTTCACAAAATGACCTATCATGTTCGAGGTTTCATGGCTTTCGGTCCAAATGACCGATGTTATGTCTTGAATCACGACATAGTTTGTGATGTTGTGCCCATATTATGCATGTGTGTGGACATTGGTATGTAGAACAATGTTGCAGGAGGAAGTTTTCCTTTGTCGCACGGAAAAGCCCTTTCCATTTTCCCAAGAAAAACGGGTCGTTGTGAAGTAACCACCAAAATGCCGCTTCGTAATGCTACCGTCCTATTTTCCTAAAATACTAGACCACCTTACATGGACTATATCCCAACCGGTACATCTCAAACCTTTTCGTCCATCCCGGTAAAAGAACAAATGTTCTTAGAATCCAGGAAGTGGGTCCGGTTTGTACTACGGTACATGATCTATCGCCTGTGATTTTTGAAAAATCATTTTAGACTCGCAATATGTGGTTTCTTCAGATATCCAATGCAAGTTCTAACGATGCCCGCCCCTATCTTCATGCACACCGTTCGACCATAGTTAGAAATTCAGATAATTCAAAACGCATAATAAATTCAAAAAACCGGCATATAAGTTCAAAATCCAAACACTTCTTATGTTTAAAGTTTTCTAAATTCCAAATTGATATTAAAAAATATAAGTTAATTCATTTTTAATTGTAAATGGTTCATATTTTAAATGGTTACATAAATTATTTTTAAAGCAGAAAATGTTTTTGAATTATTTATTTAAATCCAAACACTTTTATGTTTAAATTTTTCTAAATTCCAAATTAATATTCAAAATATAAGTTAATTCATTTTAAAAGGTTACATTAATTATTTTTAAAATAGAATATGTTTTTGAATTATTTATTCAAATCCATACACTTCTTATATTTAAAGTTTTCTAAATTCCAAATTAATATTCAAAAATATAAGTTAATTCATTTTAAAAGGTTACATTAATTATTTTTAAAATAGAATATGTTTTTGAATTATTTATTCAAATCCATACACTTCTTATATTTAAAGTTTTTCTAAATTCCAAATTAATATTCAAAAATATAAGTTAATTCATTTTAAAAGGTTACATTAATTATTTTTAAAATAGAATATGTTTTGAATTATTTATTCAAATCCATACACTTCTTATATTTAAAGTTTTTCTAAATTCCAAATTAATATTCAAAAATATAAGTTAATTCATTTTAAAAGGTTACATTAATTATTTTTAAAATAGAATATGTTTTTGAATTATTTATTCAAATCCATACACTTCTTATATTTAAAGTTTTTCTAAATTCCAAATTAATATTCAAAAATATAAGTTAATTCATTTTAAAAGGTTACATTAATTATTTTTAAAAATAGAATATGTTTTTGAATTATTTATTCAAATCCATACACTTCTTATATTTAAAGTTTTTCTAAATTCCAAATTGATATTAAAAAATATAAGTTAATTCATTTTAATTGTAAATGGTTCATATTTTAAATGGTTACATTAATTATTTTTCAAAATGTAAAATGGTTTCAATTATTTATTCAAATCCAAACACTTTTTATGTTTAAAGTTTTCTAAATTCCAAATTAATTATCATTTAAAAACATTACAAATTTAAACCCCAAAATAAAAAAAAGGGAAACGAGAGAAAATAATCGAAAAATTTGAAAAGGGAATACGTCCGGTTGGAGCCAACCGACGGAAGAGTCCTCGCCGCCCTTCACTGAAAATTGGACTATAGGTCCGGTTGGTGGCTCCAAGGACGTATGCACCTTTAGTCCGGTTGGAGCCAAACCGGACTAAAGGCCCTTTAGTATAACGGCGTGCCTCCTCTTCTTCTTCCCACTCTGCCTCGCTTCGCGCTTATCGCCGACAGCGCCGCCGCCCGCTGCCGTCGTAGCTCCGTAGTTCGCTGTCAACGCCTCCGCCTCCGGCCACCGCGTCTCTTCCTCAGGCCGAGCAAGCGCCGCCCGTCGTCTCCTTCCACGACCGCCGGCCGCTTCTCCTTCCGTCGACGCCGCCCGCGCCACCGTGCGTCTGTGCGACGCCTCCTGCCTCTCTGCCTCCCCTCCTCTCTGCTGGTGGTGGTGCATCGTCGCCTGGTTTCCTCCGCCGCCGCTTCCCACCGCTGCCAGTGCACGGCCCGGCGTGGGTAACTTCTTGATGTGGCCTAGGGCCCGCACTCGATGTGATGGCTAGGTTCTGTCTTGGTAAAAAAACCAACCTTGCTGATGTCATATTGACACGAATTCAATTTTAAATGATTTAATAATTCGAAATTGATATAAACTTGTAAATTCAATATCTTTTATTTATAAGTCGAAAAATACAAATAATATATCAAATTGTTAGAAAAATGAAACCTATCTATTTAATCTATAATCATGCATTGTTAAACAATTTAAATGACAAGTATAATTAGAAGAACAAATGCACCCCTCTCATATGTTCGGAGTTTCCCAGTTAGGGTTTTCACCGTCGGAACCCGATTAAATCGTCGAGCATGTCTTAGGGTTACATTCCAATGCAAATTAACTTGTCATATCATCATACTTGCTTGAGCATTGCATCGATGCCATGTGTTGATTGTTTCCCTTTCTTTTGGTGTTTCGATTATTAGGTTTATTATTAGTTAGGTATTATTAGGTTTATTAATTAGTTTGGTATTATTGGTCTTGACCATTGGTCGATCAATGTGGGTAGCCCTGACCGATTCACATTGTCGATCATCGTGGTTAGATAAGGAATCATTAATACCCTTAGGTGCATGTGGGTTCGACGATGTGCCTTCGCCAGGCATTCGAACCCTCTTAAATCGATTCCAATATGGTATTTTGTTAGTATCTAGTGTTACCTATCTGCTGGATAGTTTCCTTTTGTACCCTTATACTCATGTTCCCCTCATATGCATCGGAGGTTTCTCGAACTAGGTTACACCCTCTAACTCCTAATATTGATTTTAGTTGATTTTAGCTAGAGTTACCTATCTACTACATGGTTTCCTTTTGTAGCTAGGTTTAGGGTTTCTCTTCATTTTTATTATTGTGTATGTATATTTTAGGGTTTCTACTTAACTTTCTCCTTTAGCCGCTTTGACTTATTCGTTTTTCCACCTATGTAGAAAATATGGACCTGAAGGGAATATGCCCGAGAGGCAATAATAAAGTGGTTATTATCGTATTCCTTATTTATGATAAATGTTTATTTTACATGCTATAATTGTATTAATACGGAAACGTTAATACATGTGTGTTTAATAAACAAAAGAAAGTTCCTAGTTATGCCTCTCTTATAAACTAGCTCGTTGATTAACAAGATGATCATAGGTTTCCTGATCATGGACATTGGATGTTGTTAATAACGAGGTCACAACATTAGTGTAATGGTGTGATGAACATTCATCCGAAGTATAGCATTACGATCAAAGTCATTGAGTTTATATTGCTATAACAACTTACGAAGTGATCCTAATCCTTAGACCATGAGATCATGTCAATCACTAACACCGGAAGATTTTCTTGATAACATCAAACGTCACACCGTAACTGGGTGATTATAAAGATGGATTCAGAACTAATAAAGTGTTATGTTGAGGCCCATGGATCGAGAGTGGAATTTGTTCATCCCGATGACGGATAGATATGCTCTGGGCCCTCTCGGTGATATCACATTGATTAGCTTGCAAGCAAGTGATTTGATCACTATAATGTTATATCACGGGAACGAGAAAAGAGTGCATGTCGGTAACGAGATCAAACTAGGTATGGAGATACCGATGATCGAATCTCGGACATGTAATATATCATGAAACAAAGGGATTAAGATATTAGCGTAAAAGGTTCACACGATCACAAGAAAGTCATCGTTGAATGTGGGAGTCGATGGGTCTCAGATCCCGCTTCGATTATTGATCCGAGAGGGGTCTCGATCATGTCCGCATTATTCGCGAACCGTAGGGTGACACACTTAAGAGACACCGACATCCAATTGGAGCAAAAGTTTCATGCCGAAAAGAAAAGGAAAGCGCAGAATTTATTTCACTAGACAAAAGCTTTGGTTGAAATTCTTAAACTGGTTCGCATGTGAAATGAAATACTAGCAAGGGTTTTATGTGAATGTTTGTTAATTAAAGTAATTAACAAAATTCTGAATAAATAAATAAAAGTTTTATTTAAATGAGAGCTTGCATTAAATTTGGTGGAAATTTAATGCATGTGAGTGGATTTTGAGTGGAGGCTTTTAATGGGAGTGGAGGCTTTTCATTTTGAGTGGGAGCTCCACCCACATGAATGTGGAAGAGGTGGGGGCAGCCCATGGCTGGGCGCCATGCCCCTTGGTGCCCCCCTCTCCTATAAAGGCCCCTCTCCTCCTCTCACTACACACCTCCTCGTGAAGGATCTCTCCCCTCTAGAATTTATTCCCCATGGTCTCGGACTAGCGAGATACATGTTCCCGGTGGCTATTCGGCAAGAAAGAGTTGTGCTTCATGCATCGCTGGAGCGAGGAGGCGAGGTTGCTCGGTGCCTCGAACGTGTGTAGCACGGATGCGCCATCGCTTTTCTTGGCGCTAGGACTTCCTCTCGATCTTGAGATCGGCAAGAGATCGTCTACATCAACCACGAGTTTGGACTCGTTAAGCTTTGTCGGTCTTCAAGGTATGTTCTCTACGGATATACATCCGCCGTTGTTTGTATCTAGTAGATAGATCTTGGTACATAGTTGTTCCCATCGTAGGAAATTTTTTGTTCTATCTGCGAACCCTACGGTGGTATCGAGCCGGATCTATGCGTAGATACTTTGCACGTAGTACACATATGAGTATGTGGGCGATGAGGATCATTTTATTGCTTCTTAGTTGTACTTTGGATATTGGTGGCATAGTGGGATGAAGGCGGACAAACTTTACATGTCCTCGCACATGAGACCTGTTCCACGCTTGACATGCAACTAGTTTTGCATAAGTGGCTAGCGTGTCATCTCTCCTACTATAGTCAATATCTAATTTGCAACGAGTTGTCAACAATTTGGTTATCCTCGTTGTGGTTCATGTTCGTAGGTAAACGGTTCTATCTTGAAAGCCCTAAGCCACGTAAAATTTGCAATGGATAAATTAGAGGCGTCTAGTTTAGATTGTTCGGGCTAGTGTTATGATATGGTGATGTTGTAAGTAGAAGTATGAGATGATACTCTTACAACATACATAACGTGTAAACTCCATAGACCTTGGATTTACACATAAAGGTATGATAGTGATCATATCACGGTGCACATGATAGAGATCATATCAGAACCATATCATTCCACTAATAAACATGTGATGTTTGATAGCATCTTATATTGCTTATTTGGCGTTTATTAGCATAATAAGATGATCCTCATTTAGATATCAAGATAAAATGTGTTCTTCCTTAAGTATGCAAACAATGTTTCGTAAGCTCAAGACATCACGTGATGATCGGGTGTACTTGAATCCACGAGCATATCTCGGGTGTAAGACAGTTACACACGCGAATACTAAGGTTCTTACTTGACGAGCCTAGCATGTACAGACATGGCCTCGGAACACGGACCGAAAGGTTAAGCATGAGTCATATGTTTTGATATGATGACCATATGGATGCTCGCCTTTGAAGCTACGCCGACTCACGTGATGATCGGACTTGGTGTAGTGGATTTGGTTCATGTAATCACCAAAAAGGCACGAGGGATGTCGTTTTTGAGTGGGAGTTCATTTCTAATTTGGATTAGTAGAACTCAATTTATCATAAATTAAATCAAAGTGAATATGCATAATTTGTTGTAGTCATTGGCATTCGTTCACCACCATATGCATAGTTGTAGTTGAGATAATAGAACTATAGAATTCGGATATATACTTTACGAACTGGTATCGTATTGTGTTGAGTGTCAATCTAAAGTTTAAAGTCCTATTGCAAACTTTCAGAAACTCTATTTACTCCGTGAAATTTAATAGTTGGTATTAAATCGAGTAACAATTCGGTGTTAGTATCTTAAGTGTCATGTTTGCCTCCATGATTCTTGATTTAAACATCAAGTTTATCTAGGAGCCGAAAGAATTGTTCGAAACCATCATGTGTGGCGTATATAACGATATCTGAAATAATGTTTTGGTTGCAATATGATAGAGTATAATATATGTTCTCATATTGGATGAGAATTTCGAAGGTTGGAGATGCTAGACATCCTAATCATCCAAAAGGATTTTGGAAAGTAATGTTATACTCATGATTCGCCTTTATAAGCTACGGTAGCTTGATCATGAAAGTCGTCATGATAAGGGTGAATAGAATATGTATGTAAAATGTTTACTACACTAAAAGATTACTAAAGAATGGATTTTGAAAGAATACATCATTTTGATGATGGTGATCTACTTCAAAGTGCAAGTCCAAAGGTATTATTATTTGAATATACACGCTTTGGACTATGTGTCATGTATATGGCGCCACCGTTGAGGTTGATAAATTCTTTTAAAAGGAAAAGGAAATCTTTGAAGAGAATCTATAAAATATATTTGGCGAAGAAAAGATTGGAAATATCCAATTTAGGTATATAGATGATATACATGTTATGGTTGTATTCTTTGCTTGTTAAACAATGTGGTTCTTGGGTATTGGATACCGAATTAGTTGGTATGAAATTTCATACGGAATGACGCAATTCATGAACCACAATGGCCTAAGTAACTAGCAAGAGAATATGTGATGATGTTCATCGAAAACAAACAAACCGTTGTTTGTATTTCTCGTTGACATCAAAGCTTGACTTCAAGATTTGTTTTAATAATTGTTATTTGAATCAGGTATTATAAGAACAAAGGTTGTTCAAATAATTACCGTATTCCATATAAGATGGATGATTTACAAATATAGTTGAAGAAATCACATCCATAAAACCTAATGCTAAAATATTGCAAGACAAATGATTGAAAGATCACTTATGAAGTGACATCGCTGTTTAAATTATATTGGAAAGAAAACATGAAGAATCTCCATATTCATGGATTTTTGGAGTCTTTGATTTGATCAAGTGACGCTTGTGATACTTTCCACGTGATAATTAAAACTTCGTTCAAAGGTCAAAGAAGAACGAACGACTAAATTATTGGAATTTATACATATCGATGTATGTAGTCCATTATGTATAGTCGTAAGCGATGGGTTTCAACTTCATATGCTTTCTCTGAAAATTTGAGTGAATGTTCACTTAATGAGAAAGAAGTATGAAATATTTGAAAAATGTTTCAAAGACTTTCAAGATGAAGTGGAAAATCATTGTAACAAGAAAAATAAATGAATTATGATTTGATCATAAAGGGATTTATTTGAGTTACAAGTGTAACAAGAAAAATAAATGAATTATGATTTTATCATAAAGGGATTTATTTGAGTTGCAAGTTTAGCAAAACACCTAGATTTACATATCCCGAAACACCATAGGAATATGGAGTGTTTGAGATTTGTAATGAAACCTTGTTTGACATGGTTGGATCAAAGGTGTTATTTATAAAACTGCCATTATGTTTTAAAAGATTAAAGCTTTAGAGACTTCCGCTTTTAATCGAAAAGAGCTCCATCTTGATCCGTTGAAATGACACCATCGAAGTTATGGTTTGGGTAAACAAGTTGTCATTTCTTAAATTTTGTATGCTAAACATAAGTAAGATGTTTACAACAAGTCGGATGAGCATGTCTTTGTAGGTTATTTCGAATAACAATTGGTTATTCCTCCATAACACCAAGGACAAAAGGGTTTGTCGCTTGAAACGTGAAGTTTCTTGAAGAAGGAATTTTTCATAAATGTTAAGTGGGAGGACAATAGAACTTTGATAAGGTTAACGAACCTTAGCTATATGTGATGAGTTGCGCAAGACCGGAAAATGTTAGGCTGCCATAATGCTCATAGCTTATGTGCCTCAAAGGTTGTGGTCACGGAGATCTAAGTTCTTACTGAACCAAGTCGGTCGGATAAACAATCAAATACTAAGATTTGAGAGTAAATCATCATTGTTTGACAATGATTAGCCGACTATATGCAAAGAAGCGATGATGGGCCCTGACTCCGTCAAATGGCTTGAAGCCATAAAATCCGTGATAGTTCCATCCACAAGAAATCAAGTTTTGAACTTGGAAGACCCTCGAAGGTGTAAAAACCTATCGGTCGATTTGGATCTATAAAGAAATGCATATGGATGTCTCACATCTATGAAATATTCGACATGTCGTAAAGTATTTTATGACAATGTTCAAAGAGTTGACTATGACAAGATTTGATCTTTCATAGCGATATTAAGTCCGAACGGATTAAAGTAGCAACCACTACATATAATTTGGTATATGGTAGATGAATAAACAAAACAAAGTTCTTCTAATAGAATGGTTACCTAGGACGGTACATGACACGGTCCAAAGGTTTTGTTAAATTCAAAGGATGCTAAAGGCATGCAAACTTCAATGGTTGAAGTAAGCATCATGAGTTGGAATCTTCACGATGAAAAGGAGTTTTCATCAGGAGATGATGAAGATGCTTGCATTTTCAAGAAATTAAGTGGGAGCGCTGAGACATATTTCTAATACATTATGTGAAGGGCATCTTGTTGATTAGAAATGATGTATATTTTATTGACAAAGGTTAAGAATTTCATTTCGATGAAAGACTTAGGCAAAACCCGAATATTTAGCGTAAATGTCTATAGTGGATGATCGTAACGCCAATATGGTTGTGCCAAACGTACATATATGAGATATTGAAGGAGTTCAATATAGAATCAACAAGAAACGGTTCTTGTCGCATGGAAAGGAATTGAATCAAGATTCAAGTGTATCGACACTTGATAAGTGAAACAAGATTCAAGTGCTTTGACACTTGATGAGTGCAATCACGAAAATGTTTTGATCAGTCATACCATGATATGTACACATCCAGATATGTCCTATGCTCTAAGTGTTATGAGCATATACCAGAATGAATCATAAAATGATCATTGGACGATAGTGAGGATATTCTTATGATATTTTGGAAGAACTAAGAATATATTTGTGTAGAGGTGACAAACAATTACAAATAGTTCATTGTAAAGCGTTACATTGATACTAGTTTTGTCACAAGATACAAATTAAGTTTATCTCAATTTAAACTATGGGTGGCACAATGTAATGGAAAGGAGATTCCATGATGGATTTGGAAGAGTTCCAAAGTTAAGACACTGTGACGAATACTACAACAAAAGGCTAAGTATATGACCGCTATAGTAGCGACAAAGGAGGAATTTGTGTCAAGTAGTTTGTTATCAAACTAAGGTGTGGTTATAACGGGCTAACACTAAAGATATATTGTATGACAATAGTATCGGCGTGTTTTAACCCAAGGAACTAAAGGTCTCACCGAAAGACCAAATTTATACAATGCCATCTCATTGGAGAATGTGTGATGCGTGAAGACACAAATACATGCAAATACACACGGACATGAAAGCGTCAGATCTGTAGATTATGTTAATCACTTGCAATTGCGTATATGGAACACCGGAAAGCCATAGGTGTTCAATACACAAAGTTTTCAAACTAGATTATTGTCTCTAGTGCAAGTGGGAGGGAAGGAATATGCCCGAGAGGCAATAATAAAGTGGTTATTATCGTATTCCTTATTTATGATAAATGTTTATTTTACATGCTATAATTGTATTAATACGGAAGCGTTAATACATGTGTGTTTAATAAACAAAAGTTCCTAGTTATGCCTCTCTTATAAACTAGCTCGTTGATTAACAAGATGATCATAGGTTTCACGATCATGGACATTGGATGTTGTTAATAACGAGGTCACAACATTAGTGTAATGGTGTGATGAACATTCATCAAGTATAGCATTACGATCAAAGTCATTGAGTTTATATTGCTATAACAACTTACGAAGTGATCCTAATCCTTAGACCATGAGATCATGTCAATCACTAACACCGGAAGAGTTTCTTGATAACATCAAACGTCTCACCGTAACAGGGTGATTATAAAGATGGGTTCAGAACTAATAAAGTGTTATGTTGAGGCTCATGGATCGAGAGTGGAATTTGTTCATCCCGATGACGGATAGATATGCTGGGCCCTCTCGGTGATATCACATTGATTAGCTTGCAAGCAAGTGATTTGATCACTAGAATGTTATATCACGGAGCGAAAAGAGTGCATGTCGATGCGAGATCAAACTAGGTATGGAGATACCGATGATCGAATCTCGGACATGTAATATATCGTGAAACAAAGGGATTAAGATACTAGCGTAAAGGTTCCGACGATCACAAGAAAGTCATCGTTGAATGTGTGGGAGTCTATGGGTCTCAGATCCCGCTTCGATTATTGATCCGAGAGGGGTCTCGATCATGTCCGCATTATTCGCGAACCGTAGGGTGACACACTTAAGAGACACCGACATCCAATTGGAGCAAAAGTTTCATGCCGAAAAGAAAAGGAAAGCGAGGAATTTATTTCACTAAACACCGAAGCTTTTGGTTGAAATTGTTGAAGCGGTTGCATGTGAAATGAAATACTAGCAAGGGTTTTATGTGAATGTTTGTTAATTAAAGTAATTAACAAAATTCTGAATAAATAAATAAAAGAGTTTTATTTAAATGAGAGCTTGCATTAAATTTGGTGGAAATTTAATGCATGTGAGTGGATTTTGAGTGGAGGCTTTTTAATGGGAGTGGAGGCTTTTCATTTGGTGGGAGCTCCACCACATGAATGTGGAAGAGGTGGGGCAGCCCCATGGCTGGCGCCATGCCCTTGGGTGCCCCTCTCCCTATAAAGGCCCCTCTCCTCCTCTCACACTACACCTCCTCGTGAAGGATCTCTCTCCTCTAGAATTTATTCCCCATGGTCTCGGACTAGCGAGATACATGTTCCAGTGGCTATTCGGCAGAAAGAGTTGTGCTTCATGCATCACGGAGCGAGGAGGCGGAGGTTGCTCGGTGCCTCGAGCGTGTGTGCGAGCACGGATGCTGTTGTTTTCTTGGCGCTAGGACTTCCTCTCGATCTTGAGATCGGCAAGAGATCGTCTACATCAACCACGAGTTTGGACTCGTTAAGCTGTCGGTCTTCAAGGGTATGTTCTCTCTGGATATACATCCGCCCGTTGTTTGTATCTAGTAGATAGATCTTGGTACATAGTTGTTCCCATCGTAGGAAAATTTTTGTTTTCTATCTTGCGAACCCTCAGACCCACACGTCGAGACGAAGAAAGGAAGAGTTGATCCAAGGTGTGATCCGTGGGAAGATAATTTAGACGTATCAACGTTTACGAACAACTCCGGTGAGGGTGATCCTCTTTACGGAGTAGACAACTTGTTTGAGGTTGAAGGTGTTGCCTTCCAGCGAGAGAAAGCGATGCCTTGTGTAACCGAGAAGACGACAGCTTCCGGCGAGGTGCATGTAATATAAATCAATTCATTAATTAATCATCTGCTATCTATATAGAAATAGTAACGACGATCTTTCTTCTTTTAGCCCTCGGATCAAAGGAATCTCTTGAAAAAGCGACGAGGCCCAACCAAAAGTTGGAAGACCATGAGAGGTTGGATCGAAGATGTCGTTGTAGGCAATGACAGCCCCGGTTGTCGCAACCAAATTTGGCACAATGCGGAGTAATCGTTAGGGACTTAATCCCGATCACCATTAGAAATTGGAATAGGCCTGCTAATGCGGATGAAGAGGAACATGTTTATTTGTCCCTAACCACGCCAAAGATTTCTTGTGGAAGAGGCTCATGGTTAATTTCAAACTACGAAGATAGAGCTGGATCCAAATGCGGAGGATCGAGCTTGAGGGCTTTACAACATGGGAGAGCCATGGAGGCTAAGGTCGGAGTGGGCTTTGAAGAAGATGGCCCAGTGTTTCACCAAGCTGGAAGAAAAGATTGCACCTTGACTATGTCGTGAAAGAAGACTCGATTTCAAGAAGACTGGTTTGAAGATAAAACCATTACAGGCTGAGTTTGTGGAATACAAGACATCGGGAAAAGCTAAGGAAATGTCGCAAAGAATAAGTGAATCTTGCTAACAAGAAGTATCACCATACTATGGGGCAAGGTGGCTGGGCTGGCATTCCTAAGTGGGAGAAACTTGAGCGAGGCTGCGTGATAAAAATATCACCCAGAGGCAGGCGATTGGGTAGAGCGTGCAAGGAATTGGTTTTACGGGCATGGGGCACGTTGGACTCGGAAGGAGGTGTATATATACCATACGACATAAAGAAGACCCTTGCCAATCGAGAGGATGAGAAAAGCGGTAAAGGCATTAAAGATGGGGACTTCATTCGATAGAGAGAATGATGAGCTCACACTCGCCCTTGGAAATAAGGAACATGATGGACGAACACGAGGCACAATAGGCTCCCAATCATGGAGGACTGGGTTTCAAGAGAGGAAGAAATATCTGATAGAAGCCGTCGGAGGAGTAAGGACAGGCGGTTGAGCGAAGAAAGTCGAAAGCGAATGCGTTTAATTGAAGAACGATTAAAGCAACAACAAGATGAAATTAACTCACTTAAAGAGCAAAGTACTACGGCGCCCCATCTCAGAAAGACACTGCATTCGATGCTACCGGCCTATCGAATAATCGAAAGCGATGTGGCTTCCACCGAGTCCGGGTGATGACAATGGCGATGCCGATGATGCACCGACGATGGCTCTGTTGGCTACCGTGGATGATATCACAGAGATGACACCTGCGAGCTACATGTCAAAGTTGTGAACATATCAATGAAGGTGGCGGCTTTATGCCTTACCAATTGGACCCACACCAACTTACCACGGTCGTCCGGTTCGGAGGGCTCTGTTGTTGTCGGCGTGGATGAAATCATGCCCACCTTTGAGGTTTTGGATCTTCACTACCTGCTGGTGAAGGGATGTGATCTTTGGGTGACGCAAAAACGTCACCATTCTATGGCGAAGGATTGTATCGTGCTTGAAATCACACGCCAAGGCCATCTTCGCCGTCTCACCCGTCTCAATGAGGTCGCCGCCATGCGGCAGCCGTCTTCGTCGCCTCACCCGGCTCCGTCGCCTCACCCGTCTCGGTGCAGCCATCGCCCGGGAGCCATCGGGCGCCTCGGGATAAAAAGCGTAGCGTCTGCTCTTGTCGTCGTGGCGATCGCGAAACGTAAACAAGAGCCTCTTCCAAAAGTACCAACGGTTCCTCCCAAGAGAGCTTATGACTGTCTTGAAGAGGCTGCGGCGATCGTTGATGCGGAAGCAGCGTTTTTAAGCTAAGCGGCCGAAGAGCGAGTTCCCCAACACCAAAGAAGAAAAAGCCAAAGTGTTGAAAATGATAAAGACTCTTCATCAACCCGAGCCAAAGCTGTCATCGACTATGAGCGTTCTATTCTCAAGTCACATGCGGCACAAAAAGCCTCAAGAGCGATCTTGATGCAAGCGGAAATCTGTTGCCCACTCGGAGAACAAGCAAAAGCGGACTTGGCGCCTCTCAAGGTGATTTCTCAAACCAATGTGGGTCGAGCAAATATGGGGCGAGCAGTATGATCCAGAGGTAGTTGCACTGTCTGAGAAGCCGCTGCTCAAGGTATGAGTATTGCCAGACTTATCGATTAGAGTTCTTCCCGTGAGTGAAGTAGCATACAAATACGGTCACGGCAAACCTCTCGTCAAACTGAGGAGGTAAATAATCTTTCAACAAAATCACGAAGATTGCATAAGCGGTACATGCACCACAAGGGCCGGGCTAAGCGGATAGTCTTGAGGTTACAAAAAGCATCATGGGAAAGAAAGTGATGACATGATATCCATTGAATTTGTTGAGCTATTTCAATTATTCAATCAAGGCGCCTTGGACAAATCGTTCATCGATGCCTATGCCGTAAGTACTAATTCTGTAATTAACTTAGTCTCCAGCTATCTCACTTTGTTTATTGCATGTATATAATCATACTGTAATATGCAGAATGAAGATTCTCGAATGCAGCAGAGGACAAATCTATGATATTGGCTTCATTGACCCATATTGGGTTCATGAAGCTAATCTCAAAACAAACCCCCAGGATACGGAGGATAATATCGTACACGCGTTAAGATTTCAAGAAACTAGAAGAGAAATACTATTTCCTTACAACTTCGAGTGAGTGTTATTGTCTTGTATACACTCTCTATTTCGCTTATTCGACGTTAAGTATATAATTGATTAGTTATGCATGCGTAACTTTCACTATATTCTGTTAATCATTCAACCTGACAAAGGGCGTGTACTAGTCATGGACTCGAAACATAAACCCTTTGAGACGTGGAAGGACATGCAGATGCTTCTCCAGCGGTAATTATAATCATTATGACACTATATCGGCAACGTTCGTGAATTTTATGATATCAAGTAATTAATAACTTCTTTTATTCGTTTTCTTCGCCGGGCAGCGCTTGGAAACGGTTCACCAACAAGGCTAGGGGTGTTTGGAAAGAGGAGCTTACATTTCAACCACTAGATGTAAGCACCACTAGCTATATCCGCGCATCTCTTTGATTCTAGTTTTGATACAGTTATTATCATGCTTGATTATTATTTTGATTGAACTATGTTCTCGTAAAGTGCCTGACGCAGGGACCAGGTAACAATCTATGTGGATACTATGCGAGTTCATCCGGCAGACGTGCGATGAGAAGGGCAGAAATTTAGAGCAACTCCACGTATGTAAACAATTTCTATAGTTTTATTTTCAAACAAATTGTGTTTAGTTTCATTCATATGGACGGACTCCTTTTTTAAATCAGATCGAACGTCTACGTGACGGTCTTCTGCCAAAGGATCGCGTACGAGCAATTCAGGAGGAATTGGCGGGATTCTTGGATGCAGAAGTCCTAAACCCGAAAGGGGAATACTATTCTGTATAGACAATAGGGATTGTAAAATAGCAACTCGATCCGTGTATAGACAAGGGAATACTTTTGTATGTAGTGCATGAACTCGATCCGTGTATTGAATGTAATATTGTCATGATGATCTTGTGTAATACAAGGTTCCTTCATTGATAAGTGCAAAACACTAAATAAACAATAAAACAACCTAAATGAATTCTGCGCGGCACAAAAGTGGCGAAAATGCTGCCATGCAACAAAATGTGCAAAATGAATTCTACGCTGGCGAAAATGAGCCAAATCTCTGCAGCGGAAGTAGTCCGGTTCGTGTTACGAACCGACTAATGCTCCACCCCTCGCGCTTTGCTTGCCACGCGTGCACCCATTTGTCCCGGTTGGTGGGGCAACCGGGACTAATGGTTAGAGCTTTAGTCCCGATTGCCCCGTCCCGGTTGGGCAACCGGGACTAATGGCTCTTACCAACCGGGACGCATGGGCCGTTCTGCACTAGTGCTAATGAGAGAAACTTTATTCTAATGAATGACATACTTATATTCACTATGCCCAGAAGGTCAATTTATTTAAGTTTTTCTTTGCAATGCATCATTTCCTAACAGTTGAATGTTTTCCTGTAGTTAATTTGCTTGCGCGATGGCAGGGAAGAAACCATCCAGAAATTCCAAACCCACTTCCTTAGAAAAATAATCAATCAAAAGATTACCCATGCATCATAAAACCAAACAAGTATGGTAACTCCAGCAGTTTTTTCTTGTGGACAAATATGAAAGTTTTCTATTTTTAGAAGGCCGGAAACCATTTTTTCGAACCAGCGAATGGAATATGTGGTAATTAACACCAACTCTAGTTGAATTTTGAAGTTAAAGGTAACCTTCATGGAAAGACTATCAAACAATCAAGTATTACTATATACGTCGGTGTCAAGATCAGCCCTCAAGTCAACTTGAAGAATCTCAAAAGAATACAAATGGAAACCGGGGTCTCCCAATTCATCATATTGCCAAACATTGCTTGCTTCAAGAACACACTAATAACCCATTCTTGTTGAATACTTTAACCACTAACGGTAGCCCAGTCTTACTAACAGTAGTCACACTCAATAAGGAAAGTCAAATCATGTGGTAGAATCAAGGACATCTAGTTAGTACATCATTATTCAAACTTGCCAACCAATTATGGCTTCTACATCACCGTTCATAGTTTGTATGTATATATGATAGAAAACAAAATCCCCCCCTTGGTGCAAATCACGTGGTAGAAAAAAGGATGTACCTTCAAATCATAAAGAGATAACATGATATTTGAATTTATGCTAGAAAGAAGACCGGGACGTTACCTTGGTTTACACTTGATATATCCACCATAAAATTCTAAGCTGGTTTTAAATTGTATGCCCTGCAACATGAATCTATCATCATATATAAGGAGTTAATTGGCAATAGAAATGACAGCAAGACATTCAAACAGACACATTGTGGGCGCCTATTGGGTTGATCCAAATATTTTAGCATAGATAGTGTGCATTATAGGGATTTGCCGTTATAAATAGGGGAAAATCAAGAAGATGCAGATCTTCACAGCTGAAAGAACATGGAGCTTGCTCCCATTCTAACATCGCCGCTAGACACTGCGCGCAGAGGAACACACCACAGGGCTACAACTACACCGGTAACTCGCCTTGTTGCTGGATGTGTGTCTGCAGTCCATGCCAGTTTAGTGGGTGGACATCGAAGTAAGTCCAAATAGGGAGTACACAGTGTACTGGTTGGCTATTGAGCTATGAACAAATATACTCTCTCTGTCCTGAACTTAGTCACTTATTTCTGAACAAAGGTATATAGATATATGTGAATTTAGACAAATCTAAGTGACTTATTTCTGGACGAAAAAAATATGAAATCACTATTTCAGCCTTGAAGTTTGGTGGCCGAGTTTAAGAGCCTTGGTCCCTGGAGATAAACGCCAAATGGCTGTCCAATCTCCTTTGCATCGGTGCTTGATCATTTGTAAGGAACCTAAGAGGTTTAATTATGTTGGTTCATTTTATAACTAACCTGGACGGCAGGGCAGAAGAGTGTCAATAATGCTTTGAGGTCTCGGCAACAAGGCCTGGATGGAAGTAGAATGGCAATGGCTTGGTAAAATCACTTCATACGACCGTGCAAATCACATGAATAGAAACTTGTACATCGGCCTGGCCGCTGAAGCGTGATCCCAGTCCCAGCGCGTCGGCGCAGCAGCAGCAGCGAAAGACAACAGCGTCGACCACGTCGTCGTCCCGTGCTTGGCGTCGATGACGCAGACACACTTTGGGCAGCATGTCGTCGTCGCCATGCAGGCCTTTCCCACAAAGGCGTCGGCGCCACAAGGAAGACGAGGGACGTGGGACATGCAGCCCCGATAGTCGTGATCCATCCCCTCGTTGTAGAGTTTTTTCATGATGATAACAGATTTAGTTTAGATATTTGAGGAAATCGCGCTCTCTATTAATTCCTCGCATGAAGTCAGAGCCGATAATTAATCCATACTACTAATTAATTTAGATTTTCTAGATACTAGTATAAAAGATAATAATACTATACTACATTCGAATCTAAATAAATCTAAGTCAATTACTCAAGACGGCAAAACCGTGTGGGCTTCAAGACTTGGACGAAACCTTTGACGTATCGGCGGCGACGATGGAACACAACTTCTTTTTCGCCACCGTGTCCTAGTGTTTTGCCAGAGCGCTGATCGACGGCCGAGCAGGAGACACGCGACACCCACAGCCAAGCCGCCCTTCCCCTCTCCTTAAATAAAACCGAGCAAAATCCCCTCCCCAGTCCCCTCTCCTCTCCTCTCCTCTCGGAGACCAGACTATCGCACGCCACGCCAGCGCGCAGAGCTCCTCTGCTCCAGCCGCCTCCGCCGGCTCTGCATGCGCCGCGGCTGATCCACCCGCCCCCGACGCCCATGGAAGGACTCGCATCCACGCCCCCATGGTGGCTCACCACGACCACGTGCGACCTCCCCTCCGCGCCGCCGGCCACGGGCTTCCTAGAACTGGCCGCCTTCCTCTTCCTCTCCACCTGCTCCCAGCACCTCATGCTCTCCGCGGCGTCCGCGGCGTTCCTGCTCGTCGTATCCTTCCTCGCCCTCCGCAAGGTCCTGTCCAGCCGGCGCGAGGCGGCCCACGGCGCAGTCAACGGCAACGGTGCGGACAAGCCGCTCCTTGACAGACCCCGGGTAGTGCGGATCGGCGCGGGTTTCGTCGTGGCGCTGGCGGCGTCCGCGCTCCTCGCCGGATTCTACGGCGTGCTGCTCGTCCTGTCGGTCGTCTGCAGGGACCAGGCCCAGGAGGCGGTGTTCCTGGCGCTGCAGTTCGCGGCGCACCTCGCCGCCGCCGCCCTCGTGGCGCACGAGAAGCGGTTCCGCGCGGCGGCGCACCCGCTCACGCTCCGCTTCTTCTGGCTGGCCTCTTCCGCGCTCACCGCGCTATGCGCCGGCGCGGCCGTAGCGCGCCTCGCTTCTGGCGCGGCCCTTCTTCCCGACGACGCGCTCGCGATCGCCGTGCTCGTGCTGTCCCTTCCCCTCCCCGTCCTCGCCATCTCGGGCGCCACCGGCATCAGAGCCGCTGCGGTGGCGCCGTCCTCCTCCACGGCCGAAGAAGAAACCGAAACCGAAACCGATGATTACCAGGGCAAGGACGACAAGAACGTGACGCCGTACGCTCGGGCGTCGTGGCTGTCCCGCGCGTCGTGGGCGTGGATGAACCCGCTGATCCAGCGCGGCTACTCGGCAACCCTGGACCTCTCCGACGTGCCGACCCTGGCGCCGGAGCACCGGCCGGAGCGCATGCACGAGCTGTTCGTCTCGCACTGGCCGTCGTCGTGGGCGCGCAGGGACAACAACCCGGTCCGGCACGCCCTGCTGCGGTGCTTCTGGCCGCTGTTCCTGGTGAACGCGTCGCTGGCGCTGCTGCGGCTGACGGTGATGTACGTGGGGCCGACGCTGATCCAGAGCTTCGTGAGCTTCACGTCGGCGGCGGAGCGTCGGCCGCTGTGGGAGGGCGTGCGGCTGGTGCTGGCGCTGCTGGCGGCCAAGGCGCTGGAGGCCTTCTGCAGCCACCAGTACAACTTCCACTGCCAGAAGCTGGGGATGCAGATCAGGGGCGCGCTCATCACGGCGCTCTACCGCAAGGGCCTCCGCCTCTCGTGCTCCGCGCGCCAGAAGCACGGGCTCGGCATGATCGTCAACTACATGGCCGTCGACGCGCAGCAGCTCTCCGACATGATGCTGCAGATTCACTACCTATGGCTCATGCCGCTCCAGGTACCTACTACTCACCGTTCTTTGCTCGATTATTGACATGTTTTCGATCATCATTATAAATTTTTCGAATTGCTTCTCGTATCGATCGGCCAAATGTGAAAAAAATAGTTGAGTAGTAAAGAAAAGATACGATACGGATTTTCTATCTATCATCGCCAGCGACGCGCATTTATTGCATTTTGTTGTTGCTGATCGATCGAGGGAGCGACGCTAGGTCCGATGCTGATTTGCAACCAAGGTGCGATACGTACAAGGGAGCCATGAATGTGCTTGTCCTGTGTGGCGTTGAGGCTCTCCTTTTTTCCGTGGCAGCAAAATTCTTATTTCCCAAGAAAACACGGACCATCATTTCAATTATTACTGTACTAGTAGTACTACTCCAGAAGAAAGAAATCGAACGGTTTGGACGTCATTGAGGACGTGGAATGCGGAAACCATGACGCAGGGTTTGTCCCGAGAGACCAAACCATTCAACGACCGTGGATAGTCTTGGAAAAAGAAAACATCCGTGGATCGCGCGGAGGTTGTCGATGTGGACTTTTGCGACTGGGTTTTACGTTTTCTTTTAGATAAGCAAAAATCTAGTGGTATAGAGTGCTAAGTTTTTTCTTAGGGTCTTGTTTACTTTTCTCGTATTTTTATCGTTTCGAGGTTTGTATTGAAGGGACACAAAATACTCTCCAATTCTTAGAAATACTCTTTCCCAGAAAATAATCTACCATGAAGGAGACTAGATAAAAATAAGAGGATTTATTGTCTTAAATACTCGTCCCCAAAAATACTCTACCATAAATAAAAACATATTCTAGAATATCTCCAGGTCAAACCTGTAATGGTAAACGAACTAGGGAATTACAGTGCGGGAATAGGAATAATTTGCGAGTAGCGAATAGTAGGAGAGAAGCATCACGTGCCCTCTCCAACAAAGGAGAGGAGCCGGTTTGTTGAGCTTTTATGAGACTCACATCAAACCTCCATATGTTGCTCAGAAAACCGATGGGGGTTTAATTGGCTCACTGTACGACGTAAGTACCAGGACCATCCGGGTTTTGTGATGCAATACTGCAGGATCGCATGCATGGTACTCGTGTTTTTTTTTTTTTTTTGAACAAGGATGTCCCCGAAGGGACGGGAAGCATATATTAAATCCAAGCGGTGGACGTACATCTGATAACAAAGGACCCCATAAAATAAAGAAAAAAACATAGGTCCCTGGTAAAAGTAGAAAAGACCTCGCTAAAAGATGAAAAATAGATACGCGTGTGTCTATATGTAGGAGTATATTTTATTTATATTACTGAGTCTCAATCGACTGAGATCTCGATCGTAAGTTTCCGTCGTGGTCGATTCCCCGTTTAAAAATATATAGTATACGTCAGTTCGAAGGTGTGAAGCGAAGGAAACAATGATGCAAATTCTTCCGTCCTTGATGCTGTAGTACTAGTAGGTGCCAAGTGTGGCTCCCTGATCGATCGTACGCACGCACGCACGCACGCGGTAGTAGGTGCCAAGTGTGGCTGCATGGTTTCCCCTGATCAATGGATCGTACGCACGCAGGTAGTAGGTGCCAGGTGTGGCTCGAATCCATGCCACGCCGGCAGGTAGTACTGTACACTGTACTAGCTGAGCTAGTGATAGAATCACCATATCCATACAGTACTACTATTTTTTCTTTTTTGATGATGTTGAAGGTTCCCACGTGAGCTACTACGTAGCTGTAGCTAGCTTGATGTAGCAAGGGCATCCACTATGTATGTCACAAGCTATCCATAAGGCAAAACGCTATCCACACGGAGTTCTATATACATTATAGAGGCTATCCATAAGGAGTCCATAAGCTCAAAACCTTATAGGTTGTCTACAAGCTTGTTGATCACCCACAAGCAATATAATATTATTGTTTGTACAGCTGCAGTACACATGATTGCCTAAAACTCACATGAAAATATTGTGAGATGGGTTTTTTAACAATTATTCTAGCACATGGGGACCAGCTTAAGGGGTGCTTTTGCAACATACATTGTAGAGCAGTCTGTTTGCCACAAGGCTGCTAAGTGGGTCCCATCTTATGGCCATTTTAACCACATACATAGGTGATGCCCTAATCCGGACGGCACTCAAGGGATAAAATTAGTCCATGACACACTCGATGCGTCCACTTGCAAACGGACAATCGTGTGGGGCCATTTCAAGTAAACTAATTTGTTGACTCGGAACTTGGGACTTGATTTTTTTTTTTGCCTTGCAGCAGGAAGCACAAGCCACTACGTTTTCTGACACTAGCTGTACTGTACTACCTGTCAGTAGAAATTAACCTATTGCATTGATTATGCGGTAATACTTGTAGTAAATCATTTTCGTTGGTAGTGTCAGAAAATTACTACTGAATCTGTGATCCGCTTCTAGAACTGAAACAAGCTCCCGCGCCCGAATTGTATATTGTGCACGTATTCCAACTTGATTGGTATATATACTCGACAGCGACATGTAAAAAATGGCACAACTCTGCGTAACTCTTTTTTAATATCCTTTTTACTGATCCATATACTGGTATTGCACCGCAGGTTGGCGTGGCGCTCGGGCTGCTGTACATCTACCTGGGCCCGCCGGTGACGTCGGCGCTGGTGGGCGTGTTCGGGGTGATGGCGTTCGTGCTGCTGGGCACCCGCCGCAACAACCGGTACCAGTTCGCGCTCTCCGGCGAGCGCGACCGCCGGATGAAGGCCACCAACGAGATGCTCAGCTACATGCGGGTGATCAAGTTCCAGGCGTGGGAGGAGCACTTCAACGAGCGCATCGGCCGCTTCCGCCGCCTCGAGTTCGGCTGGCTCACGCGCTTCATGTACTCCATCTCCGGCAACATCATCGTGCTCTGGAGCGCCCCCACCGTCGTCTCCGCCGTCGTCTTCGGCACCTGCGTCGTCGTCGGCGTGCCCCTCGACGCCGGACTCGTCTTCACCGCCACATCCCTGTTCAAGATCCTCCAGGAGCCCATGAGGAACTTCCCGCAGGCCATGATCCAGGCCTCCCAGGCCATGATATCGCTCCAGCGCCTTGACTCGTACGTACTTTTCTTTTCTTTTCGCGCGCGTCTCTCCATCTCCATCTTTTTACATGCATACTATATGCTTGTGGCTAATGGGTTTTAATTAATTAATTAATTATTTGAAGGTACATGACGAGCGCTGAGCTGGATGACGGCGCGGTGGAGAGGGAGCCGGCGGCGTCGAACGATGGCGGCGGGGCAGCCGTGCAGGCCCGGGACGGCGTGTTCACGTGGGACGACGAGGAGACGGAGGCGGGGAAGGAGGTGCTGCGCGGTATCGACCTCGAAATCCGCACAGGCAAACTGGCGGCTGTGGTCGGCATGGTCGGCTCCGGCAAGTCGTCGCTGCTGGGATGCATCCTCGGCGAGATGCGCAAGGTCTCCGGCAAGGTTCGTACATTCGCATGCACCCATCTTCTAACTTTCCTGCTTCCTAGTGCATACCATATTTATTCGTCTGAAGCAAAGCAGTACGTACGCGAATAAGTACTGCACTAGTGGTTGCGCGCGCCTGCACATGCTAGCTAGCGGATTCCAAATTTGCAACATGGCCGGCCGCTTTATGCTTGGAAGATAAGTTGTTCGTATATTCGTTTATTTGTGCCAAAGAATACATGCGGCGGTCCCATGGATGGTAGTATATGTGGCCTTCCACAGTGTTGTCGATGCCCAATATACAAAAATATTCTAAAGTAGTCAGCGATGCCTAAAAATTTCTTTGAGGCACCGGTCTCACAACGTTGAGAATCTTGCCAGGAATAAATGACTGGACCCACAACGTCATCATCAAATGGACCAGCCAATCCCAGCTCTTTCTTTCACACTAGCTTGTCTCAATTGCATTCATAGTACACAAGTATACTCATATTTTATTGATTTGAGAATGGGGCATCGGAGCAACTAGCTGCTCCGGTTCCCTCAAATTTTTGTTGGGCACCGGTCTCACAATGTAGGGCATCGGTTCCCAAAGACTCAAAACTGGTTTGGGAATCGATTTTTGCATACATTGTGGAGGGCGAGATGGCGCTTGCATGCATGCATGCCACATGTTAATTAGTTCTACAAATGGGGGGCATACGGTGCATCTATCGATCATGGAGAAACAATAGGAGTATATACTACCAGTCTGAATGTTTGACTTGGCGAGAATGGTACGGAAACCACCACATATGGTGGGTACTCGTATACTGTATTACTCAAATACTAGTACTACTACTACTCCCTCCGTTTATAAATACAAGATATTTTAGGTTTGTGAAGTAATTGTATCTAGACGTGTTTTAATGTGTAGATTTATTTGAACCTACTATACTAAAAGGTGTCGAGTTACGTTAGCTTGACTCATCTTACATTTTCAAACAGAGGGAGTACTACTTATGCTATTCATATGGTTAGCTTGATGAGCGTAGGACCATAGCACGATGCAAAGTACTCCCTCTGTTTCGGTTTATAAGTCCTGCATGTAGTTCTATATCGTCAAATTGAGCAACTTAGTATGATGTATATATTACAAAAAATATATCACCGAAAATTTTAGACTTTGTATTTTCTAATGATATAATTTTTATATTATATAATTCAAATTATATAGATCAAATTAATAACCTAGATATACGCGTAGGACTTGTAAACCGAAACGGAGGGAGTAGTATCGTATAGTATCAACTATTATCTATAGTCAAACGGTTATCTATTAGATCCGCATCGATGCCGATCTGCATGGACTGAAGTTGCTGGGCTGTTAAAATTGGGTCACGTGGAGTGGCCCTGCTAGCTTGTAGCTAGCTCATAATAATGTCATTCACCCGGTAGTTGTTCTAGGAGCAATTAAGTCCAATTATTGGATGTCAGGCTCGCTACTAGCGACAATTATTGGATGTCAGGCTCGCCACTACTTACCCGGTTGTAGTAGCTAGCTAGCTAGAGCTGCAAAGAGGAACCGACAACAATGCAATCTTGCTACTACTACTCCACGTCAACAATTAAGCAGCAGAATCAGTCGTGGAATTGGACGGCAGCAATTTTTTTAGTACGGGCAGGTGTGAGGGAGTAAACAACAATCCAAGAGATGAGACACAACTAGCTACTACGTCATTCCTAGGAATAAGACGTCCTAAAAAGAACCCAACAGAGACTCGTTCAGATCTGAAAGCCCAATGCGTGATGTATACTACCACTCATCAGTAGATTAGATCCTCCTCCATCGGCCGTCACATCAAGGAACTGAAACCTGTTGGAGCCATCATCGGCCTCTTGGAGCCATCATCTCGATCAAGCTTGCAGTTTGCAACGTGCGGCGCGTCATGGAGCACGTGGGAGGGGCGATGACCGAGGCCGGATGCTCAGGTACAGTGCACTGCAGGCATACAGCTGCAGCTTTGAAATTTATGACTTTTGTTGTATGATTGAGCCCGGTGCCGCTGCCGCTGC
This sequence comes from Avena longiglumis, assembly GCA_030063025.1. NCBI lineage: Eukaryota > Viridiplantae > Streptophyta > Magnoliopsida > Poales > Poaceae > Avena > Avena longiglumis. Next base: position 484,801,516 of record CP125978.1, on the reverse strand, counting down.
ACGAGTCAGACGCTCCAAAAAAAATGGCCGGCAAGCATCTAGGAAAAATAATGGCCGGCAAGCATGTCGATCGACAATGATTTTAGGACATGTGCACCGGGAGACCCAGCTCGTGTGAGATTGTTCTAGTCGGTCCATTCGGATGCGCGAGACGATCCATTCGGACTAACTCAAGTCGAATCTGACTCATTCATAACATAAATCTGATGCCCGAATGGGTCTGTTGTCCGGTGCTCGACGAGAGCCTCCGCTTGGAAGTAGTAGCCGCTGAAGTCGAAATCTTCCGTGGTGGCACGTAGACTGGATATCGGCGAGGATAGCCCGATTGGAAGTCGGATTTGGGGCCGCCGCCGTAGATGCTCTGATCTATCAACTTTCCAAATAGAACGTACGATCGAACGACAACTCTATGTGCTTGCTGGGGAAAAGAGTTCGGTACCTTGGTACTCCTGTAGGTAAAGTTGGGGTACCATACCTTCTCAAAATAAAAAGTTGGGGTACCATGGAAAGGCAACCGTTCGTTGTTAGGAGTCCTATTCTAGGGACCGAGCCTCAATCTCATCTGACTGCACCCGTCATTTCCTATCGTGCTTCACGTGCTCGCCAGGCCGCGGCAGGCAGGTCGACCTCACCTTCTCGTTAGGCCGTGTTCGGTTAATTGGTTCTCTGTTTTTCGTTTTTTTTTTTGACCCGCTGGATGCTGTATTAGGGAAGATTTGATTTGGGCCAACTTTGAGTTGTTGTTTGGATCCTCGGAATAAAAGGAAGGGATGTTTGCCGACGCCATGTAGGTTAGACCAAGGTAGAAGATGAAGTATGCCCGTCAGATCGTGAGATGGAAGACGAAATTAGTGTCGGTTTTATTCTTTTTTTCCAAAACGGACCCAGCAACTAACGATCTCGCTTTTGTCATTCCTATTTTATCCTGAGAGAATCTAGGTACTCTACATTTTTTTCGTTGCGGTACTCCCTAAAAGAGGTTAGTTGGAGTACGGATGAATCACATCCACTGGATCATACAAAATTGACGGTCCATATAAGTTTCGGGGTATTGTAAAACTCTTCTTCTGTGGCCTAATTTAAGGCGGTTGGTTTCTGACACGTACACACATCATGAATTTTGTCGGGGAGGACTGGATGATTGGATCTTGACAGGATCAGCTCTGTAGACTGCCACACCACATTAACTCTTGCCTCTGTCGCATGATGGCAGCTGACGCATTTATTAATTATACTGCACCGATTAGTCTTCATCATGATTCTTGTCGATGACCGATGAAGTACCAGCTTAGTGCGACGATAACGACGTGCTAGCATGAATATATCATGTGGGGCACGGCAGGGTTGGTATTGGCCATGATATATAGATGAAAAAGCCAAAGAAGAAAACACAAATGCTGTCTGCTGGTACGCGTATGGGTTTTCAGATCTAGATAAATTCTTTGGGAAACATGAAATTTGCAAGACAGGTCTTCACCAAAAAATGGAACCTCATTTTGAATTGCGCCACAATCTTCAGACAAACCTCATATATAGCATTGCAGTTTCTCATTGATGAGTTGATTATAAAAAGCTGTTGGTATATATGCATATGGAACATATACTTACGTTGGACAAGTTAAAGGCAAAATTCTAGAAAACGAATGATAACTGGATCCTGAATTTGTAACTGACATTGATGTGGTCTGACAAAGTACAAACCGCTTCTTAATAATTATCATATTTTCAGAGAATGAACAAAACTCCGTGTACAATGGTTTGTTGGGATAATAATGCGTTGATACATACTGAGTCAGTTCTGAATGTGTTTGCAGGTGAAGGTGTGCGGCACCACGGCGTATGTTGCCCAGACGGCATGGATCCAGAACGGCACCATCGAGGAGAACATCCTGTTTGGGCTGCCGATGGATGCGGAGCGGTACAAGGAGGTGATAAGGGTGTGCTGCCTGGAGAAGGACATGGAGATGATGGAGTTCGGCGACCAGACAGAGATCGGCGAGCGCGGGATCAACCTCAGCGGCGGGCAGAAGCAGCGCATCCAGCTCGCCCGCGCCGTCTACCAGGACTGCGACATCTACCTCCTCGATGATGTCTTCAGTGCCGTCGATGCGCACACCGGCAGTGAGATCTTCAAGGTACATTTTAGTAGCTAGGGGCTATAGAGTGAAGTGAATATTTGACGATACTCTGAAGGAATCATCTGTTGCTTAATGGAGTATGTTTGTGCAGGAATGTGTGCGAGGTGCTCTAAAGAACAAGACGGTAGTACTTGTAACTCACCAAGTTGATTTCTTGCACAACGCCGATATCATATATGTAAGTACATCCTGGGTGTCTGCAGTATAATTCAAGCACTAGCAGTAGTGTGTCTTGGGAGATTACTGACCGGCCGCAAACACATGCATGCAGGTGATGAAGGATGGCACGATAGTGCAATCCGGCAAGTACGACGAGCTCATCCAGCGTGGATCTGACTTCGCGGCGCTCGTCGCGGCACACGACAGCTCCATGGAGCTGGTGGAGAACGCGGCGGCGCCAGTGACCACCGAGAATATCTCCCGGCTGCCGTCCAGCAACGGCCACAGCAGCAGGTCGAACGGCGACGTGTCCGTGGTGGCGGCGGCCAAGGTGGAGAAGGCGTCGGCGCGGCTGATCAAGGAGGAGGAGCGCGCGAGCGGGCACGTGAGCCTGGCCGTGTACAAGCACTACATGACGGAGGCGTGGGGGTGGTGGGGCGTGGCTCTGGTGGTGGCCGTGTCCGTGGCGTGGCAGGGCTCCGTGCTGGCCAGCGACTACTGGCTCGCGTACGAGACCTCGGCCGAGAACGCCGCCACGTTCCGGCCGTCGCTTTTCATCTGGGTGTATGCCATCCTCGCCGCCGCCTCCGTGGTGCTCGTGTCGGGGCGGTCTTTCCTCGTGGCGTGCATCGGCCTACAGACGGCCAACTCCTTTTTCAAGCAGATCCTCAACAGCATCCTCCACGCGCCCATGTCCTTCTTCGACACAACCCCATCCGGCAGGATCCTCAGCAGGGTACGTACGCCCGCTTATATATTCCAAATTTATTTATTTTCCGATCTTAGTTTGATGTTCCGAATTAATTAATGTCTTTTTGATCCGCGCGCAGGCGTCGTCAGACCAGACGAACGTCGATCTGTTCCTGCCCTTCTTCGTCTGGCTCAGCGTGTCCATGTACATCACGGTGGTCAGCGTGCTCATCGTCACATGCCAGGTGGCCTGGCCGTCCGTCATTGCCATCATCCCTCTGCTCATACTCAACCTCTGGTACCGGGTAAGTGTACTAACTAACTACCACCGCCAGTGAACCTGCCGGTGCATACATGCTTCTTGTTTAGCTCACTCCTCCCCTAGAGTGACTTCGGAGGCTCCCGTAACCCTAGCCGCCGCTCTCCCCTGGCCGCTGCCGCCGCTAGCTCTCATGTACATTTGGATTGCAGGGCTACTACCTGGCAACATCGAGGGAGCTGACTCGCCTCGAGTCCATCACCAAGGCTCCCGTAATCCACCACTTCTCCGAGACGGTTCAGGGTGTCATGACCATCAGATGCTTCAGGAAGGGGGGTAGCTTCTTCCAGGAGAACCTCAACCGGGTCAATTCGAGCTTGAGGATGGACTTCCACAACAATGGCGCCAACGAGTGGCTTGGGTTCCGCCTAGAGCTGATAGGGAGCTTGGTTCTCTGCTTCACAGCGTTGCTCATGGTCACTCTGCCAAAAAGCATCGTCAAGCCAGGTAAATCTTCTTCTCACGCTGTTCTCGACTCTACATAACGTACTCTGAATGCAGTGTAGTAACTGGAATCGTATGTAAGCCTTTAATGCACTAAGATGATAAAATGATCATCATGAGTTAACTCTGATGAAAATGTTGTTAAGATGTTTTTCTAAATAACCAGCACAGTGGTCTTTAGTGGGTTGAAGTAAAGCAAAGAATGTTCGTTAAACAACTTCCAGTGAACAACTAAAACTGCACGAATTTTATTTATGACATCCATGACTTGTGATATATTTAGTTTCAATTAAAAAGGATTACTGAATGCAATGCATAAAGTGAAGACTAATTTTTAGACACGATATGATAATCCGCCGATAGGATTTGCTTCAGCTCTGTCACATGACAATCATGATGACCTATTGGTGCGAACTTGTGTGCATTGAGATAGTATGGAATAATTTTTGCATTAAGTGAATAAGACAGGGCCCACACTCCACACTACTGATAGTCAGATGCTTGTGTTTCTGTGAGATTTTCTAGCCTGCTAGTTGCATTTTTTTTGGTGAGACTGGTTGTGACACTTTTGGATATATTGTTGTTAATTTTTAGGGACATATTGATTGTGATACTTACGGATATATATGGGTTTGGATAAGATGAAGCATTCGAGATTGCTGGCTCTCTACTTTTTACTCTATCTCTCATTTCCAATACTGTTGTCATTCTAATATGTCGTACATCAAGTTAATTTTTTATATACTACTACCTTTGTTTTAAAATATAAGATGTTTTGGTAGGAACGGAGGTAGTACAAAATACTCACGTGGTAGTATCTTGGATATTTTTGAACAATCCATGTGTCAACTGAATCTGACAATATTGACCATATGCTTAAATTAAACATGATAGATAATCAACTTTTCTTGGTTTTTCTAATTAATATCTAAACTTCTCAAGAATTTATTTTTGGTGGAATTTTTAGTAAATTGATTTTCCGAAATATTTGTTTCTCCTTTTGTACTCAAATAAGAAATGTAGTACTCTTATGATGATTATTGTATATATACTCAACCTACAATCCATAATGTATTAATCTTAATTATTAAATAAAAACAGAGCTTAGTCAAAAAAAATCATCATAAGTGTACTACATTATGTGAGCATATGGATTAATCTTCATTATTAAATAAAACCGGAGCTTAGTTTAAAAAATCTTAGATATAATTGCCCCTTCCATGTCCAAGTATAGTTGGCTTACACGTTGACACGAACATTTTTAATTAACATTGGTATATTGCATGGACTCCAAACTGAAATTTACATGGAGTAGGATATAGCGACCCCAAGCAGGCCACATTCTAGCTTTCTAGCAAGGGCACGCTTTTCTTTTAAAGTCTGAGATATTCTAACTGTCTGTCTTTTTTTTTTTTGAAATCGTTTCCTTTTGCTCACATAATGTATTAATTGGAACCTCCATGCCAAGTTATATTCGTGTATGAGAGGGTCTGGGCTTTTTTTTACGGTGAGAGGGTCTGTGGACCTTGCACTAAACAATGTCAAAATATGTTTGTCAAAGGGCAGTTGTCATCATCATGTTGAGTTGCTTCCTCGGAGTTGGAAAGTTGCAGCCATTTTCAAGGTGAAGTTTCTAACCTGCTGACAACTGCTTATGATGCAGAATTTGTCGGTCTATCACTCTCCTATGGTCTATCCCTCAACTCAGTGTTGTTCTGGGCCGTATGGATGAGCTGCTTCATCGAGAACAAAATGGTCTCCGTTGAGAGGATAAAGCAATTCACAACCATCCCATCTGAGGCCGAATGGAGGATCAAAGACTGCCTACCTGTTGCAAACTGGCCGACAAGAGGTGATATCGACGTCATTGATCTCAAGGTAAATTTTTCATGGTGCATTCTTTAACCTTGTCCTGAAACAGAAAAACATGATCTGAACAAGAAATTTCATGTGTGTTATTGTACATACGCAGGTTAGGTATCGGCATAACACTCCACTGGTGCTGAAGGGCATCACGCTAAGCATACGCGGAGGAGAGAAGATTGGCGTTGTCGGTAGAACTGGCAGTGGGAAATCAACATTGATCCAGGCCTTGTTCAGAATAGTGGAACCTTCCGAGGGAAAGATAATCATCGACGGCGTTGACATCTGCACCCTAGGACTACATGATCTCAGATCTCGATTCGGTATCATCCCTCAGGAACCAGTACTCTTTGAAGGTACGATCCGGAGCAACATTGACCCGCTCCAGGAGTACTCAGATGTTGAAATCTGGCAGGTATTTAACGAACAATACTAAATTTAGCTTGTTGTCTCCACAAAATTTTCTATCATCAAAACCTAAACTTGTTTCCTTTTAGGCATTGGACCGTTGTCAACTGAAAGAAGCTGTGACATCAAAACCTGAAAAGCTTGACGCATCAGGTACCCTACCCTAGTTATAGTGTAGTGTGCACTACTACGATTTTACATACTGTTCTGCATGAACAAACTAACTGAAAATGCTTAATTAGGTCCATTATCATGCAAAGATAATATTTTGAATTCTTTTGACAAATGCTTTCCTTTTTTGATATTTCCTTATCTAGTTGTGGACAATGGTGAGAATTGGAGTGTGGGACAACGGCAACTGCTTTGTCTAGGCCGGGTGATGTTGAAACACAGTAAAATACTGTTCATGGATGAGGCCACTGCATCCGTGGATTCCCAAACCGATGCTGTGATTCAGAGGATCATCCGGGAAGACTTCGCAGAGTGTACCATCATCAGCATTGCGCACAGGATACCGACAGTCATGGATTGCGACAGAGTCCTGGTCATAGATGCAGGTAACCACCTGAAATTTAGCATACCCTCTCTTTCACAAAATAGACAGCGAAATCTAGCACCTTGCCAGCAGACACTATATTCAGAGTTTGAGAAAATTGAGAACTAAACTACTACTGTAGTAGTTTTTCGTAAGATCATTTCTGAAACTGTGAATCACTGTTATCAGGACTAGCCAAGGAGTTTGATCGGCCTGCCACTCTGATCGAAAGACCATCGCTCTTTGGGGCATTGGTTCAAGAGTACGCAAACCGGTCGACTGACGTGTAGCCAATGAGGTAATGGACAATTTTTGGATTCAAGATTTGGGAGAAATTAAGGGATGGAAATCTCCAGGAGGTGGCATGGGCAACCTTCATTCATGCTCTGAACATCATCTCCTAAAAAATATGTGAGTGGTGAAAGATCGGGAGAAGCCAGAGTGCGAGATAGGCATCCAGATGCGCAGAAACAAACTCCAGGATATTTTTCAGCCCATTAAGCTGAATACCTTCTACTACTATGAGCTGAAGATGGTATTATAACGTATTGTGCAAATATTTTTTGTTGCAACGGATGAGCCTCATAAAATGAAATTGAATGTCACGGTACTTGAAGAATATTTATTTGTCCAGGAGAAACTGAAAACGTCCGGTTTGTGCTGTTTATACTGTTGGGTAACGAGGAATTTAGATTTTTTTTTTGACAGAAGGAATTTAGATTGACTATGGGGCCAAAAGGCAAACACACGTGAACACGCAATATGCAAAGAGGCTCATAAACATTGCGAAAATACAAGACAAGCGCTAAGAGCAACTCTAACAGATCCCGTAAAACTGGAACCGAAAAAACGAGTACAGGCCGCTGTAAAACTGGAACCGAAAAAACGAGTACAGGCCGCTGTAAAACTGGAACCGAAAAAACGAGTACAAGCCGCTGTAAAACGTGTTTATGGATTTGTGAAGGCTCGCGCCAAATAGTGTTTGCGGGATTTGTTTGGCGTGGAACCGTAAATTCAACAAATCCAATTCATTTAGTAGGAGTTAACTCCTTCTCCAATAGTTTGAACACAAGCTTTGGAAAAAAAATCAAGGTTCTCGATCTTATCTCTAATCTCATCTCTTTTTTATTCTTTCTGGGAAGATGAACCAGGAGGAGATTTGAGCGAGGATACATGAATGTTATACCTGTAAGGGTTGTGTGGTTATTCTTATTTGTTCTTCCTTTGTTCCACATGTCTGAATATCTTCAGCTTGCACAGAAATATGTCCTTCCAGTTTGAGGAGTGGAACCACTTGAGTAGACTCTCTAGTTGAGGAAGACGAAGAACCCCTCTCAAGTTCCCTTCCTTTGGTTTTTGCTGCCGGTGCCTCTTCTTTTTTGGTCCAGATCTTCTTGATATTAAAAGGCTGCATACTTATTGAATGATCAAGTCAGATCTGATGCATGATAATAGGAGGAAAAGGTAGAAGAGAGATGAACCCAGGCAGAAAGCAAAAGGGAGAAGAGGAAAAATTAAAAGGAAAAATATGCTAAGATATAGGGCAGCTAATGTCGGTCACGTGCATCGGTACGGGAGCCATCCGTCCGTACTGCGCGCCCATACCGGCATTCACCTACCTATTCTCTCATCTTTTTTACACAAATAATAAAAACAAATGAACGGGAAAATAGTGTTGATAACGATCTTCCGTATAGTCGAAACGCCCGTATGTTCCGGCCGTACCGAAATTTGAGAAACGAACAAGAAGTACTAACGGTTTAACGACAACTAGTACGGGTGCGCGCGTCCGTATTGTACTGAATTTTGGGAAATTAAGTGAAAATACTGAATGTTTAACGACCAGTGGTACGGGCGCGTCCTTATGTACGGTTTTCCTATACCATGTCGAAAATGGATCAGAATGATCAGAAAAATATGAAGAAAACAATGAACTCAACAAGGGGACGTGGAAAGTTTCCAGAAGTGCAACGCGAAACAATTGAGATCAACAGGTGTCTGGTTACCTTACTTTTGTTTGATGAATTCCTCGACCATAATTAAAGAGATCAACTCCACAGTGTTGACCTCCCCAACTCTATAGTGTTTCAAACGTTGCTCGTTAACAATCCAAGATGAAAAAGAATGGGTATTTCTTTTTAATTTTACCGTCCCCAAAGGATAGGCTTCTTCCACTTCATACGGTCATTCCGACTTAGGTCTTAACTTCCATGAAAATCTTGAGCCTAGAGTTGTAGAGTAAAACTTTATCTCTAAATTTGAATTTCTTATTCTCTATTTTTCTATCATGCCAGTTTTTACTTTTTCTTTGAATATCTTAGCATTTTCATAGTCCTCATTTCCGAGTTCATCTAAATCATAAATATCTAAGAGACTTTTTGTCCTGCAGTTTTGAAATCAAAGTTCATAGTTTTAATAGCCCAACGAGCCCTATGTTCCAACTCTAATGGGAGATGACAAGATTTACCACAGACCATATTATATGGTGTCATTCCCATTGGGTTTTTGAAAGATGAACAATATGCCCATAATTTGTCATTTAGCTTCATAGCCCAATCCTTCCTTGACTTATTCACCGTCTTCTGAAGTATAACTTTAATTTCCTGGTCAGAAAGCTCCACTTACCCACTGGTTTGTGGGTGGTAAGGTGAGGCTACTCGATGATCGACTCCATATTTTTGAAGTATCTTCCTAAAAGTACCCTTTATAAAATGAGTTCCATCATCAGTAATCAAAAATTGAGGTACTCCAAACCTGGGAAAAATGATGTCTTTAATCATCTTGATAGAAGTGGCTGCATCTACATGAGAGGTGGGTATAGCTTCTATCCATTTGGTAACATAGTCAACAACAACAAGAATATGAGTGTAACTGTTAGAAAAGGTAAATGTTCGCATGAAATCCATTTTCCAAACATCAAATGGTTCTATTATGAGGTTGTAATTCATAGACATTTCTTGTCTTTTCCCAGTGTTACTCATACGATGACATGTATCATAATTCCTAACATAGTTATGAGCATATTTAAACAAAGTCGGCCAATAAAATCCCGATTGTAAGACTTTGGCAGCCATGTGGCCACCAGCATGATGCCCCCCATAAGGGCTATCATGACAGATTTTTAAAATAGCTCTCATCTCATGATCAGGCACACATGTCCTAATCTTTCCATGAAGCATGTGCCTGTATAGATAAGGATCGTCCCAAAAGTAATACTTCAAATCATTAAATAATTTCTTCCTTTGATGATAGTTCATTCCTTTTGGTAGAAACTTACCTACAGTAAAATTAGCATAATCCGCAAACCAAGGATCATGCGACTCTAGAACTGCAAGATATTCACCTGACATAGATTCATTAATAGGAGAAGGATATTCTATAATACCTTCCATGCGCGAGAGATGGTTGGCAACCGGATTATCCTTGCCTCTTCTGTCAACTATTTGTAGGTCATACTCTTGTAGTAGCAGGACACATTTAATTAAACGAGATTTTGCATATTTTTTAGCCAAGAGATGTCTTAAGGCTTGATGGTCGGTGTGCACTATTACTTTGGAGTTTATAATGCAATATCTAAACTTATCACAGGCAAAAACCACAGCTAAAAATTCTTTTCAATTGTTGCATAATTTCCCTGATCTTCATTAAAAATTTGACTAGCATATTGAATAATGTTTAGGTCTGGTCCCTCTCATTGCCCCAGAACATCCCCAATAGCATAGTCACTAGCATCAGATATAATTTCGAACGGTTCATCCCATTTAGGTGGTTGAATAATAGGTACAGAAACTAGTGCTTTTTGTTGGGGTTCGCAGCAGGAAACAAAAAAATTCTAGCTACATGAACACAACAACCAAGATCTATTCTATATACACACAAGTAACAGAGAGGCACGCCTTACACATGAAGGCGTATAGCGATGCCTTGTATGATCGATAAGACGACCGCTCCGGCGAGATGCATGTAATATAATTAATTTATTAATTAATCATCTGATGTCTATATAGAAATAGTAACGATGATCTTTCTTCTTTTAGCCCTCCGGATCGAACAAATCTCCTGAAAAGAGCGGACGAGGCCCAACAAAAAAGTTGGAAGACCATGAGATGTTCAGGATCGAAGATATCGGTGAAGACGACAAACCGACGGCTCCCGTTGTTGTCGCAAACAAATTTGTGGCACAATGCGGATTAATCGTTAGGGACTTCGTCCCGATCACCATTCGAAATTGGAATAGGCCTGCTGATGCGGAAGAAGATGGAACGTCTTTATTTATCTCTACCGTGGCCAAAGATTTACTATGAAAGAGACTCATGCTTAATTCCAAACTACTGAAGATAGAGCTGGATCCAAATACGGAGGATCCAGTTGAGGACGCCTTAGAACATGCGAAAGCCATGGACATGAAGGTCAGAGAGTGGGCTATGAAGAAGATGGCCCAGTGTTTCACCAACTGGAAGAAAAGATTGCACCGTGACTATGTCGTGAAAGAGAAAACTCCGGATTTCGAGAAAATTTATTTTTAAAAGATAAAACCATTCTGGGCTGAGTTTGTGAATTACAAGACATCAGAAAAGGCTAAGAAAATATCTGCAACGAATAAGTTGAATGCTGCTAACAAGAAGTATCACCATACTATGGGCAAGGTGGCTACAGGGCTGACATTCCTAAGTGGAAGAAACTTGAGGATGAACTGCGTGCTAAAAAGATCATCCCAGAGACAGACGATTGGATCGAACGTGCAAAGAATTGGTTTTACGGGAATGGGGGCACGTTGGACTCGGAAGGGAATATATAACATACGACATAAAGAAGACCCCTTGCCAATCGAGAAGATGAGAAACACAGTAAAGGCTGTTAAAGATGGGGACTTCATTCCCGATAGAGAGAATGATGAGCTCACACTCGCCCTTGGAAATAAGGAACATGATGGACGAACACGATGCACAATAGTCTCCAAACCATGGAGCACTGGGTTTCCCGAAGAGAGGAAGAAATATCCTGATAGAAGCCGTAAGAGGAGAAAGAACAAGGCGGAAGTTGTAGCAGATATTCAGAAAAAGCGAATGCGTATAATTGAAGAACGAATAAAGCAACAACAAGATCAAATTAACGCACTTATCCAGCAAGGTACTACCGGCCTATCTCAGCAGCACATGGTGGTAGAATCTGCATTCGATGCTACCGGCCTATCGAATAATCGAAAAAGCAGTGGCTTCCACCGAGGTCCCGGGTGATGACAATGACGATGACGGTGGTGCACCGACGATGGCTCGTGTTGGCTACCCAGTGGATGATATCACACAGATGACACACTGCGAGCTACATGTCAAAGTTGTGAACATATCAAAGAAGGTGGCGGTCGGCTATGCCTTACCAATTGGACCCACACCAATTTACCATTGCCGTCCGGTTCCACAGGGCTACGCTGTTGTCGGGATGGATGAAATCATGCCCACCTTTCAAGGTTTGAAGCTTGACTACCCTGCAGGTGAAGGGGATGTGACTGAACTGGGTGAAGCAACAAACGTCACCATTCTATGGACAAAGGAATGTATCGTGCTTCCAAATCACACGTCAAGGCCATCTTCGCCGCCGCCTCACCCGTCTCCAGCGAGGTCGTCGTCGCCGCGGCAGCCATCTTCGTCGCCTCACCCGGCTCCGTCGCCTCACCCGTCTTCATCGCCTCACCCGTCTCCAGCGCAGCCATCGCCGCGGCAGCCATCGCCGGCGCCTCAGGAAAAAAAGCGTAAGCGTACCACTGCTACTCTACGGAGTGGTAAGCGATCGCCGACACGTAAACAAGAGCCTCTTCCAAAAGTACCAAAGGTTCCTCCCAAAATAGCTTATGACTGTAATGAAGAGGAGACTAAGGCGATCGTGGAAACGACAGCGTTTTTCGCTAAGCTGAGGCGGCCGAAAGAGCCAGAGTTCCCCAGCACCAAAGAAGAAAAAGCCCGAGTGTTCAAAATGCTAAAGGCCCTTCATAAACCCGAGCCAAAGCTGTCATCAGACTATGAGTGCTCTATTCTCAAGTCACATGCAGCACAACAAGCCTCGAAGAGCGGTACTGATGCAAGCGGAAAATCTGTTGCCCAGCTCGGAGAACAAGCAAAACAATCTTGTGCCCCTCTCAAGGTGATTTTCCATACCAATATGGGGTCGAGCAAATATGCGGCCGAAGAGCAGTATGATCCAGATGTAGTTGCACAATACGGAGAAGCTGCCGCTGCTCAAGGTATGAGTATTGCCCACTACTTATCGATTCTGATTTCCGTGGGTGAAGTAGCATACAAATACCAGTACGGCAAACCTTTCGTCAAACCTGAGGAGGTAAATAATCTTTCAACAAAAATGCGAAGATTGCATAACTGGTACATGCATGCCACAAAGGCCGGGGCTAACTGGATAATGCTGAGGGTTACAAAAAAGCATTATGGGAAAGAAATAGATGACATGATATCCATTGAATATGTTGAACTATTTCAATTATTCAATCAAGACGCCTTGGACAAATCGATCATCAGTGCCTATTGTCTGTAAGTACTAATTCTGTAATTAATTTAGTCTCTATCTATCTCACCTCGTTTATTGCATGTATATAATCATACTATAATATGCAGAATGAAGATTCTCGAATGCAACAGAGGAAAAATCTATGACATTGGGTTCATTGACCCATATTGGGTTCATCAAGCTAATCTCAAAACAAACCCTCAGGATACGGAGGATAATATCGTACACGCGTTAAGGTTTCAAGAAACCAGAAGAGAAATAATATTTCCTTACAACTTCGAGTGAGTGTTATTGTCTTGTATACACTCTCTATTTCGCTTACTCGACGTTAAGTATATAATTGATTAGTTATGCATGCGTAACTTTCACTATATTCTGTTAATCATTCAACCTGACAAAGGGCGTGTACTAGTCATGGACTCGAAACATAAACCCCTTGAGACGTGGAAGGACATGCAGATGCTTCTCCAGCGGTAATTCTAATCATTATGACACTATATCGGCAACGTTCGTGAATTTTATGATATCAAGTAATTAATAACTTATTTTATTCGTTTTCTTCGCCGGACAGCGCTTGGAAACGGTTCACCAAGAAGGCTAGGGGTGTTTGGAAAGAGGAGCTTACATTTAAACCACTAGATGTAAGCACCACTAGCTATATCTGCGCATCTCTTTGATTCTAATTTTGTTACCGTTATTATCATGCTTGATTATTATTTTGATTGAACTGTGTTCTCGTAAAGTGCCTGACGCAGGGACCAGAGAATAATTTATGTGGATACTATGTTTGTGAGTTCATTCGTCAGACGTGATGTGAGAAGGGGAGAAATTTAGAGCAACTTAACATACGTAAACAATTTCTATAGTTTTTAATTACTATCAAATTGTGTTTAGTTTCATTCATATAGGTTGACTCCTTTTTAAAATCATATCAAACATCTACGGGATGGTCTTCTGTCAAAGGATCGCGTACGAGCAATTCAGAAGAAATTGACGGGATTTTTGGATACAGAAATCCTAAACTCAAAAGGAGAATATTATTCGGGTGTGTATATCCAATAGGGATTGTACAAAGAGCTTATTTTGTATGTAGCGCATGAACTCCGTTTAACGAATGTAATATGTTCGACACTTGAATTTATATTATCATGATGATCTTGTATAATATAATGGTTCCTTCATCGATGAGTGCAAAACACTAAATAAAAAATAAAACAACATAAATGAATTCTCTGCCGCGGCACAAAACGTGGCTAAAATGTTGTCGCGGCAAAAAAAGATTGCCAAAATGAATTCTCTGTCGCGGCAGAGGGTTATTTGTCCCGGTTTGTGTTCTCCTCCTCCTCGCACTCAGCAGCGGCCACGTGTACGTCCTTTTGTCCCGGTTGGTCGGACAACCGGGACTAAAGGTTGGGGCTTTAGTCCCGATTGCCCCGTCCCGGTTGGGGAACCGGGACTAAAGCTCCTTACCAAATGGGACACATAGGGTGGTTTGCACTAGTGTTTAGCGGCTTTGCAGCGACCTTCTCCTACACACAGAGGCGGCGAGGAAGAAACCCTATTCGCCTCCACGATCGCCTCCCTCTTCCTTTTCCTTTCACAGCTCAACTGCCACGCCGCTGATGGCGCAAATGACGTTGATGGCTGTTTCCTATGAGAATCACCGTTCGGGACATGCGGGGGTATTCATTTTATCAAAATGCCCCTGCATCTCTACATACTGGCTTCTATGTCCCTGAAACAACCAGATACTAGACTCGTACGTTTTTAAACTGTAGCAGTGACCTTATGAGAACGGTCCGAGCAAGTTTGTGTACCCAAAAATTTATTTTCTGAGTTCAGTAACCATATCGTTCAGTTTAAACAAGTTCAGTCACCGAGTACGTGAATTTTACTCTTTGATTAATTGCAGTGACGAAACTACATCGTGAGCAACATCTAAGCAGAGGTGACCGCCCCGTCGCGCTGAGCCTCCGATAAATTGCAAGCCTCGGCCAACTGAATCAGATCCTGACGCGGGAGAGGCTGAACGAATAGCCTCAGAGGCAAGCTGCAGCAGCTCAAGAGCTGGCAGGCCGCAAATTCTTCTTCTTCCGGCCCAATCCCAAGTTTTCCATGGACCTCTTCTTGCGCAAAGGACGCTTTGTCCAAGCTAGTGGTGTGGTCGCGAGCCTCGATCGCTTTGAAATCAATTGCAGGAACATAGATAGGAACATCAGGAGAAACAGGGAGGTCAGTGGCAGAGCAAGCAGGAGAGCAGATCGCATCGCATGACCCACCGAGGATGAGGCGCTCCCAAAATCTCGGTCTCGTTGATGTGACAGTGCTGGACTTAACAATAGGGCACCCTCGGAGCAGGTCGGCCGGAGGTGTCATAGCCGGCGACGACGGGCACAAGGCCGACGAGCTGCGACGATCGGTGGCTCGACCCATGTGCGCTGCATCCTGCTCTCCTCCATTCCGCAGTCGTCGGCGGCGGCTACCTGTTCCTAATGGAACGGCGCTCAGCAGCATGCGGGTGTCTCTACCAGCAAAGCCGACGGCGCCGCCGGCCTGTCGCACAGTGGACGCCGGCATTGGCATCGGCATGGGACACAGACGGAAAGATGACCGCGCCGACTTGTCCATGTTGAATGGGATGCCCGAGGCGCCGTCACCGCGCTTCCGAGACGTGTCAACCTGTTCCGCGGCATCGTGCTCTACGACCCGTTCGTGGTGGCCAGTTCACGGCCGATTCGCACGGCCGCGACGTCGCACATCTTATAGCCTGGCGCTCTGCGTCCGCCGCCACGTGACACCGAAGCGCAGGCCGGAGCAGCCGCTCGACGACGGAGATCATCGATCGGCGCGTCAAACTACGACACAACGCAACGCGACGCAAGCCGCTTCGGATCACAAGCACGATACGCGACCCGCAGCCCGAATGCGCCGCCACGTGCACGCGGTCGGCATTTTCCAATTAGGGCCTTCGTCGACGGAACAGTGGTGTTCAAACTAGTGGAACTGTCTTCGACGTCGTATCGATGAAACTCGATGACGCCCAGGGCGGCCGCCGGTGGCCCGTGTACCGTGTAAGTCGACGCCGGCGTG
Source organism: Avena longiglumis (assembly GCA_030063025.1). Taxonomy (NCBI): domain Eukaryota; kingdom Viridiplantae; phylum Streptophyta; class Magnoliopsida; order Poales; family Poaceae; genus Avena; species Avena longiglumis. Next base: position 484,785,354 of record CP125978.1, on the reverse strand, counting down.
CTTGAAAGGCGATGAAAGGCATCGAGCGGAAAATGGACGGCGACGCCGCCCGTCGTAGACGGTAACTGACACGCGCTCTATGCATGTCTGGAGATCGAGCACACGTTCTCATTCTGCTTTTAGTCATTAATGATACTATACATGATCGATCGTGCTCGGTCGGTGTACATTAGTGGAGTATGCATTACGGACGGGGCATTCGAAAGGACAAGTACATGTTACTGAATCAAATATTGAACATTATTTGGGGTTATTTGAACCTTTATTTGTGCAGTTTTATTTTTATATCTCGACTCCGAGGCACAAAAAGTGACTGAAACTTTTAAAATGTCGATTCACTCTAGTACTCTCTAAGTAAAACTCATAACTAGGACGATTATTCTTGTTTTTTGTGTAATATAAACCACGACTACGACTTTAACTCTGAATCTCTGAATTCCCATCATGAATCCATCGGCATATTTGACACGGCTTAAGTACTTCGTCACGACATGCACTGGAAGTTGGTAGTTAACCACGTCAAAGCACTGCGTCAAAGAGTTCTCTCATGTCTTTCGCAACAAAAAAAAAAGAGCTCTCTCATGTGATCTAAAAAAAAAAAGCTCTCTCATGTCCGCGGCCACCCCCCAACACCCAATCTGCACTGACTATTTTCTCCCCCATTTCCGGCGGCCGGCGGCCGGCGGCCAAGCGACGCAGAACTGACCCAGCTAGTCAGGTACGGAAGAATGTATCTGTTGTCAAAAACATTTCTGTCAAAATGTTGCTCGCTGCTTCAGAAACTGAAACTGAAACTTCATCGTGTCAATTGGGAGCCTTTCGCCTACGTTACCGAGGCAAAGTGTTTCAGTCTAGATGGACGAGTTATTAAGAGACAGTATAACGGGACAAGCTACGGCTGCTCACAGCTCTTTCACGTTTGGGACAACACAATCAAGTCCTCTTGCATCATAGAAGAACACTTTGCCATCGACATTCAACTCCGGTGCCAAGGACCGTACCACTTTGGCGAAGAAGACAAGCATCGTCACACGTCCATGACAGTGCCTCTAGATGGAGGTGAAACAGATGCTAGTCGTTGACGCTCACGACAAAGAGTCTTCCGTCAGCCATCTGAGTCAGTGGTTAGTCAAGGACCACCGAGATTATACAACTATGGTTAAAAGAAAGAAAGAGATGCATTGCATCTCCTATGTCTCGGTCATAGGTTCTTCCATGAAACCATATTGTATACTTGACATAATATGACCTAAAAGGATCTAGTTGAAAGAACATGTCTTGAAGTGATTCTGGAGTTAATCATTGAACCAGAGTTAAAGTTCGTTCTTGAATGGCAAGAAGCGAAGTAAGGCACATAGTTGCATGTTATGCACTAGGATTTACATAAAGATAAAAGTATATTTTGACTAAAGAAGTTCGACTCATCTAAGTGTGTTTTCGGAGTTTATATGACAACGGTGAAGGTTAAATTGACTCAACGACCGTCATTGTAAACAATAGAAACAAAGTCTCACACGCCAAAATGAATAACTCAACCCATTATGAGATAATGGATGAAATGTCAAAATTAGGAAGACATTAATGATTTGCAAAAGACACACTGATCTGGTAAAACAGAACAGGGACATGCCGTTTCTCATGAGTAGCATGATCAATAAACGCATATGGGGATATGGTTTATGATTAGTAAATATCAGCTAGATTATTTGTACTCTAGTGCAAGTGAGAGACCGAAGGGAATATTCCCTAGAGGAAAATAATAAAAGGTTTATTATTATCATATCCCAATAAGTTCGTAATAGTTTCATGTTGTGCTATAACTGTATCAAGTGGAAACGTTGATACAGGTGTGATATGAAACATAAGTCCCTAGTATTCTCTATTACTAGTTCATTGGGTAACATGATGATCAAGGTTTCCTGATCATGAAGTGATAGCGCTGGTTGACAATGAGGTCATATCATTGGTGAATGATGTGATGGACATCTCTTAAAGATTGCGACACGATCAAGTCACAAAGTTCATCATTGCAATAGTCAGAAACAAAGTCTCCTTCTCCTTATACCATGAGACCATATCATAATCACTGTCTCCCGAGGCTGCTTTGACTGCATCAAGCGTCACTCAGTAAAATGGTGATTATAAAGGTGTACGTTGGGTATTCGGAGGAACACGTTGAGGAGATTGCATCAAGAGCGGGATTTTTTCACCCAATGACGGGTCAGATACAGTTAGCCTGACTTGGTGAGACTACATCCATATATGTTGCAACATGTGACTATGTCACGGGGATGTAATATCGTGGAAACAAGTAAACAATACTTGTCGGTAATGAGATTGAACAAGGTATGGAGATACCTTAACGATCGGACCCCAGACAAGTAGTATCGAAGAAACAAAGGGAATTTGACTCAACATTTATGGTTCAAACGAAATCGTCAATCTGGAGTTCACATGGATCATTATGGGCATTATGGTCCCGATGTTGATCATTGATGCAAGAGAGTCTAGGTCATGTTTGTAGCTATTCCCGACCAGTGAGGGGATACACTTAAGGGTGCAATGAGCTAGAGATTATCCATAAGTTGGAATCATAGTAGAGAAAGAGATAGTCGGAATTTTTCCGAGGAGAAAGATCTGAAGTTATTCGGATAAAGAAAGGAAACCAGAAAAGTTCCGGTGAGAGGACCGGAATTGTTCCGGGATGTTTCGAAGATGTTCGGAGGATATAGAAGGGGAACCGAAAGGTGTTTCGGGTCGAATCGTATTTGGTAATATGTACTTACATATTAATTAATGTAATTAATATTAAATATAATATTAAAATCTAATTTGGATGGTTATTCCACTAATGAGCCATATTTCCTAGGGAAAAAGGGCCCATGAGGGAAACCAGAGAAGGGATGGCCACCCAGATGGGCCCTAAGGGCCCATGCGCCTAGGGTTAGGGTTTGGGGTGCCCCAGTGCTGCCCCCTACCCCTGGCCGCCGCCTAGATGGCCTGGGGGAGGGGCAAGGCTGCCTCCTCCCCCCTATATAAGGAGGCCCCCTCTCCCCTTTGGAGGACACACCAATACACATATCCCATGACTTTGGAACTCCTCCTCCTCTCCAATCTCTCTCTCTAGTTTTCTCCAGGCGTTGGCATGGCCCAAGGCTGTTCGCGCAAGAGACGACGCATTCGCAGCACGACGTTACGCTGCGGGTATTCTGCCAGAGATCTACTTCCGCACTCCCGGCGTGATCGGGGAGATTGAGGTTCTCGTCATACACCGTATGTGTACAAATCCACGAGGTGCAACAGTTGGGGCATTGTGATGTCGTAAGCCAGACTGCTGCATGGTGATGGAGCAAGGGGTGACCTGCGAGGAGCTTCGTGGCCTTAAGGTCGTCTACAAGTACGACTACATCAACCACGTTTCCCCTCGGAACGTTAACCACTTTCGTACTATAAGGGTATGTATCTGAAACCTTCGGTCATTACTACATTACTCGTAGATAGATCTTGGGCATCAGGGCCATCCGTTGTAGTAAAAAAATTGATTTTCTACCCAGAACCTCTATAGTGGTATCAGAGCCGATCTATGTGTAGTAGTGATATACGGCCAGTGCACACATGTGTTGTGCGGGAATTGATGCTATAGTTGTTACCCTCCCACGTGTACTTGTTTATATCGCGGGATTGTTTGATGAAGCATCCTGGACCGACCTTACGCGTACTCTTACACGAGACTAGTTCCACGCTCGACATACGGCTTGTTCCGTATAAGTGGCTGGCGGGTGTCTGTCTCTCTTACAATAGTTGATATAGCATTTACAATAGAGGGCCTCGAAAGGGATCAATAGAGACAACTGTATGGATTCATGTGGTGGTTGGAAAGTTCGTAGAGTAGAAACGGTTCTATAACGAAAGCCCTAACAATCACATAAAACTTGCAATAGATAAAGTAGAGGCATTTAACTTTATTTTGCAGGAGAGGCATGTGATTTGATATGGTCATGGTCACTACGAAGTTAAAGTATATTAATTTTATATTACTAAGTTGTGTAGTAATAGTCATTGTTACGATGAACTACCTACTAGTGGCGATGTGGACTTGGCGCCAAAACCAATGGCACGATGGAGATCATGCCAGTGGCACGATGGAGATCATGTCGGAGCGCTCGATCAAGATCAAGGAGCAAGGACGACTTTATCATATTACAATATACATAAGATGTTGATACCTGCTTTGCATCTTATTGTGTGATAGTATTAAATACTCAATAGTAGCATAGATAAGATGATCCCTATTAAAACCAATATTAATTGGTGAGCCTAGAATGTACAGACATGGCCTCGAAATTCCAATGATAGTGTTCCCCTTGTGTGTGTACCACCAAGAAAGTTTTTGGTATCAAGCCGACCATGACGATCGGGGGCTAGACATACATACGTTCGCATGCAGTGGGTGTAAGAAAGGTTACACTGCAATACACACAAGTTTGAGTTGACGAGGCGCCTAGTATGTGCAGACATGGCCTCAGAACACATCAGAAAGAAAGATCGAGCATGAGTCACATGGATGATGTGATTGACATTGAAGAATGTCTACCTTTAAAGCTATGTTTTTGGCCGTGACGATCGGGGGTTGCATAGTGGATTGGGATCGTGTGATCACTAAAATTGTCCAGGGGATGACGATTCCAGTGGGATCTCAATTACGAATTGAACTCATTATTATGAACTAAGTCTAGATGTCTGTTTGCAAATATCTTAGTAGGTCATGAACTATATCATTGAGGTCCTTTGCGACCATCAGAAATTTCTTGCTTGATATGGAACTTAACTGAAGGGTCCAACTTCATATATTAATACCCACGCTCAAGGGATATCCTCGTAATAAGTTGATATTCTCTTCTTGATACAATAATCATTAGGAGATAATCTAATGACTCGACAAGTTTGTGTTTTCTCCATAAATCATCAAAAGGGTCCATTCTCCATTTGATGGAGAGTTGGACTGTAAATTTGTATTCTGCAAAATCAGGCACATAAAGTATGAGCCGTTGGATGATTTTTTGTCCATGATGGATGAAAATAGAATATTTGGAGAACCACTTAGCAATCTTGCATTAGAGTTAAGAACTTTCAGAAGGGCTTGATTATTATGGGGGTCATGGATGAAAAGGGTATATGTCAGATATACGAAGTTATAAATGTAATTCATGCAAAAACTTGTTGCAGTTTACGAAGTGTTGGATATGTGTCCTGTTTTGTGAAAACATGATGGTATGCTTGAGAATTGATCGAATTGAGGCAATATGGCTTGATGACAGCAAGCAAACTAGTTGATGGCCGACATCACTCTTTTCCTCTAAGTTTATCATTTGGATTAGTGGACTTGGATAAAATGTGTAATCCCTGTTTGTGTGTCTTGCTTTTGGCAAGACGATTATTCATATGAATAAGTTACAATACAGTTGTACTGTTCTTATGAGTAATATATTTATGGTCGCATTATGATTATAAATAAGTTATTCTCATCACTGTTTTAATGATAATAGTTTAAGCATTTATAAAGGATTATAATGCTAAAATATATCCAAAGTTTAATAATAATGTGACACTATTGTTTAAGTCAAGGTGGTTGTTGCATGTTTTTCACTTAGATGAAAATCGGGGTCTTGGATATTTGATCTAGATACTTTGCAAGACCATGCCTCGTTTGACGAAATGACTCTGCATTCCGGTAAAATGGTGATTTGCGAAGAATTGTTGAATCTTATACATAGTGATGTATCACATTTTTCAAAAAATAGTGGAAATCATTATTTCATTGTGGACTTAAGTGAATAGGTGTATTTACTTAATGAATAGAAGTTTTGAGAGGATTTGAATTATTCAAATGAGTCCAAAACAAAGTGGAATATGGAATTAACATGAATACAAAGTATCTTCGATTTGATCGATTTGACTAAGGTATTTAGTTAAGTATTGGCATAAAAGAGACTTGTGAAAGATGTTTCACAAATTATGATAACTGGACAAGTTCAAGGTGTTGATATGTCTAGATATCATAATCATTTAGTATTAGAGACATATGGTCAAATATTATCTCTTATCAGGGTTATAATTATCGTTTAGAGTTAAAGATTGAAATAAGCAAACACTTGTTTGAAATACAAATGAACATCTAAGGATTCATGGAAACAACCCCATAATAGTTATGGCATATTCAAGTTTCTAGAGGTTTCGATGATTCGAAATAGTGGTGAATAAACAAGTCTTTGTAGCGTATTCTCAGGTAACTATGAATACATGTTCCACAGAGGGAAAACCTACCGTTGTCTGATACGTCCAAAACGTATCTACTTTCCTGAACATTTTTTCTATTGTTTCTCCTCCAAACTTCTGTGATTTGGATACAACTAACATAGACTGACGCTGTTTTCAGCAGAATTACCTTGGTGACTAGTTTTTGTGCAGAAAATCTACAATCAGGAAAAAGTCCGGAAAATATGCCAAAAATTATATTTCACCAGAAGATCCACGGAGCCAGAAGACGAAACGGAGTGGATGCTTGGGGGTCCCACACCCTGCCAGGCGCGGGTGGGCCCTGCCCGCGCCTTGGGGGGTGCGGCCACCCCAGGAACCCCCTCGGGCTCCCTCTGCGCCTATAAGTTACCCCTTGACCTAAAAACTGAGGGGGGTTCGACGTTTTCCAGAGGAGTTCTGCTGCGCCGCCACCACCAGAGACAAGATTTGGAACCAGAAACTCCGTTTTGGCACCCTGCCAGGATGGGGAATTTGGGGAGGATCATCGCCATCATCATCACCAACGCATCGCCATCGACCATCAATGTTTCCCTCATCCATGAGTGATTAATCCCCCGCGACAGGCTTGGGGATGGTAGGGATTGGATGAGTTCTATCATGTAATCGAATAAGATTGTTAGGGCATAGTGCCTAGTATCTCTATTAGTGCTATTTGACTTTGTTGCAACTTGTTGTGCTTAATGCTTGTCACTAGGGCCCGAGTGCCATGATCTCATATCTGAACTTATTATTGAATCATTATGATAGTATTGTTTGTGATCTTATCTGCAAGTTGTGTACACATATCATTGTCCGGATCCAAAGGCCCCAAAGTGACAATAATTGGGACAACCGGAGGGGATGGCTGTGGTGTGAGGATCACATGCGTTCACGGAGTGTTAATGCTTTGCTCCGGTGCTCTATTGAAAGGAGTACCTTAATTGCCAGTAGTTCCCTTGAGGCCCCGCTGCCACGGGCTGGCTGGACAGAAGATGTTGTGCAAGTTCTCATTGCGAGCATGTATGACTATATATGAGCACATGCCTAGGATTGTTTAGTACTCGGATGCTTGTTATTATTTATCTGCAATGCCCTTGATCTTGAAGTTACATGTTTAGACTCGTCCATGCAATGCCCGTCCATCCATCCCTATGCCTACCACATTGAATCCCACTGTTTACTGTTACTGTTACTATTTCTCCTATTTAACTGCTGTTGTTGCTTTGCTGCTGCTACTACAAGTTGTTGCTACTAATAAACTTCTATGAGCAAGAACTATTTCTAGGTGCAGCTGAACTGACAAATCGGTTGTTAAGGCTTTCAAGTATTCTTTGGCTCCCCTTGTGTCAAATCAATAAATTGGGTAATACTACCCGCGAAGACTGTTGCGATCCCCTATACTTGTGGGTCATCAAGACTATTTTCTGGCACCGTTGCCGGGGAGCATAGCTTTATTTGTAAGTTCACTTGGATCTATTATTGTTCACTGCTACTCCTTTCATCATGCGGAAGTCTCGTGATGGAAAGTTTCCTATTTTACCATCCACTACAAGAAGAGGTACAGTCCTAAACACCTCTGCTGCTCTTGATTCACTGTCTGTTATAAGTAAGCTTGTCACACCGCCACATACACATGCTACACACACTGCTACTACTGCTGAGTCTAAAACTGCTTTTGATACTCATGATGTTACTTCTACTGTGCTTGATGCGAGTGGTTCATTAGGTCCTTTTCTAGATGCTACTATGGCTAGTCTAGGAAATACCGAAACTCCTAGTGAAGACACTGTTACACCTGTTAGCTCACCTAAGGCTAGTGAGAGTTATGATATTAATGATGGTTACATTGAGTTCACTGATGATTTTGTTGAAGAGTGCTGAAACACACATGGTACTAGTGCTATTAAGAGTCTCCTTTCTAGACACACCATTATTCCTAAGTTTTCCTCTGATCCTAAGTTAGCCACCTCTCCCATAGATATCAAAGATAAAGATTATGATTTTTCTCTTGATTTATCCTATTTAGAGATCATTGAGAAAGAACCTTTCTGTGGGACTGAAAATGAGAGTGTTGTGGCTCATACGAGTGAGCTTTCTACTATGAGTGCTTTATTCTCGAATGATTTTAGGATGCACAAGTACTTTGTTACTAAGATCTTCCCTTTTTCACTAAGAGGAGAAGCTATGGCTTGGTTTAATAGATTACCTCCTGGTTCCATTGATAGCCCTGATTGTTTCTTTCTTCCAGAAATATTTTCCTCGATGCTAGACATCTTTGCAGAGACTTTTGATTTTAAACAGGAGAAGAAGAAAATGCAGAGTCATGGACAAGGTTACGTGCCTTGATTCATGCACATTACGGATGTCCATTACCTAAAATGAGCTTCTTGATATTTATTATAATGGACTAACGATGATTCTAGGATATACCTAGATAGCTTTGCGATTGTGTTTTAGGAAAAGAACTCCTAGATCTTTGAAGAATTAATGGCTGAAATAAGCAATAATTATGATGATTGGACTTCAATTGAGCTAAATACACCTGAGCCTATTACTCCTGAACCAGTTTCAACACCAACACCAGAGAAGAGGGGAGTTATTGCATTAAATGATGAAGTGATGAAGGAAGCTAAGAAATGTCTAAAGGAGAAAGGTATCAGAGCTGAAGATGTGAAGAATCTACCTCCTATAGAAGAATTATGTAAGCCAATTACCCACTCATCTACTATTGAGGTACACTCTCTCCAACACTCTGATGAAGGTGATATTCCTTATGGTAAGCCTCCTGATCAATGTTTAGAGGAACTTGACATTTTTATTGTTAAGGAAGGTAACTTTAATAAACAAGTTCAGAATCATTTATTGGAAAACTCTAGAGCTATCAATGAGTTGAAAGATATTGTGGAAAGAACTTCTAATGATATTAAAATGCTTTGTAAACACTTTCAAATGGTTCAAACCCAACTTGATCAACTTGCTAAGGTACAAAAGGATATGCTATTTAAAGCTTCGGGAGATAAACATGCTTATGCAATTAGAACTAGGAGTGGTATAGCTACTCAAGATCCTTTATATCCTGAAGGACACCCCAAAGAATTGAGCAGGATTCTCAACAAGGTGAGAGTAGTGGTAGTCCTTGTAAGAGAAAGAAAAAGAAACATAAGATAGTTTAGGAACTACTTGAACATGCTATAGATCCTAATAGTATATCTGTCTCTGATGCTGAAACTGAGAATGGTAATGATAAAAATGATGCTCCTGATAAGGAGGAAGTTGAGGAAGAACGTGAGAAGCACACTAAGAACACTAGGTAGACAAAGGAAGATTTTATTGCTAAGAAACATGGTAAAGAGAGAGAACCTTGGGTGCAGAAACCTATGCCTTTTCCAGGTAAGAAACACAAGTCAAAGGAGGAAGAACTGTTGGAGATATGCCCTAGAGGCAATAATAAAAGTGGTTATTATTATATCTTTGTGTTTATGATAAATGTTTACATTCATGCTATAATAGTATTAACCAGAAACATTAATAATTGTGTGATTTGTAAACTAAATTAGAGTCCCTAGTAAAGCCTCTTTGTAATACTAGCTTGTTGGTTAATAAATGATCGTGGTTTCCCGATCATGAACATTGAAATGTTGTTAACAACAAGATCATATCATTAGGAGAATGGTATGATGGACATACTCCTATAGATAAGCGTAGCATTAAGATCAAGTCATTTCAATAGTTTGTTTGCTATAAAGCTTTCTAATACATAGTAGCCTAATTCCTTCGACCATGAGATCATGCTAATCACCATCACCGGAAGGATGCTTTGATGACATCAAACACCACACCGTAACTGGGTGGCGATAAAGGTGGAATTGAGTGTTCGGAAAGTATGTGTTGAGGCACATGGATCAAGAGTGGGATTTGTCCATCCATATGACGGATATATTGTAGGGTTCGCAGCATATAAAACAAAAATTTTCCTACGATGTGAACTATATACCAAGATCTATCTACTAGATACAAACAATGGGCGGATGTATATCCGTAGAGAACATACCCTTGAAGACCGACAAAGCTTAACGAGTTCAACTCGTGGTTGATGTAGACGATCTCTTGCCGATCTCAAGATCGAGAGGAAGTCCTAGCGCCGCAAATCAGCAGCGCATCCGTGCTCGCACACACGTTCGAGGCACCGAGAAACCTACGCCTCCTCGCTCCAGCGATGCAGCGGAAGCACAACTCTTTCTTGCCGAATAGCCACCGGGAACATGTATCTCGCTAGTCCTAGACCATGGGGGATAAATTCTAGAGGCGAAGAGATATCCTTCACGAGGAGGTGTGTGAGACAAGTGAGGAGGGGGATCCTTTTATAGGAGGAGGGGGGGCACCCAAGGGGGTGACCGCCGGCCATGGGGGCTGCCCCCTCCCCTCCTTCATTCATGTGGGTGGACACTCCACTCACAAAATGCCCTTTAAAATCCCTCCACTCAAAAGTCCACTCAAATTCCCATTAAATTTCCACCAAATTTAATGCAAACTCTCATTAAATAAAACTCTTTTATTTTATTCAGAATTTTATCAATTACTTTAATGACAAACATTCACAAATAAACCCTTGCTAGAATTCTATTTCACATGCATAACCACTTTATGCAATTTCACCCGAAACTTTAGGTATCTAGTGAAATAAATTCCTGCGCTTGTTCATTCTTTCGGCATGAAACATTTGCTTCAATTGGATGTCGGTGTCTCTTAAGTGTGTCACCCTACGGTTCGTGAATAATGCGGACATGATCGAGTCCCCTCTCGGATCAATAATCAGAAGCGGGATCTGGAGACCCATACTCCCACACATTCAACGATGACTTTCTTGTGATCGTCGGAACCTTTTATGCTAGTATCTTAATCCCTTTGTTTCACGATATATTACATGTCCGGGATTCGATCATTGGTATCTCCATACCTAGTTTGATCTCGTTACCGACATGCACTCTTTTCTCGTTCCTGTGATATAACATTCTAGTGATCAAATCACTTGCTTGCAAGCTAATCAATGTGATATCACCGAGAGGGCCCAGAGTATATCTATCCGTCATCGGGATGAAAAAATTCCACTCTCGATCCATGAGCCTCAACATAACACTTTATTAGTTCTGAATCCATCTTTATAATCACCACATTAAAGGTGTGACGTTTGATGTTATCAAGAAACTCTTCCGGTGTTAGTGATTGACATGATCTCATGGTCTAAGGATTAGGATCACTTCGTAAGTTGTTATAGCAATATAAACTCAATGACTTTGATCGTAATGCTATACTTAGGATGAATGTTCATCACACCATTACACTAATGTTGTGATCCCGTTATTAACAACATCCAATGTCCATGATCAGGAAACCTTGATCATCTTGTTAATCCACGAGCTAGTTTATGAGAGAGGCATAACTAGGAACTTTCTGTTTGTTTATTAAACACACATGTATTAACGTTTCCGTATCAATACAATTATAGCATGCAAAATAAACATCTATCATATACTTGGAATACACATAATAAACACTTTATTATTGCCTCTCAGGGCATATTCCCTTCATATATATACTCTGGGCCCTCTTGGTGGAATGTCATCCAATTGGCTTGCAAGCATGTGACTAGTTCACAAGGGATCACATATCACGGGAACGAGAAAAGAGTACTTATCAGTAACGAGGTTGAACTAGGTATGCAGAGATACCGATGATCAAAACCTCGGATGAGTAAACTATCATGAGACAAAGGGAAATTGGTATCGTATGTAAGTGGTTCATTCGATCGCAAAGTAATCGTAGAAATATGTGGGAGCCATATGAATTTCCAGATTCCTCTATTGGTTATTGATCGGAGAAGTGTCTCGGTCATGTTCGCATAATTCACGAACCGTAGGGAGACACACTTAAGGATTCAATGTTGTTTAGTAGATATGAAATGTTAGTAGGGATACCGAATGTTGTTCGGAGTCTTGGATGGGATCCGAGATATCACGAGGAGATCCGGAATGGTCCGGAGAATAAGATTCATATAAGGAAAGTCCGATTCCGGAGTTTGGGAAAGATTCCAATATTTTCATCGGAGAGGTTCTAGAAGGGTCTAGAAGGTTCTAGAAGGTTTACCGGTCCGGAAGGGGAATGGTCCATGAATGTGTCATGGGTAAGTGGAATGATTGGACCATATCTTAGGTCACTTGGTGCGGACATTTGCAAGAGATAATTAAAGCTCTAAATTGAAAGTCAAACGGGAAGTTTGAAAAGTCAAACTGGAACAATGGTTTCCTAGTGGAAGAAGGAAAGAGTTCTTCTCTCAATCCAACTTGGGTATGGGTTTGGATTCAAACCCACCCCTCCCAAGGCTGCCCCCCTCTCATAAATAGAGGGGGAGGGCTGCCCCAAACACACAAGCCCTAGCCCTCCCACACCCGCGCCGCCGCCGCTGCCAGCTGCCGCCGCCTTGCGCCGCCATTGGCCCTTCGCCGTCGCCGACACCTCCTCCTCCTCCCGGTCTTCTAAACCCTAGATCACCAGGAAACCCTAGATCCACCATAACTCGCACCGTCTTAGGTGAAGCCCTACGAGATCTTCCCTCTACTTCCGACACCACGCCGTCGTGCTACCGGAATCGCGAGGGGAGAACTACAACCTCCGCTGCCTGCTGGAAGAAGGGAGAGGAAGGTATTCATCGAGTACAGAACGTGTGATCGATGCAAGCGCCGCTTTAACTTAATACCGGAAGGATCTATGCGATCTTGGTATCGCAAGTGTCGATCGCATCACCCACGAGAATATGCTCGTTAACCGCTTTGGAATCTTCGAGGTGAGTACTCTAATCGACTCGTTGCTACAATCTAGTAGATAGATCTTGGCTTGTTTGTTTGCATGCGATAGAATTTTTTTTTCCATGCTCTGAACCCCTCGAAGGGTATCGAGCCGTGTATATATGTAGATCATATTACGAGTAGAACACAATGGTCATTGTGGGCGGTGGTGCATTTATTATCAATTGCTTTTTGTGTACTTTGCATCTTGCGGTATGATGGGATGAAGCGGCCTGGGCTAACCTTACATGACATCGTTCATGAGACTTGCTCCACGCTTAACATGCAACTTGTATTGCATAAGTGGCTTTGCGGGTGTATGTCTCTCCCATCATAGTATAGATTCAATTTACAACGGGCACTTGATAGTTCAAACATCAACGTTGTGGTTCTTGTTCGTAAGTTAGAACGACACTTATTGAAATCCCCAAACCACGTAAAACATGCAAAGAAAATTAGAGGCGTCTAACTTTGTTTTGCAGGGTGTGCTGTGATGTGATATGGCCATGATTGTGATTATATATGATGTATGCAATGTTCCTTATTGTAAGTCGGCAACTGGCAGGAGCCATATGGTTGTCTTTTAATTCCATTAAGACTTGCGTGTCTATTCAAATTAGTTGTAATAGTTGATGCTGGTCGACGACAACCATGAAGCGGCGCCATTGACCTTGACGCCATACCGATGATGATGGAGATCATGTTCGTGCTTGAAGATGGAGACCGGAAGCACAAGAAGAAAGGCCATATCATATCACATATTATGAATTGCATGTGATGTTAATCCTTTTATGCATCTTGTATTGCTTAGTTCGCGACGGTAGCATTATAAGATGATCCCTCAAGCACAAAATATCAAGTTATATATAGTTGTCATCCTTAGTAAGCATCGTTGCTAAAGTTCGTTGTTTCGAAGCACCACGTGATGATCGGGTGTGTTAGATTCTGCGAGTGTATACAACATGAGCAAGCCAGATTTGCTCATGCAGAAGCTAAGGTTTGATCTTGACGAGCCTAGCATGTACAGACATGGTCTCGGAACACGAATCACCGAAAGGTAAAGCATGAGTCATATAGTAGATATGATGAACATGTTGATTGTTCGCCATTGAAGCTACATCAACTCCCTGAAGGGAATATGCCCTGAGAGGCAATGATAAATTGTTTATTATGTGTATTCCAAGTATATGATAGTTGTTTATTTTGCTTGCTATAATTGTATTAATACGGAAACGTTAATACATGTGTGTTTAATAAACAAACAGAAAGTTCCTAGTTATGCCTCTCTCATAAACTAGTTCGTTGATTAACAAGATGATCACAGTTTCCTGATCATAGACATTGGATGTTGTTAATAATGAGATCACAACATTATTCTAATGGTGTGATGAACATTCATCCGAAGTATAGCATTATGAACAAAGTCATTGATTTTATATTGATATAAACAACTTACGAAGTAGTCCTAATCCTTAGACCATGAGATCATGCCAATCACTAACACCAGAAGAGTTTCTTATTGACATCAAACGTCACACCGTAACTGGGTGATTATAAAGATGGCTTCAAAGCTACTAAAGTGTTATGTTGAGAATCATGGATCAAGAGTGGAATTTTTTCATCCCTATGACGGATAGATATACTCTGGGCCCTCTCGGTGATATCACATTGGTTAGCTTGCAAGCAAGTTATTTGATCACTAGAATTTTATATCACGGGAACGAGAAAAGAGTGCATGTCAGTAACGAGATCAAACTAGGTATGGAGATACCGATGATCGAATCTCGGACATGTAATATATCATGAAACAAAAGGATTAAAATACAAGCGTAAAAGGTTCCGACGATCACAGGAAAGCCATCGTTGAATGTGGGAGTTATGGATCTCGTGTCCCGCTCATCGATTATTGATCGGAGAAGGGTCTCGATCATGTCCGCATTATCCGCGAACCGTAGGGTGACACACTTAAGGTACACTGACATCCAGTTGGAGCAAATGTTTCATGCTGAAAGAATAAACAAGCGCAGGAATTTATTTCACTAGATACCGAAACATATTTTCGGGTGAAATTGCATAAAGAGGTTATGCATGTGAAATGAAATTCTAGCAAGGGGTTATTTGTGAATGTTTGTCATTAAAGTAATTGACAAAATTCTGAATAAAATAAAAGAGTTTTATTTAATGAGAGTTTGCATTAAATTTGGTGGAAATTTAATGGCAAGTTTGAGTGGAATTTTGAGTGGAGGGAATTTAAAGGAATTTTGTGAGTGGAGTGTCCACCCACATGAAGAGGGGAGGGCAAGGGGGCAGCCCCCATGCGCCGGCCACCCCCTTGGGGTTCCCCCTCTCCTATAAAAGGCACCCCTCTCCTCACTTCTCACTCACACCTCCTCGTGAAGGATATCTCTCCCCCTCTAGAATATATCCCCCATGGTCTCGGACTAGCGAGATACATGTTCCCGGTGGCTATTCGGCAAGAAAGGGTTGCGCTTCCGCTGCATCGCTGGAGCGAGGAGGTGGAGGTTGCTCGGTGTCTTGTACGTGTGTGCGAGCACGGATGCGCTGCTGCTTTGCGGCGCTAGGACTTCCTCTCGATCTTGAGATCGGCAAGAGATCATCTACATCAACCACGAGTTGAACTCTTTAAGATTTGTCGGTCTTCAAGGGTATGTTCTCTACTGATATACATCCGCCCGCTGTTTGTATCTAGTAGATAGATCTTGGTACATAGTTGTTCCCATCGTAGGAAATTTTTGTTTTCTATGTCATGAACCCTAAGGGTATCGAGCCGTTTATGCGTAGATGCTTTACACGGGTAGTACACATATGAGTATGTGGGCGATGATGATCATGTTGTTGCTCCTTAGTTGTAATTTTGGATATAGTTGTAATTTTGGATATTGGTGGCATAGTAGGATGAAGCGGCCTGGACAAACTTTACATGTCCTCACACATGAGACCTGTTCCACGCTTGACATGCAACTAGTTTGCATAAGTGGCTAGCGGGTGTCTGTCTCTCCTACTATAGTCAATATCTATTTTGCAACGATTTGTCAACAATTTGGTTGTCCTCGTTTTGGTTCATGTTCGTAGGTAAGAACGGTTTTATCTCGAAAGCCCTAAGCCACGTAAAAGTTACAATGGATAAATTAGAGGCGTCTAGTTTAGATTGTTGCTGGGCTAGTGTTATGATATGGTGATGTTGTAAGTATAAGTATGAGACGATACTCTTACAACATACATAACGTGTAATCTCCATAGACCTTGGACTTACATATATAGGTATGATAGTGATCATACCACGGTGCACATGATAGAGATCATATGCGGGAACCATATCATTCCACTAATAAACATGTGATGTTTGATAGCATCTTATATTTCTTGTTTAGCGCTTTGTTAGCATAATAAGATGATCCCTCATTTAAATATCAAGATAAGAATGTGTTCTTCCTTTAGTATGCACCGATTATGTTTTCATCGCTCCAAGACATCACGTGATGATCGGGTGTTCTTGGATCCACGACCATATATCGGGTGTAAATCAGTTACACACGCGAATACTAAGGGTCTAACTTGGCGAGCCTAGCATGCACAGACATGGCCTCGGAACACGGATCGAAAGGTTAAGCATGAGTCATATAGTAGATATGATGCCCATTTGATGCTCGCCTTTGAAGCTACACCGACTCACGTGATGACCAGACTTGGTGTAGTGGATTTGGTTCATGTAATCACCAAAAAGGCACGAGGGATGTCGTTTTTGATTGGGTGTTCATTCGTAATATGGATTAGTTGAACTCAATCTATCATAAACTTAGTCTAAACTTTACAAATTCTGTTGTAGATGGCACCACCTGCTTTTAATTTCAATGTGTTCATGGAGAAAGAGAAACTTGCAACGAATGGTAGCAACTTTACCGAATGGGCCATGAATTTGAGGATTCTCCTCTCTGCTGCACAAAAACAATATGTGCTAGAAGCGCCGCTAGGACCCCCACCCTTTGAGGATGCCCCTGACGAGGAGAAGAATGTCTACCAGACTCGTCAGGAGGACCACAACTTAGTTCATTGCAGCATATTGTATGGGCTAGAGCCGGAACTTCGAAAGCGTTTCGAAAACGGCAATGCATTTGATACAATGGGTGAGTTGAAAATGATTTCGACACACATGCTGCTGT
Organism: Avena longiglumis; assembly: GCA_030063025.1. Classification (NCBI taxonomy): domain Eukaryota; kingdom Viridiplantae; phylum Streptophyta; class Magnoliopsida; order Poales; family Poaceae; genus Avena; species Avena longiglumis. The sequence goes on along the minus strand of CP125978.1, from coordinate 484,768,034 downwards.
AGAGAGCTATAACGCTTAAGAAAAGTTCTTTAGCTGCATGATGGAAGAGCACAACTCCGTTAGTGAGCATGTACTCAAGATGTCGGGTTACGCCGATAAGCTTGTGTCCTTGGGAATAACAATTCCCATTGACTTAGGCATCCATCGTGTTCTGCAGTCTCTGCCACCTAGCTATAAGAGCTTCGTGATGAACTATAATATGCAAGGCATGAAGAAGTCTCCCCGAGCTTCACAATGCTTAAAACTGCGAAGTGGAGATCAAAAGGAACATCAAGTGTTGATGATCAATAGGAACACCGGTTTCAAGAAAGACAAGAAGGAAAATGAAGGAAGGCAAGGCAAGCCGGTTGTCACCTGAAAAGAAACCCCGAGTTGGACCTAAGTCCGATACCGAGTGCTACTATTGTAAGGACCATCGGAAGCAAGAATCGCCCCAAGTATTTGGCAAACAAGAAGGCCGGCAAGGCAAACAAAGGTATATATGATATACATGTTATTGATGTGTACTTGACTAGTGCTCGCAGAGCACCCGTTATTTGATACCGTTCGATTGCTAATATTTGTAACTCGAATCGTGGGTCATGGAACAAGCGACCGCTAGCAAGGGTGAGGTCGATGTGTGTCGGCAATGGATCAAGCGTTGATGTGATCGCCGTAACACTACCTCCACTTGCCGTCGGGATTAGTAATAAACTTGAAGAATTGTTATCTGGTGCCAGCACTTAGCATGAACATTGTATCTGGATCGTGTTTAATGCAAAGTGGTTATTCATTGAAATCCGAGAACAATGGTTGTTCCATTTATATGAATGAAATCTTTTATGGTCATGCATCGATGATGAATGGTTTATTTCTACTGGATCTCAATAATAATGTTACACATATTCATAATGTTGATGCTAAAAGGATTAAACTAAATGATGATATATCCGCATATATGTGGCACTGCCGTCTAGGTCATATTGACGTTAAACGCATGAAGAAGCTCCATTCGTATGGACTTTTGGAATCACTTGATTATGAATCATTTGATACATGTGAGCCATGCCTTATGGGCAAGATGTCTAGAACGCCGTTTTCCGGTTCAATAGAACGGGCGACAGATTTATTGGAAATCATACATTCTGATGTATGTGGTCCAATGAGTGTGTAGGCGCGAGGTGGATATCGTTATTTTGTTACTTTCACGGATGATTTGAGTAGATACGGTTATATCTACTTGATGAAACACAAATCTGAAACCTTTGAAAAGTTCAAGGAATTTTAGAATGAAGTGGAAAATCATCGTAATAGAAAGATCAAATTTCTCTGGTCCGACCGTGGAGGTGAGTATCTAAGTTACGAGTTTAGCACTCACATGAAAGAGTGTGGAATTGTTTCACAACTCACACCTGCCGGAACACCACAGAGAAATGGTGTGTCGGAACATCGTAATCGTACTTTATTAGATATGGTTTGATCTATGATGTCTCTGACGGACTTGCCGTTGTCATTTTGGGTTTATGCACTAGAAACTGCTGCATTCACTTTAAATCGGGCACCATCTAAATACGTTGAAAAGACACCGTATGAATTGTGGTTTGGAAACAAACCTAAGCTGTCATTTCTTAAAGTTTGGGGATGTGATGTTTATGTGAAGAAACTTCAATCGGATAAACTCGAACCCAAAGCGGAAAAATGCGTCTTCATAGGATACCCTAAGGAAACTATTGGGTATTCCTTCTATCACAGATCCGAGGGCAAGGTGTTTGTTGCCAAGAATGGATCCTTTCTAGAGAAAGAGTTTCTCGCGAAAGGTGTGAGTAGTCTAAAGGTAGAACTCGAAGAGGTTATTGAACCTTCTCTTCAAAGTATGGCGAGTAGCGCAACACCGAAAGTTGTTCCGGAGTTGGCTTCACCTGCTGAAGAGGGAACTAATGATAATGATCATGAAACTCCGAAAGAGAGTACTACCGAACCTCGCAGGTATAGTAGGACGCGTGTAACTCTCGAGCTATACAGAAATCCTGTCATGAATTTCATGGTTGATGAAAATGATGACCCTGCGACGTATGAAGAAGCGAAGATGAGCCCGGATTCCAACAAATGGTTAGAAGCCATGAAATCCGAGATGGAATCCATGTATGAAAATCAAGTTTGGAACTTGTTGGACTTACCTCACGACCGAAAGGCCGTGGAGAACAAATGGATTTTCAAAAGGAAAACTGATGCTGATGGTAATGTGACCGTCTATAAAGCTCGACTTGTCGCAAAGGGGTTTTGACAAATTCAAGGAGTTGACTACGATGAGACATTCTCTCCCGTAGCGATGCAAAAGTCAGTTAGGATTATGATGGGGGAATACCAATCGGGGTATACCCACGAAGCGGATTCGCCAGCTGGATCGAGCCGACTGAAGCCAAGCGGGTCGACTACTAATACGGCGATCGCGACGCCTGGACCCGGACAAGCGGCGCCGACTGGAGGCCCAAGACGGCGACTCCAATACAATGCCCATTAGTGCACTTGTAAACCCAAACTCTTCTCCATGTTTAAGTCTGCAGAAGTGGAGATCAAGAAAGAGCATCAAGTGTTGTTGGTCAATAAGACCACCAAATTCAAGAGTCAATGCAAGTCTAAGAAAAAAGGAAACTTCAAGAAGGGCGGTAAGAAAGTTACCGCACCGGCGAAGAAGACCAAGGCTGGGCCTAAGGATGATACTGAGTGCTTTTACTGCAAGGGAGAAGGTCACTGGAAGCGGAATTGCCCTAAGTACTTGGCGGATTTGAAGAACGGCAACATAAAGAATAAAGGTATATCCGATATACATGTTATTGATGTGTATCTCACTAGTACTCGTAGTAGTGCCTGGGTATTTGATACTGGTTCGGTTTCTCATATTTGTAACTCAAAACAGGTGCTGCAGAATAAATGGAAGGTAGTGAAGAACAAGGTGACGATGCACGTTGGAAATGGATCAAAGGTTGATGTGATCGCGGTCGGCACGCTACCTCTTCATCTACCATCGGGATTAGTTTTATACTTAAAAAATTGTTATTTGGTGCCTGCATTGAGCATGAACATTATATCCGGATCATGTTTATTGCGAGACGGTTACTTGTTTAAGTCCGAGAATAATGGTTGTTCGATTTATATGAGTAATATGTTTTATGCACATGCACCTTTGATAGATGGTCTATTATTGTTGAATCTCAATTGTGGTAATACACACATTAATAACATTGAAGCTAAACGTTTGAAATTGAGTGATAACTCGACCTATATGTGGCGCTGTCGTCTTGGTAATATTGGAGTGAAGCGTATGAAGAAACACCATTCCGATGGACTTCTTGAATCACTTGATTTTGAATCACTTGAAAGATGTGAAGCATGTCTGATGGGTAAAATGACTAAGACTCCATTTTCTGGTATGATGGAGTGAGCTACAGACTTATTAGAAATCATACATACTGATGTGTGTGGTCCAATAAGCGTAGCATCGTGTGGTGGTTATCGCTATGTTCTTACCTTCACGGATGACTTGAGTAGATATGTGTATCTCTATTTTATGAAACATAAGTCCGAAACTTTCAAGAAGATTAAGGAATTTCAAAGTGAGGTAGAGAATCAACGTAACAAGAAGATTAAAAATTTTACGATCTGATCGTGGAGGTGAATATCTAAGTTACGAGTTTGGCGAGCATTTGAAGAAATGCGGAATACTTTCACAATTGACACCGTCGGGAACACCACAACGTAATGGTGTGTCCGAACGTCGTAATCGAACTATCTTAGATATGGTTCGTTCTATGATGTTGTCACATCCCAAAATTTTCCAAATTTTGAAATGTGAAAAATAAATAAACAAAATAAATAATTGTTGAAATTTAGGGTGAAAAGAAAATTTTGATTCCGAAGGGAAACATCAAAACCTATTTTGAACAAATAAAATCATAAAGGTATTTAAAAAGATAAACAAATAATAAATAAAATTATACAAGTTAGAATCACCATTTTTGGATCTTTAAATAAAAAGATATGGATTTTAAGAAAAGGAATAAATAAATAAGGACTATTTTAAAAAGCCAAATTAAAACTTGGTCAAGCAAATAAAATAAAATATCTTTGTTTAATAAAAAGAGTAAAGGATTATTTGAATAAAATCATAAGGATTTATTAATATCCAATTTCATTTAGGTAAAGACATTTTCCCATTTTTAAATGAACATTAAAACATATGAAAGTATTTTAAATAATAATTCAAAGTGAAATTATTTTGCATAAATAAAACCTACTGAAAAAGGTTTGGTAAAATTTAGAATTCAAATAGAGTTTTAAAACATATTTAAATCTTATTTTGAAATAAAGTCTAATGTCTATTCTTTTTGAATAAATAATAGACCCTAAAAGTTTAAACTAATTATTCTAAAATGGACTTTAGAATATGTTAGACCCTAATTAGACCCTAAACAGTATTAAAATATACTCAAAGTTTGGCAAAGGTTTGAATTCAAATGGGGTTTGAATTATTTGAATAAAAATAAAAATAGAAATTCAAAATAGAAAAATAAAAACATTATTTATAAAAAAATGAAACGAACCCAACCCACTAATGTGCCCAGCCCACCAACAAGAACCCATCTTTCCTCCTCATGAACTGTTTTCCACACACGCAGTCAGACTCGCAAAGTCGACGCCTTTGGCCCCCACACGCACCTCTCTCTTTCTGCATAATGCGACCCCACTTGCAGTTCTTCTTCTTCACCCGCGTCGTGACGTTCGCCGCTTCGCCGTGTTTTAATCCTCGTAAATTGGAATGAATGCACGAGTAATCATCGCCAGCAATGACACGCCCTTAAGCGCCTCGCCCCTCTTCATTCCTCCCTAGAAACCATTCACTCTCTGCCACCGGGCTATCTGAATTAGCCACTGCAAACCTTCTGTTCCGACGAGCTCTCCGACCAAATTCCGGCAGCACCAGCCACCCCTTTACCCCTCGACCACATGTGCGTGCTCCCCATCGCCCCCTGCATCTCCCAGTGCCGCTCGCTTGGCCGCGCGTGCACCAGATCTTCGGCAAGGATATCACCCGAGCGCCACCGAGAATGTCTTCAACTCGTGCCCTCACCTCTCTCTCTCTCTCTCTCTCTCTCTCTCTCTCTCTCTCTCTCTCTCTCTCTCTCTCTCTCTCTCGTTGATGCACTCGCGTTAGCCACACTCGCCCTCATCTAACACCTCCTTCCTTTTGCCTTCTGGTGTCCTGTAACCTCACCATCGTCGATGAACAGAAGCACCTGGCGCCGCCGCGAACTCCGGTGAGCAATTGCCGCTACCCTCGAGCGCCCCTCGACGAACTGACCCCACCTCGAGCATCAGCGCTTCCCGGCGAGTCTGGTGAGCATCCTCTCCTTCTCCCGCGCTTCCTGGTTTGTCGGCAACCTCACCGTCTGGGCGCGCGCCGCCGTCCGCCGCCAGTACTTGGTCATGTGTTGTGGTCCGTTGGATCTGGATCAAAGGAATAGAATTAGATTTCTGTAGGGGTATCAACCTAATAAGGTAGATTCCTCCTGTGTTTACAATGCTAGTCCCTGGATCAATATCTAGCATCCACAGTTAAGATGTAATATCAAGAAACAAAGGTCATAATATAACTTTATAACCAGGAATAACATAATTTTATTACATCTTTCATAGCTCATATGGCCATTACATTTCATTGCAGCGGAATAACTATAAGCATGGGGTCCTTCATCTTCAAAGTTCCACAGGCAGATGTTGGTTGTAGACTTTGTAATCCTAATCAATCAATCTTCACTAAATACAATCAAACCTGCAACATTACAAGTTACAGCCACAAGGGTCAATACATTTGAATTGTATTGGCAAGTGATACTATATTAGTAAAGTGGAGTATATCATCTATATGCATTTGGCTAAGTGGAGTTGAGGCTTGCATTGCTCAAAATAGATTTTTCATTAACATATGAAAATACTAAGTTTTTGCTTTGATAAAATCTTTTTTCTCAATCCAAGATTGAAGATCCTTTACAAGGCATCTCTCAATCAAAGATTGAATATTTCAAACAACCCTTGTTCAATCCACAAGTTTTAACTTAGAAATTTGAATGATGAGATTCTTGATTGCTTCCATGTCTTGATGCTCAAATTGTCCTTTACCAGGGACATGGCTAAGTACTTAGATTTTACACTCTGCAGAGGTGGTGCACTTTCCCCACAAGACTTGGTTTCCCAAGACAAAATCTTTCAGAAGCCTTCCCTTAGACCAAAATGGACGCGCTCCAACCTATCAAACACTACCACCAACTGTCCATATGGCTAAGTTCTTGCAACCTATATGATCATGGCAGAGCCCATATTGCCAAGTGGTTGCACTTGAAGCTTCTCAACATTTGACATCTCAAATCTCTTTGTTTCCTGGGTGTCCATCCACAAGTGAGATACACAACCCAAGTCCATGGCCTTGTGTAACCACTCAACATATCCCAATCCTTCCATTCCACCCAGGAGGTTCATTAACTTAGTTGTTTTATTAAACAAAACCTAAGTCCTCAGACTTAGAATATTTTTCCATAGTGTGAATATATATTCCACCCATGTTTTCTATTAGCTAGGCTAAGCTTGATAGTAGTAGGAATCTTTAACTTAGGAAAATCCTACTAAGGATTCATCTACTAGGTTTTCTTATAGCAAGATCTATACTTAGCAAAATTTCCATGCAAGTTTTACTTAGCAAAATCATTAATGCATAGAGAAAGTAATGGGACAAAAAGTATGAAGCATCACTTGCCTTTTTGGTAGAGGGTATAGATTCACTCCTTGTCCTTGCAACAATCACACTCTTCTAGTCACTACAAATCAATCAAGCAAGGCACAAACTCAATCTACCAATCAAGCAAAACAACACATAAAATGACAAAGTCAAAGAAATGCATGCAAGCATGCAAAAGATGGTTCTAATTGCAAAGGTGGTTTCCACTAGGCTTCTAAACTTTGTAGGTTCCAAATTGGGTATTCACCAAAATGGCAAAGTCACTTGCAAAAGGGTTTCATCTCAAAACCATTTTTAAAATCCATTCATCATTTTATGTGGTGAAAAATGGTTTTATCAAAACAAAACTTTTAAGTTTTTCACCAAATGAGTTGCTATTGCAAAACTTGGTGTTTTGGGTCAGTAGGTTTGGTCCAAACTATTTTTCTCAAAGTTTCCTTTCCATAAACATTTTCATAATAAAATCAATAATTTTATTTGGCTAGAAATTTGCTAAGTCAAATAATTCAACCTAAATTTTACCAAAATCATTTTTAACACCAAGGGTTGGTTCCTAGGGTCAGTAAGGTCACACCAAACCATTTTGCAAAAGTTTTACCCCTAAATTCAATTTTAAACAATTTTTATACTCTAAACAAGCTCACAAAAGAATCTGCAAAATCAAGCAAACTAACAGAGACTATTGGCTAAAATAATTCAACAGTTTACTAGGGATTGCTCTCCTGAATCCAACGACATAAAATTTGTAATCTTTGGACGTGTGGATCCAAAGTTATAAGGGTTTGAAATTTGCAAATAAATCTGATTCAAAACTGATTTTAAACGGAATAGGTTACACGCGGCACACCCTGGTTGGACGGTACCGGTTCGGCCGGATCACGCACTGCAGACCGTTAGATTTAAGTTAAATCGTGCGGCACAGGATCACCACTTACCCCTTCGCTAACGTTCTATCGTATCCGCCGATTCGATTCGCGATCCTGCCAAAAAGGCGGTACGCTCAGCGGTGGCGGCAGCACCAGATGGTGATGGTGCCGGCGATGCGGGAAGCTAGAGGAATAGAGGGGTGGTTTACCAGATTCGCCGAAGCTCGCTGATGCTCAACGTGGTTCAGGTTGGTGAAGGGGCGCACGGGGCTCTCCTTGATTGCTCGCCGGAGTGGAGCTGCGCCTCGGGCGGTTCAGGAGGTCGTCGAGGGCGAGGATAGGAGGCGTCCTAGGACAAACGGAGGATGCGGTTAGGTTCGCATGAGCCTGAAGATCATCATCGTGTCCACGGGGAAAAGGGGGGAGGTCAGGTTCTACCTGGGGACGTCGGAGAATGGCGAATGGCGTTCTCGAAAGCTTGATGTAGCCGACGCTATGGGGCGCCCGCGGTTGAGAGGAGGGTGCTGGGAGATGCGTCTGGTTGTGGGGAAGTTGTCAGCGTGCTCAGGGAGGCTCGGGGTGGTGTGTGCTGGCCGGATTTTGGGAAGAAAGCTCGTCGGAGTGGAGAGAGTGCAGGGCAAAATTCCTCGGCCTGGGGGCGTGCTTGAGGGAGGGGTCAGAGGGAAAGTAGAGAGGAGGGGCAGACGTTTAAGGGAGCGTGGTCTCTGGAGGAATCAAAGCTTCCTTCAACGCGCATTCACCACCGGTGTAACTCACTGCAAACGGCCGGGCGATGGGGTCTCGTTGAAGACGATGAACAGAGAAAGGTGGGTCCGCTTGGCAGTGAAAGAAAGGAAAGGAAACGCGGGTCCACGAGTCAGTGAGGGTGCGGGTTTCTTCTGTGGTGAAGAAAAACGTTTCGGGAAAAGCGATGGGCTGGATCAATGGTGGGCTTTAGTCAATGGTCGCTTTACTCTTATTTTTTTCTGTTTGCTTTGTTTTATCTTTTTTCTATTTTCTATTTTCTGATTTGAATTTCACCCAACTATTCAAGCATTCAAATAATTCAAACAATTCAACAATTGTAATGAGATTTTGGTTCTGTTTATCAACATAAACCAAATCTCAAAATAAAATAATATTTTTATTCATTTTAGGATCTACTTAATAATTAAATAAAATAGACTTTCATTATTAAATCAAATAGGATTTGCTTTATTGAGATATTTATTTTGAAATCTAAAATAAAGCCAAAACTCTCTAGTAGGTTTTATTTGGGAATATCAAATATTTGAGAAAACTTATTTTAAGTAAAATAAGTTTTGATGTTTCAATTAAATTGGTAAAACCTTTTATTTAAATAAAGTTTGGATATTAATTCCTTATTATTTTATTTAAATAAACCTTTGCTAATTTTTATTAAAAATAAAATTTTTTAATTCAAAAGATTGGCCTAGGTTTTAATTTGTTTTTATAAAATAATCTTTATTTATATATTTCTTTTCCCTTTGAAAACCAAAACCTTTTATTAAAAGATCCAAAATAGTAATTTTAATTATTTTTATTTTCCTTTAATCAAAGTTTATCTTTAAGAATCCCTTTAGGATTTATTTGATTCCAATTGGTTTGAAGTTCCATTTAAATTCAAAAAGTTTCTTCTGGTTCTGAAAATCAACTAAAGTTTTATTTTATTCATTTATTTTCACATTACAAGATTTGGAAAATCTTGGGATGTGACAATTTTAGTCGAAGGGGTACGTGTGATCCTGAGCCGTTTGATGCGCTTTAAATCCAACAACCCACAGAGCGCGATCCGCGCGAACCGGTACGCGCCAATAAGAATGAGCCACGTGGCCAGAGTTTGTTTTAAAACAGAAATTTTGATCTATTAGATATACAAACTTGAAAAATTCATAACTTTTAATCCACACGTCCAAATTTTACAAATTTTATATCACTGGAATCAGAAAAATGTGTACTTTCCAATCATGCACTTGGTTTAGTGAATTGCTTCTAAAAAATTAGTTGTTTTTGCAGAAACATGTGTAGGCATATTTTGAATATAAAATTAATTCTAAAATTATTTTTGTGATAAAATCTTTGGCAAATGGTTTGTTTTGAACCTACTGACCATAGAAACCAACTTGTGGATTTAAAAATATATTTGGTGACACTTAAGAATTAAATCTTTGAATAAATGCATTTCTAGCTAAATAAAAATATTGATTATGGTTTAAAAATGCTTTTTGACTAAAACCTTGAGAAATGGTTTGATTTAAACTCTCAGACCCTAAACACGAAGTTTTGGGATTTGAAAACATATTTGATGAACCTTAGTAAATTATTACTTTGTTAAAGGCATTTCTAGCAAATAAAATATGGTTTGATTTAAAAATGGAATTTGGATGGAACCTTTTTGCAAATGGATTATTATTAAACCCTTTAACCATAAACACTAACATTTGTGTTAAAAGAATATATTTGGCTAAAATTACAAAATATTACTTTGATTTAAATCACTACTAACAAAACAAAATGATTTAAAATGGCCATTTTCACTAACTTGGCTTCAAATGATTTTGCCACATTTATAAGTGACCTTAAGTGTTTTAAAATGTTTAGAGCCTACTAGAAACCACTTTTACAAATAAAACCATCTTTTGCATGCTTGCATGCTGTTGATTTTATTATTGTATGTGAATTGTTTGAATGTTAGTTTGAATATTGCCTGCTTGATTGATTTGTAGTGAAATTAGAAGAGTGTGATATTTGCAAGATCAAGGAGTGAACCAAATATTCTCTACTAAAAAAGGCAAGTGACACTATCATCCATGTCCTACTATTTTCATTACACTTAGTGGATTTTTTAGTATGCATGATGGGACTACTATATTTCTGCTATATCCTATTAGGATATCCTTATATCTTCCTTAGTGAAAACATTGTAGTTGTAGTATGCTTAGCCCTGCTATATACTTGGGATGGAATACAAGATATGATTATATAAAGTGTTGTAAAAATATATGTTTTATTTAATAAAACAAGTACTCAATGAACCACCTGGGTGGAAAGAGGATACTCCATTTTGGACAAGGTGGCAACAAAGGGAACCATGTTTATATGGCTATCTTTTTGTATGTGCACTAGAAGAAAACCACCCAGGGACTTAGAGATTGAACAAGTTTCTCGTACAGTGGCTTTCGTGTACAACCACATGCTAAATGGGCTCTGGATTAGTCAACTACATAGTGGAAGACCCTTGCATTGGCATCTTCAGGTTAACTAGAATTGTGTATTGGAAATATATCCATACATTGGTGCCTGGTAGACAAGCTAGCATTGTGTATTGGGAGGACTTCTATGGAAAGACTTTGTCACATTCTCGATCTGCCGGTACTCCATTTGGTGAGTACTTATCCAGCGGCCACTAGTGGCGTCAAGACGAGATTGTGTCATGTGGGTAAAGTGTACAACTTCTGCAGAAGATCAAATTCTAAGTACTTAGCCGTGTCCCCGGTTACGGACAACTCTGAGCAACTAAGGCCTAAAGCTATGGAAGATCTCGACATTCCAATTTCTCAAAGTAAAACTTGGGGTGACAACAAGGGAATTGAAGCACTTGGAGTTTTCCAAGGAGTTCAGAAAGATATTCAAAAGATCAAAGCTATTTTGAAAAGATAGGATAAAACTATATTGCTTTCTGCAAATGAGCCTAAACCCTACTTAGCCAAATATGCATGTAATGATAGGATCCACTTATTTCTACATAGTAGTGAAACTTGCCAATACAATTCAAATGTATTGACCCTTGTGGCTGCAACTTATTATGTTGTAGGTTTGTTTGATGTTAGTGAGGTCTGTTGAATAGGATTACAAGTCTACAACCAACATGATTGCCCGTGGCACTCTGAGATGAAGGACTCCATGCTATATAGATATTCTGCTGCATTGTAATGAGATAGCCAAATGAGCTATGTAATATGTAATGAATTATTTTATTCCTGGTTATAAAGTTGTATTATGACCTTTGTTTCTTGATATTACATCTTAACTTTGGATGCTAGCTATTGATCCAGGGACTAGCATTGTAAACACAGGGATATCTACCTTATTAAAGGTTGGGACCTCTACAGATGTCACTTACAGATTTACCGCTATCGTTTTGGGGTTATGCATTAGAAACAGTCGCATTCACTTTAAAAAGGGCACCATCTAAATGCTGAAACGACACCGTATGAATTGTGGTTTGGGAAGAAACCTAAATTGTCGTTCCTTAAAGTTTGGGGTTGCAAGCTTATGTAAAGAAGTTCTGACTGACAAGCTTGAACCCAAAGCGGAAAATTCGTCTTCATAGGATACCCGAAGGAAACTATTGGGTATACCTTCTATCATAGATCCGAGGGCAAAATCTTTGTTTCCAAGAATGGATCCTTTCTAGAGAAGGAGTATCTCTCGAAAGAAGTGACTGGAAGAAAGGTAGAACTCGACGAGGTTGTTGAACCTTCTCTCGAACTTGCGAGTAGCGCAGCACCGGAAGAAGTTCCTGTGGTGCCTGCACCAATAAGAGAGGAAGCTAATGATGATGATCATGAAACTTCGGTTGTAGTTGCTACAGAGCCATGCAGGTCAACGAGAACTCGTACCACTCCTGATTGGTATGATCCCGTTACGAGTGTCATGTTGGTGGACAACACCAATGACCCTGCGACATATGAGGAAGCGATGATGAGCCCAGATTCCAATAAATGGCAAGAAGCCATGAAATCCGAGATTGGATCCATGTACGAAAACCAAGTATGGACTTTGGTGGACTTACCGGATGGTCGGAAGGCTGTCGAGAACAAATGGATTTTCAAGAAGAAAACAGATGCTGATGGTAATGTTACTGTCTATAAAGCTCGACTTGTCACAAAAGGGTTTCGACAAATTCAAGGAGTTGACTACGATGAGACTTTCTCACCAGTAGCGAAGCTAAAGTCCGTGAGGATTATGTTAGCAATCGCTGCATATTATGATTATGAGATATGGCAGATGGATGTCAAAACAACATTCCTCAATGGAGACATTGATGAAGAGTTGTATATGATGCAACCCAAAGGTTTTGTCGATCCTAAAGATGCTAACAAGGTATGCAAACTTCAACGATCCATATATGGATTGAAGCAAGCATCCCGAAGTTGGAATCAACGTTTTGATAAGGTAATCAAAAGCTTTGGTTTTATACAAACTTATGGAGAAGCTTGTATTTACAAGAAAGTGAGTGGGAGATTTGTAGCATTCTTAATACTATATGTGGATGGCATATTGTTGATTGGGAATGATGTAGACCTTCTTAATAGTGTCAAGGATTATTTGAATAATAGTTTTTCAATGAAAGATCTTGGCGAAGCAGCTTACATATTAGGCATAAAGATTTATAGAGATAGATCGAGACGCCTAATATCATTGTCACACAGTACATATTTGGACAAAGTTCTAAAGAGGTTTGGAATGGAAGATAGCAAGAAAGGGTTCTTGCCCATGTTGCCCAATACGACCTTGAGTAAAACTCAAAGTCCTGCAATGGTAAGATAGAGAAAGGATGAGTAAGACTCCCTATGCCTCAGCCATAGGATATCTCATGTATGCCATGCTATGTACTAGACCCGACATTGCATATGCTATTAGTTTTACTAGCAGATATCAAAGTGATCCAGGAGTGGATCATTGGACAGTGGTAAAAAACATCCTTAAGTACTTGAGAAGAACTAAGGATATGGTTCTTTCTTATGTATGTGATGAATAGCTCTTTGTTAATGGTTACACCGATGCTAGTTGGAACACCGTTCCGGATGATTCTAAATCTCAATCTGGATACGTATTTACTTTGAATGGTGCAACATTTAGATGGAGGAGTGCAAAGCAAAGCGTTGTGGCGAGATCTTCAACTAAATCGGAATACACAGCTGCTTCAGAGGCTTCACAAGAGGCGATATGGACGAAGGAGTTCATTACAGAGCTCGGTGTGGTTCGAAGTGTGCTGGACCCAATGTCTATCTACTATGATAACATGGGCGCCATGGCTAATGCGCAAGAACCAAGGTCACACAAGAAGCTGAAGCACATCAAGCTACGTTTTCACGCTATTCAAGAGCATGTCCAAGTGTAAGGTTCCCAACCTTTAATAAGGTAGAGATCCCTGTGTTTACAATGCTAGACCCTGGATCAATAGCTAGCATCCACAGTTAAGATGTAATATCAAGAAACAAAGGTCATAATACAACTTTATAACCAGGAATTAAATAATTCATTACATCTTACATAGCTCATTTGGCTATCACATTACAATGCGAGAATATCTATAAAGCATGGAGTCCTTATCTTCAAAATGCCACGCAATCATGTTGGTTGTAGACTTTAATCCTATTCAACACACTTCACTAACATCAAACAAACCCGCAACATAGTAAGTTGCAGCCACAAGGGTCAATACATTTGAATTGTATTGGCAAGTTTCACTAATATGTAGAATTAAGTGGATCCTATCATTACATGCATATTTGGCTAAGTAGGGTTTAGGCTCATTTGAAAAGCAATATAGTTTTATCCTATCTTTTCAAAATAGTTTTGATCTTTTGAAAAATCTTTCTGAACTCCTTGGAAAACTCCAAGTGCTTCTAATCCCTTGTTGTCACCATCAAGTTTTACTTTGAGAAATTGGAATGTCAAGATCTTCCATAACTTCAGGCCTTAGTTGCTCAGAATTTTCCATAACCGGGGACATGGCTAAGTACTTAGAATTTGATCTTCTGCAGAAGTTGTACACTTTACCCACATGACACTATCTCGTCTTGATGCCACCAGTGGCCACTGGATAAGTACTCACCAAACTGGAGTACTGGCAGATCGAGAATGTGACAAAGTCTGTCCATAGGAGTCCTCCCAATACACAATGCTAGCTTGTCTACTGGCACCAATGTAGGGATATTTCCTTACACAATTCTAGTTAACTGAAGATGCCAATGTATGGGTCTTCCACTATGTAGTTGACTAAGTCGAGCCCATTTAGCATGTGGTCATACGGAAGCCACTTTACGAGAAACATGTTCAATCTCTAAGTCCCTGGGTGGTTTTCTTCTAGTGCACACACAAAAAGATAGCCATATAAACATGGTTCCCTTTGTTTCCACCTTGTCCAAAACTTGAGTATCCTTTTCCACCCAGGTGGTTCATTGAGTACTTGTTTTATTATATAAAACATATATCTTTCCAACACTTCAAATAATCATATCCTGTATCCCATCCCAAATATATAGCAGGGCTAAGCATACTACAACTACATTGTTTCTACTAAGGGATATATAATGATATCCTAATAGGATTTAGCATAGCATAAAATATAGTAGTCCTTATCATGCATGTTACAAAAAAATCCACTAAGTGTAATGAAAATAGTAGGACATGGATGATAGTGTCACTTGCCTTTTTAGTAGAGAATGTTGATTCACTTCTTGATCTTGCAAATATCACACTCTTCTAACTTCACTACAATTCAATCAAGCAAACACAAATTCAACTTTTAATCCACACGTCCAAATTTTACAAATTTTATATCACTGGAATCAGAAAAATGTGTACTTTCCAATCATGCACTTGGTTTAGTGAATTGCTTCTAAAAAATTAGTTGTTTTTGCAGAAACATGTGTAGGCATATTTTGAATATAAAATTAATTCTAAAATTATTTTTGTGATAAAATCTTTGGCAAATGGTTTGTTTTGAACCTACTGACCATAGAAACCAACTTGTGGATTTAAAAATATATTTAGTGACACTTAAGAATTAAATCTTTGAATAAATGCATTTCTAGCTAAATAAAAATATTGATTATGGTTTAAAAATGCTTTTTGACTAAAACCTTGAGAAATGGTTTGATTTAAACTCTCAGACCCTAAACACGAAGTTTTGGGATTTGAAAACATATTTGATGAACCTTAGTAAATTATTACTTTGTTAAAGGCATTTCTAGCAAATAAAATATGGTTTGATTTAAAAATGGAATTTGGATGGAACCTTTTTGCAAATGGATTATTATTAAACCCTTTAACCATAAACACTAACATTTGTGTTAAAAGAATATATTTGGCTAAAATTACAAAATATTACTTTGATTTAAATCACTACTAACAAAACAAAATGATTTAAAATGGCCATTTTCACTAACTTGGCTTCAAATGATTTTGCCACATTTATAAGTGACCTTAAGTGTTTTAAAATGTTTAGAGCCTACTAGAAACCACTTTTACAAATAAAACCATCTTTTGCATGCTTGCATGCATTGCTTGATTTTATTATTGTATGTGGTGAATTGTTTGAATGTTAGTTTGAATATTGCCTGCTTGATTGATTTGTAGTGAAATTAGAAGAGTGTGATATTTGCAAGATCAAGGAGTGAACCAAATATTCTCTACTAAAAAAGGCAAGTGACACTATCATCCATGTCCTACTATTTTCATTACACTTAGTGGATTTTTGTAGTATGCATGATGGGACTACTATATTTCTGCTATATCCTATTAGGATATCCTTATATCTTCCTTAGTGAAAACATTGTAGTTGTAGTATGCTTAGCCCTGCTATATACTTGGGATGGAATACAAGATATGATTATATAAAGTGTTGTAAAAATATATGTTTTATTTAATAAAACAAGTACTCAATGAACCACGGGTGGAAAGAGGATACTCCATTTTGGACAAGGTGGCAACAAGGAACCATGTTTATATGGCTATCTTTTGTATGTGCACTAGAAGAAAACCACCCAGGACTTAGAGATTGAACAAGTTTCGTGACAAAGGCTTTCGTGTGTACAACCACATGCTAAATGGGCTGATTAGTCAACTACATAGTGGAAGACCCTTGCATTGGCATCTTCAGTTAACTAGAATTGTGTATTGGAAATATCCATACATTGGTGCTGGTAGACAAGCTAGCATTGTGTATTGGGAGGACTTCTATGGAAAGACTTTGTCACATTCTCGATCCGCTAGACTCCATTTGGTGAGTACTTATCCAGCGCCACTAGTGGCCAAGACAGATTGTGTCATGTGGGTAAAGTGTACAACTTCGCAGAAGATCAAATTCTAAGTACTTAGCCGTGTCCCCCACGGACAACTCGAGCAACTAAGGCCTAAAGCTATGGAAGATCTCGACATTCCAATTTCTCAAAGTAAAACTTGGGGTGACAACAAGGAATTGAAGCACTTGAGTTTTCAAGGAGTTCGAAGATATTCAAAAGATCAAAGCTATTTTGAAAAGATAGGATAAAACTATATTGCTTTCTCGCAAATGAGCCTAAACCCTACTTAGCCAAATATGCATGTAATGATAGGATCCACTTATTTCTACATAGTAGTGAAACTTGCCAATACAATTCAAATGTATTGACCCTTGTGGCTGCAACTTATTATGTTGTAGGTTTGTTTGATGTTAGTGAGGTCTTGAATAGGATTACAAGTCTACAACCAATATGATTGCCCGTGGCACTCTGAGATGAAGGACTCCATGCTATATAGATATTCTGCTGCATTGTAATGAGATAGCCAAATGAGCTATGTAATATGTAATGAATTATTTTATTCCTGGTTATAAAGTTGTATTATGACCTTTGTTTCTTGATATTACATCTTAACTTTGGATGCTAGCTATTGATCCAGGGACTAGCATTGTAAACACAGGGATATCTACCTTATTAAAGGTTGGGACCTCTACAGATGTCACTTACAGATTTACCGCTATCGTTTTGGGGTTATGCATTAGAAACAGTCGCATTCACTTTAAAAAGGGCACCATCTAAATCCGTTGAAACGACACCGTATGAATTGTGGTTTGGGAAGAAACCTAAATTGTCGTTCCTTAAAGTTTGGGGTTGCGAAGCTTATGTAAAGAAGTTACAGCCTGACAAGCTTGAACCCAAAGCGGAAAATTCGTCTTCATAGGATACCCGAAGGAAACTATTGGGTATACCTTCTATCATAGATCCGAGGGCAAAATCTTTGTTTCCAAGAATGGATCCTTTCTAGAGAAGGAGTATCTCTCGAAAGAAGTGACTGGAAGAAAGGTAGAACTCGACGAGGTTGTTGAACCTTCTCTCGAACTTGCGAGTAGCGCAGCACCGGAAGAAGTTCCTGTGGTGCCTGCACCAATAAGAGAGGAAGCTAATGATGATGATCATGAAACTTTGCCAGAAGTTGCCAGAGCCATGCAGTCAACGAGAACTCGTACCACCCTGATTGGTATGATCCGTATGAGTGTCATGTTGGTGGACAACACCAATGACCCTGCGACATATGAGGAAGCGATGATGAGCCCAGATTCCAATAAATGGCAAGAAGCCATGAAATCCGAGATTGGATCCATGTACGAAAACCAAGTATGGACTTTGGTGGACTTCTGGGATGGTCAAGGCTGTCGAGAACAAATGGATTTTCAAGAAGAGCAGTCGATGGTAATGTTATCGTTTATAAAGCTCGACTTGTCACAAAAGGGTTTCGACAAATTCAAGGAGTTGACTACGATGAGACTTTCTCACCGATGGCGAAGCTAAAGTCCGTGAGGATTATGTTAGCAATCGCTGCATATTATGATTATGAGATATGGCGATGGATGTCAAACAACATTCCTCAATGGAGACATTGATGAAGAGTTGTATATGATGCAACCAAAGGTTTTGTCGATCCTAAAGATGCTAACAAGGTATGCAAACTTCAACGATCCATATATGGATTGAAGCAAGCATCGAAGTTGGAATCAACGCTTTGATAAGGTAATCAAAGCTTTGGTTTTATACAAACTTATGGAGAAGCTTGTATTTACAAGAAAGTGAGTGGAGATTTGTAGCATTCTTAATACTATATGTGGATGGCATATTGTTGATTGGGAATGATGTAGACCTTCTTAATAGTGTCAAGGATTATTTGAATAATAGTTTTCAATGAAAGATCTTGGAAGCGACTTACATTAGGCATAAAGATTTATAGAGATAGATCGAGGCCTAATATCATTGTCACACAAAGACATATTTGGACAAAGTTCTAAAGAGGTTTGGAATGGAAGATAGCAAGAAAGGGTTCTTGCCCATGTTGCCCAATACGACCTTGAGTAAAACTCAAAGTCCTGCAACGGCAGAAGATAGAGAAAGGATGAGTAAGACTCCCTATGCCTCAGCCATAGGATATCTCATGTATGCCATGCTATGTACTAGACCCGACATTGCATATGCTATTAGTTTTACTAGCAGATATCAAAGTGATCCAGGAGTGGATCATTGGACAGTGGTAAAAAACATCCTTAAGTACTTGAGAAGAACTAAGGATATGGTTCTTTCTTATGTATGTGATGAATAGCTCTTTGTTAATGGTTACACCGATGCTAGTTGGAACACCGTTCCGGATGATTCTAAATCTCAATCTGGATACGTATTTACTTTGAATGGTGCAACATTTAGATGGAGGAGTGCAAAGCAAAGCGTTGTGGCGAGATCTTCAACTAAATCGGAATACACAGCTGCTTTAGATGCTTCACAAGAGGCGATATGGACGAAGGAGTTCATTACAGAGCTCGGTGTGGTTCGAAGTGTGCTGGACCCAATGTCTATCTACTATGATAACATGGGCGCCATGGCTAATGCGCAAGAACCAAGGTCACACAAGAAGCTGAAGCACATCAAGCTACGTTTTCACGCTATTCAAGAGCATGTCCAAGTGTAAGGTTCCCAACCTTTAATAAGGTAGAGATCCCTGTGTTTACAATGCTAGACCCTGGATCAATAGCTAGCATCCACAGTTAAGATGTAATATCAAGAAACAAAGGTCATAATACAACTTTATAACCAGGAATTAAATAATTCATTACATCTTACATAGCTCATTTGGCTATCACATTACAATGCAGCAGAATATCTATAAAGCATGGAGTCCTTATCTTCAAAATGCCACAGGCAATCATGTTGGTTGTAGACTTTAATCCTATTCAACACACTTCACTAACATCAAACAAACCTGCAACATAGTAAGTTGCAGCCACAAGGGTCAATACATTTGAATTGTATTGGCAAGTTTCACTAATATGTAGAATTAAGTGGATCCTATCATTACATGCATATTTGGCTAAGTAGGGTTTAGGCTCATTTGCAGAAAGCAATATAGTTTTATCCTATCTTTTCAAAATAGTTTTGATCTTTTGAAAAATCTTTCTGAACTCCTTGGAAAACTCCAAGTGCTTCTAATCCCTTGTTGTCACCATCAAGTTTTACTTTGAGAAATTGGAATGTCAAGATCTTCCATAACTTCAGGCCTTAGTTGCTCAGAATTTTCCATAACCGGGGACATGGCTAAGTACTTAGAATTTGATCTTCTGCAGAAGTTGTACACTTTACCCACATGACACTATCTCGTCTTGATGCCACCAGTGGCCACTGGATAAGTACTCACCAAAATGGAGTACTGGCAGATCGAGAATGTGACAAAGTCTTTCCATAGGAGTCCTCCCAATACACAATGATAGCTTGTCTACCAGGCACCAATGTAGGGATATATTTCCCTT
The DNA here is from genome assembly GCA_030063025.1 of Avena longiglumis. Classification (NCBI taxonomy): domain Eukaryota; kingdom Viridiplantae; phylum Streptophyta; class Magnoliopsida; order Poales; family Poaceae; genus Avena; species Avena longiglumis. The sequence goes on along the minus strand of CP125978.1, from coordinate 484,747,819 downwards.
ACACAATTCTAGTTAACCTGAAGATGCCAATGTATGGGTCTTCCACTATGTAGTTGACTAAGTCAGAGCCCATTTAGCATGTGGCTGTACACGGAAGCCACTTTACGAGAAACATGTTCAATCTCTAAGTCCCTGGGTGGTTTTCTTCTAGTGCACACACAAAAAGATAGCCATATAAACATGGTTCCCTTTGTATCCACCTTGTCCAAATCTTGAGTATCCTTTTCCACCCAGGTGGTTCATTGAGTACTTGTTTTATTATATAAAACATATATCTTTCCAACACTTCAAATAATCATATCCTGTATCCCATCCCAAATATATAGCAGGGCTAAGCATACTACAACTACATTGTTTCCACTAAGGGAGATATAATGATATCCTAATAGGATTTAGCATAGCATAAAATATAGTAGTCCTTATCATGCATGTTACAAAAAAATCCACTAAGTGTAATGAAAATAGTAGGACATGGATGATAGTGTCACTTGCCTTTTTAGTAGAGAATGTTGATTCACTTCTTGATCTTGCAAATATCACACTCTTCTAACTTCATTACAATTCAATCAAGCAAACACAAATTCAACTAGCATTCAAACAATTTTATCACACATAAAATAATAGAAACAAGGCAATGCATGCAAGCATGAAAAAGATAGTTTTATTTGCAAAAGTGGTTTCTACTAGGCTCTAAACATTTTAAAGCTCAAAGTGGTTATTTACTAAAGTAGTAAAACCATTTATAAAAGATTTTACCTATAAACCATTTTTAAATCAAATCAATATTTTATGTGGTTGAAAATGCTTTTAGCAAAGCAATAATCTTTAAAGGGTTCACCAATATGTTTTTAAATCTCAAAACTTAGTGTTTAGGGTCAGAAGGTTTGAATCAAAACATTTCCCAAAGGCTTTACTCAAAAATCATTTCTAAACCATAAACAATATTTTTATTTGACTAGAAATGTGCTAATTCAAATATTTACTCCTTAACTTCACAAAATACATTTTTAAACCCATAAGTTGATTCCTATGGTCAGTAGGTTCACAACAATCCATTTTGCAAAGATTTCACCTTAAAAATATATCTAGAACAATTTTTATATTCAAATTATGCCTACACATGTTTCTGCAAATTCAACCAATTTTCCAGAAGCAAAACAATAAACAAAGTGCATGGTTGGGTAGAATTTGTCTTGCTGATTCCATTGATATAAAATTTTCAAAATTTGTACGTGTAGAACTAAAGTTATGAATTTTACAAGTTTGCAAATCTAATAGATTCTAATTTCTGTTTTCAATCAAACCCTGTCCACGTGGCTTGATGCTATTGGACGGTACAGCTTCGTGCGGATCAGCCTCTCTGGTGCGTTAGATCTAAATGAAACCATGCGGCTCTGGTTCAACCTTACCCCTTCGCTTATAATCTAATAACAACCACAGGATTAAGATCCAACGGGCACTATGCGTCTGACCAAGGTTGGGCAGCGCTAGCGGCGGCTGGCGGTGGCGCACACTCGGGTGGTGGCGCTGGCGACGATTCAGGAAGCGAGGGAGAGGGAGGAGTAGCTCACCGTGCTCGCATGGTCGAGGTGAAGCTCGAGGTGTGGTCTTTTTGTAGAGGGGTACACCGGAGCTACGTGGATTGCTCGCTGGAGCTAGCAGCGGCGTCGGGTGTCTCTGGTTATCATCGGGGGCGAGGCTACAGGTCACCCGAAGGCGAGAGAGAGGTTCCGTTAGACGCGTACTGTCCTGGGGATCATGGGAGCATCAACAGGAGGTGCTGGGGCAGTTTGTACTCATCGGGGTGTTTGCCGGAGCGAATGGTAGACGCGGCGGTGCTCAGATGCTTCGGTTCGTCGATGATTTGGAGCGCGCGCGAGCGAGCTAGTGGTACTGGTAGATGCGCCTGACTATGGGAAGCAGGCTTGCGTGCAATGGGAGGCGAGGGGCGGCTGGTCGGCGCCGGAATTTGCTAGAGAAGCTCGCCGGAGCAGTGGGGTTCGAGCTCACGATTCGCTCAACCTGGGGGCAGAGAGGGAGAGGCAAGTGAGGGGAAAGGTAGAGGAGAGCGTGGCATTTAAAGGTGTGTGGTCTCTATAGGAATTAAGCCTGTCATCAACACGAATTGATCGCCGCAATCAAGGGCAGAAACAGCGAGGGGGACGTGGTCGCGGTGAAGACGATGACTGGCGATGTGGGACCGTGCTGTCTGCGAGTGAGAGAGAGGGGGCATGGGGTCCACTGCTCAGTGACTTCGCGGGTGAGGTTGCGCGTGAGAAAACAGTTCAGTGAGGGTTGTCGGTTGGGCTCTTGCTGGGATGGGTTGGGCCTGTTGGCTGGGCTGCTTTGTTTCATTTTTTTATACAAAATGTTTTTCCTTTTCTGTTTTAAATAAATAGACCTTAGTATTTATTTGAAATAGGTTTTTAATTTATTTTAAAACTCTATTTGAAATCTAAATAATATCAAAACCTTTTCAGTAGGTTTCATTTGAAAAACAAAACACTTGGAATTCTTATTTAAAATACTTTAACAAGTTTTAGTGTTTATTTAAAATGGAAAAGCCTTTACTTAAATAAAATTGGATATTAATAAATCCTTATTATTTTATTTAAATAAACCTTTACTCTATTTTATAAAATAGAAATATTTTATTTCAAAAGCTTGTCCAAGATTAATTTGGCTCTTTAAAATAATCCTTATTTATATTTCTACCTTTTCTTATAAAAACCATATCTTTTTATTTAAAGATCCAAAAATGGTGATTCCAACTATTATAACTTTATTTATTATTTAACTTTTTAAATCCCTTTAGGATTCTATTGGATCAAAATATGTTTTGATGTTTCTAATTGGAATCAAAAAGTTTCTTCTCACCCTAAATTTCAACAATTATTTATTTTGTTTATTTATTTTTCACATTTCAAAATTTGGAAAATTTTGGGATGTGACAGGCTACCACCCTTAAAATAAATCTCGTCCCGAGATTTGGGAAGGCTAGGGTTACAAGTTGGCTTCAAGGCAACTAGGGTACTACCACCCTTAAAAGAAAGTCTCATAGGGTTACATTGATGGTTCACTTGACTATGGTTTCAACACTTGATGTCTTGACAAGGAATCCTTATTTGACTCTTCTGAGTTAACTAGTTTCTGACATCCACTTCTTCTATCTCTTCAAAGTTTCCATCCATGTCAATGTGGTTCACATGTCCTTTCTGGGTCACATTGGAGTCATTTCCATTAGATCTTCCAAAGATCCTTTTCTTTTTCTTCTCGTGATACCGATGCATAGTGTCCAAGTTCCTTACAATTATAGCACTGACTGGCTAATATCTTTCTTCCTGGAATTTTCATGTTGGTTCTGACCAAGGTCTTCTCCATTGTCAGTATCATTTTCATTATTATCACTTCCATTGTTGTTGTGGTGATACTGATGTGGTTCAGAATCTTCATTGCTGTTTTTGAATGAACGCTTCTTTTGTGATGATCCTGAGTGATGCTTGAGTTTATGCTTCCTCTTTCTGTTCTCAACTTGATTCATCTTGTTTTCCAAAATGGTGGCTTTGTCACAGAGTGACTGGTAAGTTGGGACATAGGCAACAGCTAGCTGCAGGTTCAACTCATCATTAAGTCCTTCAAGAAATTTCTCCTTTCTCTTAGCGTCTGTATCAACTTCATCTGGTGCATAGCGTGCCAGATTGTTGAATTCTTCAATGTAATCAGCCACACTGAGGTGACGTTGTTTCAGATTGTGGAATTCCTTTTTCTTCAAGTGCATCACTCCAGATGAGATATGAGCTATACGGGAACCATCCTCAAAAATATCCCAAGTCACATCTTCAAGGGGAGTGGTGATCTGAAAGTTGTCCCACCATGTTGCTGCTGGTCCTTCAAGCAGAAATGCTACAAACCTAACTTTTTCTTCGTCGATGCAGCCAACGGTCACTAAGTCCTTATTCACCGAACGTAACCAATCATTGGCTTCCATTGGATCAGTTGTTCCAGAGAATCTTGCAGGCCTAAGTTTCAGAACCTGGTGAGCATGTCATGAGCTGGAGGTTTATTCTGATTGTTGTTATTGTTGTTGTTGTTGTTGTTGTTGTTGTTGTTGTTGTTGTTGTTGTTGTTGTTGTTGTTGTTGTTGTTGTTGTTGTTGTTGTTGTTGTTGTTGTTGTTGTTGTTGTTGTTGTTGTTGTTGTTGTTGTTGTTGTTGTTGTTGTTGTTGTTGTTGGTGTTGCTGTTGTTGTTGTTATTCGCCTTCATGTCCGTTGCTGTTGTTATTGTTGTTGTTGTTGTTGTTGTTGTTGTTGTTGTTGTTGTTGTGATTACTGTATGAACGTGGTCATCATCTCGCATCAATTGCGTTTGGCATCATCATCTGCATCACCGCGTTTGGCTTTATCATCAACTCGCAAACCCTCGGAAAGGCATTGTTGTTGTTTTGGTTGGGGTTGGCACGACGGGGAGGCATTTGTTGGTTTGATAGGGATAAGTAATGATGGATAGATCTAAATAAGTTCTAACACACCACCCAAAACAATCAAGTTCAATCAAACAATCAAGCAATCAACAAGCAACTATCCACTTAACAACTTATGAGCTTAACTCATGAGTTGAAGGGAACAACAAGTTTTCTTGAAATAATTAACTTGGTATAGTCATACCTCATAGGTCAATATGATCCATACTCTAACTTGATATCAATGTCTTTGGTAGGCAATCTAATGTCTATTGGTTCTCACTTGTAGTCCTTAGTGATGTCTAAGTTGAAGTCCTTGGTGGAACTAAAGTGGAAATCATTGGTCATGGTGAAGGATTTGTCCATCAAGTTGAAAAAGAAGAGGTGTAGAATTCAAAAACCAAAAGGTTGAGGAAATAGTTTACAAGATTGTTTGTAAATAAGTTTTTGGAACAAACACAACTCCTATTTTTCTAAGGGGTTTTGTCCAGTCATAGGGTTACCATCCTACAGGCAACACAGTGCTCTCATACCATCTGTAAGGTTCCCAACCTTTAATAAGGTAGAGATCCCTGTGTTTACAATGCTAGTCACTGGATCAATAGCTAGCATCCACAGTTAAGATGTAATATCAAGAAACAAAGGTCATAATACAACTTTATAACCAGGAATAAAATACTTCATTACATCTTACATAGCTCATTTGGCTATCACATTACAATGCAGCGGAATATCTATAAAGCATGGAGTCCTTCATCTTCAAAATGCCACAGGCAATCATGTTGGTTGTAGACTTGTAATCCTATTCAACACACTTCACTAACATCAAACAAACCTGCAACATAGAAAGTTGCAGCCACAAGGGTCAATACATTTGAATTGTATTGGCAAGTTTCACTACTATGTAGAATTAAGTGGATCCTATCATTACATGCATATTTGGCTAAGAAGGGTTCAGGCTCATTTGCAGAAAGCAATATAGTTTTATCCTATCTTTTCAAAATAGTTTTGATCTTTTGACAAATCTTTCTAAACTCCTTGGAAAACTCCAAGTGCTTCTAATCCCATGTTGTCACCATCAAGTTTTACTTTGAGAAATTGGAATGTCGAGATCTTCCATAGCTTCAGGCCTTATTTGCTTAGAATTGTCCATAACCGGGGACACGACTAAGTACTTAGAATTTGATCTTCTGCAGAAGTTGTACACTTTACCCACATGACACAATCTCGTCTTGATGCCACCAGTGGCCGCTGGATAAGTACTCACCAAAATGGAGTACTGGCATATCGAGAATGTGACAAAGTCTTTCCATAGGAGTCCTCCCAATACAAAATGCTAGCTTGTCTACCAGGCACCAATGTAGGGATATATTTCCCTTACACAATTCTAGTTAACCTGAAGATGCCAATGTATGGGTCTTCCACTATGTAGTTGACTAAGTCAGAGCCCATTTAGCATGTGGCTGTACACGGAAGCCACTGTACGAGAAACATGTTCAATCTCTAAGTCCCTGGGTGGTTTTCTTCTAGTGCACACACAAAAATATAGCCATATAAACATGGTTCCCTTTGTTGCCACCTTGTCCAAATCTTGAGTATCCTTTTCCACCCAGGTGGTCCATTGAGTACTTGTTTTATTATATAAAACATATATCTTTCCAACACTTCAAATAATCATATCATGTATCCCATCCCAAATATATAGCAGGGCTAAGCATACTACAACTACATTGTTTACACTAAGGGAGATATAATGATATCCTAATAGGATTTAGCATAGCATAAAATATAGTAGTCCTTATCATGCATGTTACAAAAAAATCCACTAAGTGTAGTGAAAATAGTAGGACATGGATTATAGTGTCACTTGCCTTTTTAGTAGAGAATGTTGATTCACTTCTTGATCTTGCAAATATCACACTCTTCTAACTTCACTACAATTCAATCAAGCAAACACAAATTCAACTAGCATTCAAACAATTTTATCACACATAAAATAATAGAAACAAGGCAATGCATGCAAGCATGCAAAAGATAGTTTTATTTGCAAAAGTGGTTTCTAATAGGCTCTAAACATTTTAAAGCTCAAAGTGGTTATTTACTAAAGTAGTAAAACCATTTATAAAAGATTTTACCTATAAACCATTTTTAAATCAAATCAATATTTCAACCTCTCTAGTGCGTTAGATCTAAATGAAATCGTGCGGCTTTGGTTCAACCTTACCCCTTCGCTTATTATCTAATCACAACCACAGGATTAAGATCCAACGGGCACTGTGCATCTGACCAAGGTTGGGTGGCGCTAGCGGCGGCTGGCGGCGGGGCACGCTCGGGCGGTGGTGCTGGTGTGGGAGGAGTAGCTCACCGTGCTCGTGTGGGCGAGGTGAAGCTCGAGGTGTGGTCTGTTTGTCGAGGGGCGCACCGGAGCTACGTGGATTGCTCGCCGGAGCTAGCAGCGGCGTCGGGTGTCTCTGGTTGTCATCGGGGCGAGGCTACAGGTCACCCGAAGGCGAGAGAGAGGTTCCGTTAGACGCGTACTGTCCTGGGGATCATGGGAGCATCAACAGGAGGTGCTGGGGAAGTCTGTACTCACCGGGGTGCTTGCCGGAGCGAATGGCAGATGTGGTGGTGCTCAGATGCTTCGGTTCGTCGACGATTTGGAGCGCGCGCGAGTGAGCTAGTGGTACTGGTAGATGCGCCTGACGATGGGGAGAAGGATTGCGTGCTATGGGAGGCGAGGCGTCGGGCCGGAATTTCGCTGAATTTAAGCTTCGCCAGCAAGTGGGGTTCGAGCTCATGATTCGCTCAGCCTGGGGGCAGAGAGGGAGAGGCAAGTGAGGGGAAAGGTAGAGGAGAGCGTGGAATTTAAAGGTGCGTGGTCTCTGGAGAAATTAAGCCTGCCATCAACGCGAATTGATCGCCGCAATCAAGGGAAGAAACGGCGAGGGGGACGTGGTCGCGGTGAAGACGATGATTGGCGATGTGGGACCGTGCTGTCTGCGAGTGAGAGAGAGGGGGCGTGGGGTCCACTACTCAGTGACTTCACGGGTGAGGTTGCGCGTGAGAAAACAGTTCGGTGAGGGTTGCCGTGTGGGCTCTTGCTGGGCTGGGTTGGGCCTGTTGGCTGGGCTGCTTTGTTTCATTTTTTTATACAGAATGTTTTTCCTTTTCTGTTTTGAATTTCCTGATTTGATTTTCATTCAAACAATTCAAACTCCAAATCAATTCAAACTACCACCAAACTTTGGGTAGATTTTAATTCTATTTAACAACATATTCCAAAGTCAAAAATAATATAATTCTTTTATTCTTTTAGGATATATTAATAATTAAATAAATAGACCTTAGTCTTTATTTCAAATAAGTTTTTAATTTATTTTAAAACTCTATTTGAAATCTAAATAATATCAAAACCTTTTCAGTAGGTTTCATTTGAAAAACAAAACACTTGGAATTCTTATTTAAAATACTTTAACAAGTTTTAGTGTTTATTTAAAATGGAAAAGCCTTTACTTAAATAAAATTGGATATTAATAAATCCTTATTATTTTATTTAAATAAACTTTTACTCTATTTTATCAAATAGAAATATTTTATTTCAAAAGCTTGGCCAAGATTAATTTGGCTCTTTAAAATAATCCTTATTTATATTTCTACCTTTTCTTATAAAAACCATATCTTTTGATTTAAAGATCCAAAAATGGTGATTCCAACTATTATAACTTTATTTATTATTTAACTTTTTAAATCCCTTTAGGATTCTATTGGATCAAAATAGGTTTTGATGTTTCTAATTGGAATCAAAAAGTTTCTTATCACCCTAAATTTCAACAATTATTTATTTTGTTTATTTATTTTTCACATTTCAAAATTTGGAAAATTTTGGGATGTGACATGAATATTCACTCAAATTTCCGGAGAAAGCATATGAAGTTGAAATCCATCGCTTACGACTATACATAATGGACTACATACATCGATATGTATAAATTCCAATATTTTAGTTGTTCGTTCTTCTTTGGCCTTTGAACGAAGTTTTAATTATCCCGAGGAAAGTCTCACAAGCATCATTTGATCAAATCAAAGACTCCAAAAATCCATGAATATGGAGATTCTTCATGTTTTGTTTCTAATATATTTTAAATGGCGATGTCACTTCGTAAGTGATATTTCAATCATTTGTCTTGCGACATTTTAGCATTAGGTTTTATGGATGTGATTTCTCCAACTAGATTTGTAAATCATCCATCTTATATGGAATACGGTAATTATTTGAACAATCTGTGTTCTCATAGATTTAAATAACAATTATTAATACAAATCTTTAAGGCAAGCTTCAATGTCAATGAGAAATACAAACAACGGTTTGTTTGTTTTCGATGAACATCATCACATATTCTCTTGCTAGTTACTTAGTCCATTGTAGTTCATGAATTGCGTCGTTCTATATGAAATTTCATACCAACCAATTCGGTATCCAATACCCAAGAACCACATTGTTTAACAAGCAAATAATACAACCATAACATGTATATCATCCATATACCTAAATTGGATATTTCCAATCTTTTCTTTTCTGCCAAATAAATTTTATAGATTCTCTTTCAGCATTTCCTTTTCCTTTTTAAAAGAATCAATCAACATCAAAAGTGGTGCCATATACATGACACATAGTCCAAAGCGTGTATATTCAAATAATAATACCTTTGGACTTGCACTTTGAAGTAGATCACCATCATCAAATGATCGGCGTTCTTTTAAAATCCATTATTTAGTAATCTTTTAGTGTAGTAAACACTTTACATACATCTTTTATTCAGCCTTATCATGACGACTTTCATGATCAAGCTACTGTAGCTTATAAAGGCGAATCGTGAGTATAACATTACTTTCCAAAACCCTTTTGGATGATTAGGATGTCTAGCATCTCCGACCTTTGAAAATTCTCATCCAATATGAGAAAATATATTATACTCTATCATATTGCAACCAAAAAATTGCTCCTACATAATCTAGATATTTAAATCAAGAATCATGAAGGCAAACATGATACTTAAGATACTAACACTGGAATTGTTACTCTCGATTTAATACTAATTATCAAATTTCATGGAGTAAACAGAGTTTGCTGAAAGTTTGCAATAGGACTTTAAACTTTAGATTGACACCCAACACAATACGATACCAGTTCGTAAAGTAAATATCCAGAATTATATAGTTCTAATATCTCAATTACAACTAAGCATAAGGTGGGAACGAATGCCAATTACTACAACAAATTATGCAAATTCACTTTGATTTAATTTATGATTAATTATGTTCTACTAATACAAATTAGAAATAAACTCTCACTCAAAAACGACATCCCTCGTTCCCTTTTGGTGATTACATGAACCAAATCCACTACACCAAGTCCGATCATCACGTGAGTCAGTGTAGCTTAAAAGGCGAGCATCAAATGGGCATCATATCTTCCGTATGACTCATGCTTAACCTTTCGGTCCGCGTTCCGAGGCCATGTATGTACATGCTAGGCTCGCCAAGTAAGAACCTTAGTATTTGCGTGTGTAACTGTATTACACCCGAAATATGATCGTGGATCCAAGAACACCCGATCATCACATGATTTCTTGGAGCGACAAAACATAATCGGTTCATACTTAAGGGAGAACACATTTTTATCTTGATATCTAAATGAGGTATCATCTTATTATGCTAATAAAACGCCAAACAAGCAATATAAGATGCAACAAACATCACATGTTAATAAGTGAAATGATATGGTTCTTGCACTTGATCTTCATCATGTGCATCATGGTATGATCGCCATCATACCTCTATGTGTAAGGCCAAGGTCCATGGAACTTAAACGTTATGTGCGTTGTAAGAGTATCGACTTATACTTCTACTTACAACATCACCATATCATGAAACTAGCCCAGCAACAATCTAAACTAGACGCCTCTAATTTATCCATTATAAGTTTTACGTGGCTTAGGGCTTTCGAAGATAGAACCGTTCTTACCTACGAACATGAACCACAACAAGGATAACCAAATTTTTGACAACTCGTTGGAAATTAGATACTGACTATAGTAGGAGAGACAGACATCCGCTAGCCACTTATGCAAAACTAGTTGCATGTGAAGCGTGGAACATGTCTCATGTGCGAGGACATGTAAAGTTTGTCTGGGCTGCTTCATCCCACTATGCCACCAATATCCAAAGTACAACTAAGAAGCAATAAAATGATCATCATCGCCCACATACTCATATGTGTACTACCCGTGCAAAGCATCTACGCATAGATCTGGCTCTGATACCACTGTAGGGTTCGCAACATAGAAAACAAAAAAATTCCTACGATGGGAACAACTATGTACCAAGATCTATCTACTAGATACAAACAATGGGTGGGTGTATATCTGTAGAGAACATACCCTTGAAGACCGACAAAGCTTAACGAGTTAAAACTCGTGGTTGATGTAGACTATCTCTTGCCGATCTCAAGATCGAGAGGAAGTCCTAGCACCGCAAATCAGCGACGTATCCGTGCTCGCACACACGTCCGAGGCACAGATCAACCTCCACCTCCTCGCTCCAGCGATGCAGCGGAAGCACAACTCTTTCTTGCTGAATAGCCACCGGGAACGTGTATCTCGCTAGTCCGAGGCCATGGGGGATAAATACTAGAGGGGGAGAGAGATCCTTCATGAGAAGGTGTGTGTGAGAACTGAGGAGGGGGCTCCTTTTATAGGAGGAGGGGGAACCCCAAGGGGGTGGACGACGCATGGGGCTACCCCTTTCCCTCCCCTCATTCATGTGGGTGGACACTCCACTCACACAAATGTCTTTCAATTCCCTCCACTCAAAAACCCACTCAAATTCCCATTAAATTTCCACCAAATTTAATGCAAAATCTCATTAAATAAAACTCCTTTTATTTATTCAGAATTTTGTCAATTAATTTAATGAAAAACATTCACATATAACCCCTTGATAGTATTTCATTTCACATGCAAAAACACTTTCTGCAATTTCACCCGAAAACCCGTTTCGGTATCTAGTGAAATAAATTCCTACGCTTGTTATTCTTTCCGGCATGAAACTTTTGCTCCAAATGGATGTAGGTGTCTCTTAAGTGTGTCACCCTATACTTCACGAATAATGCGTACATGATCGAGACCCCTCTCCGATCAATAATCAGAAGCGGGACCTAGAGATCCGTACTGACTCCCAGACATTCAACGATGACTTTCTTGTGATCGTCAGAACCTTTTACGCTAGTATCTTAATCCCTTTGTTTCGTGATATATTACATGTCCGAGATTCAATCATCGGTATCTCCATACCTAGTTTGATCTCGTTACTAACATGCACTCTTTTCTTGTTCCCGTGATATAACATTCTAGTGATCAAATCACTTCCTTGCAAGCTAATCAATGTGATATCACCAAGAGGGCCTAGAGTATATCTATCCGTCATGGGGATGAACAAATTCCACTCTCGATCCATGGTCCTTAACATAACACTTTAGTAGTACTGAACCCATCTTTATAATCACCCTGTTACGGTGTGACGTTTGATGTTATCAAGATACTCTTCCGGTGTTAGTGATTGACATGATCTCATGGTCTAAGGATTAGGATCACTTCGTATGATGTTATAGCAATATAAACTCAATGACTTTGATCGTAATGCTATACTTCGGATGAATGTTCATCACATCATTACACTAATGTTGTGACCTCGTTTTAACAACATCCAATGTCCATGATCAGGAAACCTTGATCATCTTGTTAATCAACGAGCTAGTTTATGAGAGAGGCATAACTAGGAACTTCATTTTGTTTATTAAACACACATGTATTAACGTTTCCGTATTAATACAATTATAGCATGTAAAATAAACATTTATCAAAAACAAGGAATACGATAATAACCACTTTATTATTGCCTCTCGGGCATATTCCCTTTAGTTTCCTTACTCCTACTCGTTCGATAACCTTGGTTTCATAACTGAGGGAAAAATTACTGATGTGGTCTTCACACCTTCCTCTTGGGGTATCCCAACAAAGCTCTACAGTGAACTGAACCAAATCACATGTGACTATGTCACAAGGATGTAATATCGCGGTAACAAGTAAACAATACTTGTCAGTAACGAGATTGAACAAGGTATGGAGATACCTTAACGATAGGATGTCGGACAAGTAGTATTGAAGAAACAACGGGAATTGGACTCGACGTTTATGGTTCAAATGACATCGTCAATCTGGAATGCACATGGGATAGTTATGGGCATCACGGTCTCGTTGTTGATCATTGACGCAAGAGAGTCTAGGTCATGTCTGTAGCTTGATACGTCGGAAACGTATCTATAATTTTTGATTTTCCATGCTTGTTAGTATCTACTTTGCTTTGCTTTGTCTACACTTTGAGGTGATTTTTACATGTTTTCTGGTACTAACCTATTAATAAATTACCACAGTGCTAGTTGCCTGTTTTCTGTTGTTTTTGGTTACATAAAAGCTAGTAAAGAAATATTCTCGGAATTGCACGGGACAAACGTGAAAGTCAATTACTTTCCATGGGGAACAAGAAGTCCAGAGGGGAGATGGAGGGGCGAGCCAGACCCCCCCATAGGCAGGTGGGCCTGTCACGCCACGCAGGTGTGGGGTCCCTGGCCACCGCCTCGGCCTCCCCCTTCGCCTATAAGAAGCCCCCGATGCAGAAACCCTAAGCACCCGATCAAATCTCCACGAAACCGTCTGTAGCCATCGCCACCATCGCCCCTAGATCGGGGGGATTTGAAGTTCTTCCCGGCACCCTACCGGAGGGGAGATCATCCCGGAGGCCTTCTCTCTGGTATGATGCGTGAGTAGTTCCACCTTGGACTATGGGTCCATGTAGTAGCTAGATGGCTGTATCTCCTCCTTTGTGCTTTCATGTATAGATCTTGTGGGCTCCATTCATGATCAAGATCTAATCTATTTGTAATCATGCATGCTGTGTTTGTGGGGATCTGATGGATATTGATATTATTATGTTGGTTCGATTAATGTTTTTGTCTTTATGATTCTATCATGTATGTGTTGTTGTGATCTTGCATGCTCTCTATTGTTAGTAGATATCTTGGCCAAGTAGTTGCTAGTGACTCCAAGAGGGGGTATGAATGCTCGAGAGTGGGTTCATGCCTCTAGTTTCCAAGGGAAGTGACAATAATCTCTTTGGTTGTATATGTGATGTTGCTACTAGGGAGAAAACAACGGTCTCTTGTTCATGGAACATGTGAACTGTTTACCTTACACAATTTGCTTAAAGCAGTTGTCTGTTGGTTGCAACTTAATACTGGAGGGGGGTTCTGATGATAACCTGAAGGTGGATTTCTAGTCATAAATGTAGTTGGATGGCGGTCTATCTATCTTGTTGTATTGCCCAATCGAATCTCATAGGATCTTTCTGACTAGCAATTGCATTGTTATGCCTTGCTCAGTTCCTGTCAATTGCCCTGTTGTAATTTTTTTACCCTTCATGACATGTTGTTTATCTAAGGAGAGCACCTCTAGTGAACTATGGACCTATCACATCCCAAAATTCTCTAAATTTTGAAATGTGAAAAATAAATAAACAAAATAAACAATTGTTGAAATTTAGGGTGAAAAGAAACTTTTTGCTTCTAAATGGAAACATCAAAACCCTACTTGAACAAAATTTGAATGACAAGGGCATCCAACAAAATTTCAATCAAGTGAAATGCATTCATCAATGAATGTATCTTGAAATTTAAACACTTGGAAAAGATTAAACCAAAACCCTAAAACTCTAATGAAAGAACTCATTTCCAAGATCTCTCTAAAGACTATGGATTTGCTCCATATAAAAATTCAGCAACAAACAATTATAAATGATAAAAAATGATAAACAAAAATATTATAAAACAATAGAAATTGGTTTCATTCAATTTTGAGCCATGGATAAAAACTTATGAATTTAATAAGATAAAAGGAAATAATTTCCAAGACTAATAAAGCTCCTAACTAAAATCAACACCAAATTGTGAGCAAAGTAATCCTAAAAGGATTTAAAAAGATAAACAAATATTAAATAAAATCATACAAATTGGAATCACCAATTTTGGATCTATAAATAAAAAGATATGGATTTTATAAGACAAATAAAGAAATAAATAAGGAATATTTAAAAGTCAAATTAAATCTTAGGCAAATCCATAAGCAAATAGTATAAATATAATTCAAATAAAAAATAAAAGGAATAAAAATTATTTAAATAAAATTATATGGGCCTTTAACCATATTGAATTTTATTTAAATGAAGACAAAAATTCCTAATATAATTGATTAATTAAATCATGAGAAAAATAATTGAAATTGCCAAAATAGATTAAAAGTTATCTAATTAACTTAAAAAGAATAAAAGAATTATTTGAATAAAATTTATATGGGTTTAAACCATATTTAGTTTTATTTGAATAAAGACAAATGCCTAATATAAATAAATAATAAATCATTAGAAAATATTTGAAATAATTGAAAGTGAATTATTTAAACACATTACTAAACAGATAAAACCTACTGAAAGTTTGCAAAAGGTTTGAATTCAAAAGAGTGTTTGAATCTTTTGAATAAAGTGAAAACAGAAATTAAAATTGAAAAAGGAAAAATAAAACAGAAGGAAAAAATAGAAAACAACCAGCCCAGCTAGCCCTACCCAGACCCCACCCCAGTCTGGCCCAACTCGCATCCCACTCACACCCGGGCCACTCTCTCCCCGCGAAACGGTTTCTCACCACATATCCCCTCACCCCTCTCACGGACCGCGAGACCCCACCAGCACCACCTCATCATCGTCCTCGCGTGAAACCCGCCCCCCTCATTCCTCCTCGCCGTTCTGGATGTTTCTTGAGCGCCTCAATTCGCGTCAATGCGCCAGTAAATCCCTCCTATGAACACGCTCATTAAATCACCTCGCCCTCCTCTCCATTTCCCCTCAGACCCCATGCCACAAATGCCTCCAGGAAGCGTGAATTCATGCTCGAAACACCACTGCTCCGACGACCCTCCGATGCCAATTCCGGCCAACACAGCCACCCCACTGCCCATGGCTCACACGAGCTTGACCCCATTGCCTCGCACATCTGCCAGCATGCTCTGCATGCACGCGCGAGCCCCAGAACGCTGGCGCCGTCTTCATCTGAGCGCCATCACCTTCTACCCCCACTCCGATGAGGTTTCCCCGTAAGTCCTGACCTCCCCTCTCCCTCGCGATGACGTTCGTACGCTCCCCTCTCTAATGCGCATCTAATGCGACCCATACCTTGCCTTGGCATGCCTTGTAGCTTCGCTGTAACCTCCCAGCATTAGAGCTTAGAATTAAGTTGAACCCAGATGTGTGCATTGCATTCATGTATAGAAAATCCGAATAATTTTTGCGCTTTTGAGCAAAACTTGTCAAAGTGATTAAAGTTTCTCTTAACTTGGTGGAGTTGAAGTAGATCATCAAGTTGACTGCAATAAGTTTCCATATGACATTTGCTAAAACCTTATTTTCGGTAAACATGATTTGATCTAAGGGTAGATCAAATATAATAAAAATAAACCATCAACACATGGCTTAATGACTAATAGTTGATCCTTAATAAATCATATTATAGTATTCATTACATAACTCGGGAATACCATGTTGAAAATATAACTCAAGTAACAATAATTTAATAAATAAATCTTTACCTATCTATTCTCATGTATTTATACCATGAGTATCATGGTAATGCCTAACCTTAACTCTTTAAAGAGATTGAGTAGGAAAGAAACCAAGTCAAGATCATTCACCATGTACCTTTCTTTCCATATCAATCCTTACCATCTCTATTGAATCTTATTCGAATATCTGTTGTTCATCAATGTTGAGTAATCAACTATTGATTCACCAATTCTTAACCTATCAATTCTTGATCTATCAACTCCTGTCCTTATCATAACATTCACTTCAGTCCTTTTAGATAAAGGAGTAAGAAGGGGTAAGTAGTAATGCTAGTTTTAGATATCATCTATAGGATGGGAGAGTTTGAAGAGAATGAAATCATTATGATTATTGATGGAGTTAACTCACTCCTGAAATAATAGAAGAGTTATTTGGGATATATAATTATATGGTGATAAAGAAGATTACAAGGATGAATCCTGAAGAAAGTTACTAGGAGTAATCCTATTGGATCAAGTAGGTATAGTCAATGAATAATATCTCTTAGTCCAAGAGAGATAAGCAAAAGATAATTATGATACAACTGTAATGTTGTATGAATGAAAGCCTTGATTAGCCAACTAGAAACCTAAACCATAAAGGATCAAAGGATTACAATGATCATGCTTTAGTCACCAAGATTGAATGCTTTTATCATGTATAAGTGACATTGGTGGATAGAACATGATTGAACCCTAGTATAGATATGTTATCCGAGGTTAGCCATGAAATGTCACCATGATATGATGTAAAGTTTGTATATGAGATACTGGAGTTAAGTAGATATAAGACATTATAATTAAGCTAAAGCTAGGGTAGCATGGATTTATTGAAGTAGTGTTATTCCCCTTAAAGGATAGTAAACTTTTGAGGAGAGTAGTTTGATGTATACATCTACTGGAGTAATATTAGTGGTGGATGATTAAGGAAGTGTATGGATGGAGTTAGAAGTAACTACTTAGTGGATTAGAGGTTATCATTATCAGGGTAGTTTGGTATAACCAATTATAGATGTGAGCAGATTATGAAAAGCTTTAGTGTCAGGCTCATTGGATTTATAAATGGAATGAGAAGAATAAAAGGTGGATAAGAATATTCTTGAGAAGCAAAGGTCATCACGTTAACACATGATGATGGATATGAAGAAGTAATATATCTAGGAAAGGAATTCCTTAAATAGAAGTTCAGGATTGTGAATTATGGAAGATATGAATTCTTGGTAAATACTAAACCCTAAATCTTTAACCAAACATAATATCCATTTCATCTGATTGATCTACCATCTTATTTCCACAAAGCCTTAGAGGAATATTTTCCTATAGAAAATCACTTAAGCACATCTCTATCATTTCCAATTATCATAACCATATGTGCTTAGGAGTTATCTTTATCAATTCTTTTCCATCAGACATTCCAGATAATAACCTTCTATTTTAAAGGGTGGTATCATTAAAGATCATAAACATGAAGACAATATGTTTAGCCATTAATCTTTATTCACATCAATAAAAGAATATAAGTGTATTAAGTATCCTAAACCCTAGGGTAAGCCTTTATAATTTCAAACCCTAATTACTATGTTAGTTATAATAAAACATATGCATTGCTATTTTCTAGATTCATGGGAATAATATTAACCATATTAATTCTTTAGTATATCATGCATCAAATAATGATATAGGATCATAATATAAAATTCCCTCCAAACTATAAATTAACTAGAAATAAGTTTTATAAATAAATAAGGAAATATCATATAATAAATCTATGGTTTTTTATAGAAATAAAATTAATAACAAAGGCCTTTCCAAAATATAAAAAAGGGGTTCATATCAAGAAAATAAAGAAACATAACATTATATAATAAAAGTTCACAAAATAATTTTAAATAACTTTATTATTGCTGCTTGTATTCAAAGAAAGAACTTCCAAAAGAAAATTCAAAACTATTGCTTAAATAAAAGCTAGAAAAGAAAATGAATATAGAAATTCTAAAAGAAAAGGAAGAGGAAGGTCATTAGCCTCGGTCGTGGCCTATTTTCTTTCTTATCTATCCGCCCACGAGCAACTTACAAGCCATTAGCAAGCCCATTCGTCACCACCACAACAATCGAGGTGGGACGTTGCTGTGGATCGGGTTGAGATGTGTTTTCCAGGGGTTTTCTATAAAAATGGCATTGTCGTCTTCCTCGTGCGTCACAAGCTGCTCGCTGGAAAGACCGCCACCCGATGTCGTTTCCATCGTCAGCCAGGCATTGAGATCCTTGCCGCCGTCCCAGAGGAGGATAAGAAGGCCATCACGACACCCTTCCACATCCCTATCCCCATTTCTTCCATTATCCTCTCTGTTTCTCAAGGGGTTGAAACCCTAGCTCACCGGAGCCACGCCTCGCTGTCAGTAGAGTTCTCCCCGGATGTAACATCCCTAAAATCATGTTTTCAAAGCTTTGCATATCATCCATGCATTCATGATCATTTTAGGATCATTTTCAAAGTTTTACAAAATGTAAGCATTTGTATGCTTATTATTTTATGTAAGCAAAGCATTGATCCAATGCTACTCTCTAGTGAGAGAATATTTGTTTTAAACCAATGTTGTTTGTTCATAGGATTGTTTGATAAATTCCAAAATCTTGGACAAGGATTTCAAAACAAGGAAACAAAATCAAACCATTTCTTTGTCTTTATTAAACAATGGGTAAAAACCTTGTTTATTTTAAAATCCCAAAGTACTAAATTATTTTAAAGTACACAACATTGTTCTGCAACCAAATGTGTACAATTTTCACTTTATAAAAATCCAGAAAAGGTTTGAACTCAAACACATTTGAATTCATTTGAATTTGGTTCCTATAAATTGAAACAGAAAAAGAAAAAAGAGTAAAGAAATGGAAAAGGGCCTACGCCAGCATTTCAGCCCAACAGCAGACCCAGCCCACTAAGCCTACCCGGGACTTTCCTCTCTCTTTCTCACTGCAGCAGCACGCACCCTCCCTCGCTGTCAAGTGGACCCAGCGCCAGGTCAGCTCGTCGTCCCCGAAACCCGCCCATGACCAGGCCCTCGCCGTTTCCTCCCTCTCCTTCACTGCCGCGTTTAAATCTGGTTAATTGCCGTTGAATGCGTGCATGATCCTCGCCCCCGCTCCAGCTACTTAATCCCCTCCCCCTCGCGGCCATTTCCCTCAACATAGCTAGCCAGAAGCGCAGCCAGGATCCGCAAATTCCCGCTTGCACCTCCATTGTCCCGACGAGCTCCAGCGATTGATTCCGGTAAGTTCTGAGTGCCCCTCGCCTTCTGCCTGACCCTGTCGAGTTTGCCTTCTCTCTGTTCTTCTCCTAATGCCATTGGTTTGACCACGCATGACCCTGGTCGCCGTCCCCGACCACCTCAGCAAACGACAGAACCGCCACCTAACTCCGGCGAACGATTTAGGTAATTCCAGATCGCCCCTTGCTTTCTCTCTGACCCTATCTTGATCGCCAGTTTGTTGTGCACACCCTGACGCCTTCGGTTTGTGTTAGGGAGGTCCACATCATCGGCAACGTCATTGTCTGCAGGAACCCGACGCTGCCCGCAACTCCGACGAGCCCCAGTGACCTCCACGGTGCGCCCCCGTCCACGCCAGCAAGTAATTGAGCATCAGCACGACCTTGCGAGTTCGGTAAGCCCCTATGCTGTCCCCAGCCCCCCGGTAGACGCCGGAGCATCACTTATAGAGCGTCTCCGCCGCACCACCGTTGCTAGCGCCGCCCATCCATGGTCGCACGCTTGGCAACCGTAGGATCTAGATCCTGCGCTTAGGATTAGATCTGTAGAGAAGCGATATGTGTTGATCTGAGCTGTGCGGTATGTGTTGATCTGAGCCGTGCATAGTAAGTTAGATCTAACGTCCCGCGAGTGTGATCCGGTGCGAAACAGTATTGTAACATCCCTAAAATCATAATTTCAAAGTTTGCATACCATTCATGCATGCATATAAATTTGAGATCAAATTTCAAACTCATTTCAGAAAAACAGAAGCACTTGGTGCTATGATTTTATGTGAACAGATTTAAATCAAATGGCTGTCCCCCATTTCAAAATTTGATTGTTTATGAACCAGGTTTGTTGCCTTCTATGAAGATAGGTTTTGGGTGTAGAGTTTAAACCAAGTCTTTCAAATTGGAAATGGTTTCAAAAACCATTTTTCAAATTTTGCAAACCAAGTGCCTAGTCTCTGTTATTTTTGATCTCCAAGCTTGACCAAGCCTTTGTAAATCAACCACTTACTTTTATGCCTATATTGGAGACTACTGTACCCTGCAAAAACCCCAGAAGGATTTGAATTCAAAAAGAGTTTGAATTCAATTCAAAACCATTCCTGAAAATCGAAATAGAAAAAGAAAAGAAGCAAACAAAAGAAAAGGGCCAGGCGCCAGGAATCTAGCCCAGCAGTGGAACAGGCCCAGCTAGCCAACCCGGGCCATCTGTTTCTCTCTCGCACGCGTACCCACTCACCACCGACAGCCACCCACACCTCTCGCTTATTTCACTGCCAAGTGGGCCCCGTCCACGTCAGCTTCGTCTTCCCCTGATTCCGCGCACGACCTCCGCCGCTGCCTGTTGCTGCACTGATTTCGCGAGCTTAATTGGCATTGATGCAGCGAGAGTTTCTTGTCGAGCCTCTGGCTATAAGATCCCCCATCCTCGCGACCATTTCCCCCAAACAATTCTGCCTTCACGCCACCAGGCTGCCCACAACTTGCACGACGCAGCCGTTGTTCCGACGACTGCGCCGGCGAATTCCGGTGAGTTTAGTGCTCCCCTCTGTCTCTCGTTCATGCTATCTAGATCAGCGAGTCCTTGCGCACCTATTGATACTTCTCATTTGCCCTTGCATGAACCGTAGCTCCGGCAACGTCGACGACAGGCCGCCACCGTCCTCTGCACGAACTCCGGCAACCTCCCTCCGTAAGTAGCCACCGCCCTTGCCCTCTGACTAGTACGCCTAGAATCTCCATCACAGCGCATCTAACGGTACTTTATTTTGGCTTAGCGACGAGGAACCTCGCCAACGTTGAC
Organism: Avena longiglumis; assembly: GCA_030063025.1. NCBI lineage: Eukaryota > Viridiplantae > Streptophyta > Magnoliopsida > Poales > Poaceae > Avena > Avena longiglumis. The sequence goes on along the minus strand of CP125978.1, from coordinate 484,726,535 downwards.
GATCGACCGCGGCCCGACGCGCCTACTCCGACGAGAAATCCTCGCCGTGTCCGCACGCCCCTCGACGAACCTACGCCACCTCGAGCTTCAGCACGCCACTGTGGTCCTGGTAAGCGCCTCCTTTGTTCCCCGGGCGACCTAGAGCGCTAGCACCGCAGCGATGCGCCGCCGCCGCCGCCAGCGCCGCTGCTTCGGTTAGGATTTTTAGTCGATCTGGATCTCACGCCAGAAATAGTTCACTTAACGAAGGGGTATGGACAGATCTGAGCCGTGCAACATTAGTAAGATCCAACGGCACAGAAGGGTGATCCGGTGCGAACCGGTACGCGCCAGTAATATCGCGACGCGTGGCTAGGGTTGATTCAAAAATAGAATTCAAAAACAGATTTAGATCCAGATTTCAAATGGCTATAACTTGAGATTCCCACGTTAGATTTTTGCAAATTTTATACCGTTGGATTCAGTGAATCAAGGCCTTTCTAAATATGCAATGTGTTTAACAAATAGTATCTGTTAAAATGACTTTGTATGCAGAAATATGTTTAGGTCCATTTTGGGCATAGTTTTTGTTTAGCAAATTGTTTTAGAGCTAAATAAGTTTAGATAGCAAACTTTGTGACTTGTTTTGTTTCTGTATCATACACTTGCTTGGTAGAGTTTTCAAAAACATCACTTAGTAATTTCTTGCATACATGCATTCATATTTTTGTTTGTATATAAATTGTGTGTAATTGTATGCTACAAATTTTGTGTAGATTTTGCTAGTGACTGTGATTGTGAAGAGTGCTACTCTCCCTCGCCGTTCTGGACGTTTCTTGAGCGCCTCAATTCGCGTCAATGCGCCAGTAAATCCCTCCTATGACCACGCTCGTTAAATCACCTCGCCCTCCTCTCCATTTCCCCTCAGACCCCATGCCACAAATGCCTCCAGGAAGCGTGAATTCATGCTCGAAACACCACTGCTCCGACGACCCTCCGATGCCAATTCCGGCCAACACAGCCACCCCACTGCCCATGGCTCACACGAGCTTGACCCCATTGCCTCGCACATCTGCCAGCATGCTCTGCATGCACGCGCGAGCCCCAGAACGCTGGCGCCGTCTTCATCTGAGCGCCATCACCTTCTACCCCCACTCCGATGAGGTTTCCCCGTAAGTCCTGACCTCCCCTCTCCCTCGCGATGACGCTCGTACGCTCCCCTCTCTAATGCGCATCTAACGCGACCCTTACCTTGCCTTGGCATGCCTTGTAGCTTCGCTGTAACCTCCCAGCATTAGAGCTTAGAATTAAGTTGAACCCAGATGTGTGCATTGCATTCATGTATAGAAAATCCGAATAATTTTTGCGCTTTTGAACAAAACTTGTCAAAGTGATTGAAGTTTCTCTTAACTTGATGGAGTTGAAGTAGATCATCAAGTTGACTGCAATAAGTTTCCATATGACATTTGCTAAAACCTTATTTTCGGTAAACATGATTTGATCTAAGGGTAGATCAAATATAATAAAAATAAACCATCAACGCATGGCTTAATGACTAATAGTTGATCCTTAATAAATCATATTATAGTATTCATTACATAACTCGGGAATACCATGTTGAAAATATAACTCAAGTAACAATAATTTAATAAATAAATCTTTACCTATCTATTCTCATGTATTTATACCATGAGTATCATGTAATGCCTAACCTTAACTCTTTAAAGAGATTGAGTAGGAAAGAAACCAAGTCAAGATCATTCACCATGTACCTTTCTTTCCATATCAATCCTTACCATCTCTATTGAATCTTATTCGAATATACATTGTTCATCAATGTTGAGTAATCAACTATTGATTCACCAATTCTTAACCTATCAATTCTTGATCTATCAACTCTGTCCTTATCATAACATTCACTTCAGTCCTTTTAGATAAAGGAGTAAGAAGGGTAAGTAGTAATGCTAGTTTTAGATATCATCTATAGGATGGGAGAGTTTGAAGAGAATGAAATCATTATGATTATTGATGGAGTTAACTCACTCCTGAAATAATAGAAGAGTTATTTGGGATATATAATTATATGGTGATAAAGAAGATTACAAGGATGAATCAAAGAAAGTTACTAGGAGTAATCCTATTGGATCAAGTAGGTATAGTCAATGAATAATATCTCTTAGTCCAAGAGAGATAAGCAAAGATAATTATGATACAATAATGTTGTATGAATGAAAGCCTTGATTAGCCAACTAGAAACCTAAACCATAAAGGATCAAAGGATTACAATGATCATGCTTTAGTCACCAAGATTGAATGCTTTTATCATGTATAAGTGACATTGGTGGATAGAACATGATTGAACCCTAGTATAGATATGTTATCCGAGGTTAGCCATGAAATGTCACCATGATATGATGTAAAGTTTGTATATGAGATACTGGAGTTAAGTAGATATAAGACATTATAATTAAGCTAAAGCTAGGGTAGCATGGATTTATTGAAGTAGTGTTATTCCCCTTAAAGGATAGTAAACTTTTGAGGAGAGTAGTTTGATGTATACATCTACTGGAGTAATATTAGTGGTGGATGATTAAGGAAGTGTATGGATGGAGTTAGAAGTAACTACTTAGTGGATTAGAGGTTATCATTATCAAGGTAGTTTGGTATAACCAATTATAGATGTGAGCAGATTATGAAAAGCTTTAGTGTCAGGCTCATTGGATTTATAAATGGAATGAGAAGAACAAAAGGTGGATAAGAATATTCTTGAGAAGCAAAGGTCATCACGTTAACGCATGATGATGGATATGAAGAAGTAATATATCTAGGAAAGGAATTCCTTAAATAGAAGTTCAGGATTGTGAATTATGGAAGATATGAATTCTTGGTAAATACTAAACCCTAAATCTTTAACCAAACATAATATCCATTTCATCTGATTGATCTACCATCTTATTTCCACAAAGCCTTAGAGGAATATTTTCCTATAGCAAATCACTTAAGCACATCTCTATCATTTCCAATTATCATAACCATATGTGCTTAGGAGTTATCTTTATCAATTCTTTTCCATCAGACATTCCAGATAATAACCTTCTATTTTAAAGGGTGGTATCATTAAAGATCATAAACATGAAGACAATATGTTTAGCCATTAATCTTTATTCACATCAATAAAAGAATATAAGTGTATTAAGTATCCTAAACCCTAGGGTAAGCCTTTATAATTTCAAACCCTAATTACTATGTTAGTTATAATAAAACATATGCATTGCTATTTTCTAGATTCATGGGAATAATATTAACCATATTAATTCTTTAGTATATCATGCATCAAATAATGATATAGGATCATAATATAAAATTCCCTCCAAACTATAAATTAACTAGAAATAAGTTTTATAAATAAATAAGGAAATATCATATAATAAATCTATGGTTTATTATAGAAAGAAAATTAATAACAAAGGCCTTTCCAAAATATAAAAAAGGGGTTCATATCAAGAAAATAAAGAAACATAACATTATATAATAAAAGTTCACAAAATAATTTTAAATAACTTTATTATTGCTGCTTGTATTCAGCAAAGAACTTCCAAAAAGAAAATTCAAAACTATTGCTTAAATAAAAAGCTAGAAAAGAAAACAGAATATAGAAATTCTAAAAGAAAAGGAAGAGGAACAGGTCAGCCCAGTTCCTGGTCGTGGCCTATTTTCTTTCTTATCTATCTGCTGCCCACGAGCAACTTACAACAGCCCATTAGCAAGCCCAGCTCGTCACCACAACAACTGATAGGTGGGACGTTGCCAGGGATCGCGGGTTGAGACAGAAGTTTTTCCAGGGGGTTTTCTATAAAAATGGCATTGTCGTCTTCCTCGTGCGTCACAAGCTGCTCGCTGGAAAGACCGCCGCCACCCGATGTCGTTTCCATCGTCAACCAGGCGTTGAGATCCTTGCCGCCGTCCCAGAGGAGGATAAGAAGGCCATCACGACACCCTTCCACATCCCTATCCCCATTTCTTCCATTATCCTCTCTGTTTCTCAAGGGGTTGAAACCCTAGCTCACCGGAGCCACGCCTCGCTGTCAGTAGAGTTCTCCCCGGATGTAACATCCCTAAAATCATGTTTTCAAAGCTTTGCATATCATCCATGCATTCATGATCATTTTAGGATCATTTTCAAAGTTTTACAAAAATAGAAGCATTTGTATGCTTATTATTTTATGTAAGCAAAGCATTGATCCAATGCTACTCTCTAGTGAGAGAATATTTGTTTTAAACCAATGTTGTTTGTTCATAGGATTGTTTGATAAATTCCAAAATCTTGGACAAGGATTTCAAAACAAGGAAACAAAATCAAACCATTTCTTTGTCTTTATTAAACAATGGGTAAAAACCTTGTTTATTTTAAAATCCCAAAGTACTAAATTATTTTAAAGTACACAACATTGTTCTGCAACCAAATGTGTACAATTTTCACTTTATAAAAATCCAGAAAAGGTTTGAACTCAAACACATTTGAATTCATTTGAATTTGGTTCCTATAAATTGAAACAGAAAAAGAAAAAAGAGTAAAGAAATGGAAAAGGGCCTACGCCAGCATTTCAGCCCAACAGCAGACCCAGCCCACTAAGCCTACCCGGGACTTTCCTCTCTCTTTCTCACTGCAGCAGCACGCACCCTCCCTCGCTGTCAAGTGGACCCAGCGCCAGGTCAGCTCGTCGTCCCCGAAACCCGCCCAGCCCACTGTGCCCTCGCTTCTCCTCTCCTTCACCGCCAGTAAATCTGTTAATTGCCGTCGAATGCGTGCATGATCCTCGCCCCCGCTCCAGCTACTTAATCCCCTCCCCCTCGCGGCCATTTCCCTCAACATAGCTAGCCAGGATTCTAAGTCCTTTTGGACTCATGCTTTTCTTAATAAAACAACTAAGTCAATGAACTTCCTGGGTGGAATGGGACTTGAATGGTGGTTTTTGGTTGAATGGTTACACAAGTCCATGGATTTGGCTTGTGTATCTCACTTGTGGTATGCCACCCAGGCACAAAGGGATTTGGAGGCCAAGTGTTGAGAAATCTTACAGTGCAACCACTTAGCAATATGGGCTTTGCCTTGATCATATAGGTTGCTAGAACTTAGTCACTTGGACAGTTGGTGGTAGTGGGAATGATAGGTTCGAACGCGTCCATTTTACTAAGGAAAGGCTTCTGAAAGGTCCTGTCTTGGGAAACCAAGTCTGGTGGGGAAAGTGCACAACCTCTGCAGATGGAAAATCTAAGTACTTATCCAAGTCCATGGCAATGGACAACTTGAGCATCAAGACATGGAAGCTACAAGAATCTCATCACTCCAACTTCTAAGTAAAACTTGTGGGTGAACAAGGGTGAAGGACCCCAATGTCTATTGGTGGTTTCTTGGGATGTTTTTGATAAAGAAAAACTTAGTGATTTCAACTAATAGGGAAAACCTATTTTCAAGCAAAGCAAGCCAAGCTACACTTAGCCAAAATGCATATAGTAATATAGTCCACTTAAAATTTACCAAGGTATCACTTGCCAATACTATTCCAAAGTATTGACCCACTCTGGCTGTAACTTGTGATGTTGCAGGTTACTCCGATGATGAGTAGGAGTCATGAGTCTACACTCAACATGCTTGCCTGTGGCACATGAAGATGAGGACTTGTGTTTATTTACTTATTCCATAAACTCTTGTATTAGGCCTTTGGCCCTGAGTTGTAAAAGACTATGTTTTATCTCTGGAATGAATGTAATAAACCACCTTTGTATCTGTGTACTTCATCTTAAACTGTGGATGCTATCATTGATCCAGGGACTAGCATTGCAATCTGAGGATCCTTTCCTTTACAAAGGAGGGATCTTACAGATGGTATCGAGCACTGTTGCCTTGTATCCCAATGACGCTGCGTGGCTTTCTTGTTTTTAAAAATCTGAATTAGATCTATTAGTGATTCAAACTTGTAAAATTCATAACTTTTGATCCACACGTTCAAATTTTACAAATTTTATATCATTGGAATCAGGAGAAAGAATGCTATCTGTTTATGCAATGTGTTTAATGTTTTTCTTCTGTAAAATTGATTATTTTGCAGAGACATTTATAGGCTTATTTTGAGTATAGAAATGATTTGAAAAAATGATTTAAAGATCAAATAAATTTTATTTAGTGTGTATTGGTCTTGTTTATGATTCAGTATTGTATACTTGTCTTGTTTGGTGTAGAAAATCATCACATGGCATTTTTGCATGCATTCATATATTTTTGTTTGTATGTTTTGTTATGTGATTTTGGTGCCATTATTTTATGTGTAGATTTTAGTGCTAATAGTGATTGTGGTTGTGAATATTGTTGCTACTCCCCAAACTACCAAGGAAAGTGGTGCTTCATGTTTCTCCCAATATTTTACCTATGCACTAGAAATATTTTGTATAGGACTTGCATGATTATTTTGCTAAGTATCTATATGCTATTCTTGGGAAATCCTAGTAGTTGTAGAAATGATAGAATTTCCTCTAAGTTTGGATACTTGATATTGCCATGCTTAGCCTAGCTAGTAGCAACCAAAGGTGTATTATATAATCATGCTATGAGAAATATTTCTAAGTCTTTGGACTTATGTTTTGCTTAATAATACAACTAAGTGAATGAAACACCTGGGTGGAATGGTAAGATTGGTTTGTGTTGAGTGGTTACACAAGGCCCATTTCTATGGTTTACCTTGTGTATCACACTTGTGGAAAGCCACCCAGGAACAAACGGATTTTGTAAGGTTCCCAACCTTTAATAAGGTAGAGATCCCTGTGTTTACAATGCTAGTCCCTGGATCAATAGCTAGCATCCACAGTTAAGATGTAATATCAAGAAACAAAGGTCATAATACAGCTTTATAACCAGGAATAAAATAATTCATTACATCTTACATAGCTCATTTGGCTATCTCGTTACAATGCAACAGATTATCTATAAAGCATGGAGTACTTCATCTTCAAAGTGCCACAGGCAATCATGTTGGTTGTAGACTTGTAATCCTATTCAACACACTTCACTAACATCAAACAAACCTGCAACATAATAAGTTGCAGCCAGAAGGTTCAGTACATTTGAATTGTATTGGCAAGTTTCACTACTATGTAGAAATAGGTGGATCATATCATTACATGCATATTTGGCTAAGTAGGGTTTAGGCTCTTTTGCAGAAAGCAATATAGTTTTATCCTATCTTTTCAAAATAGTTTTTGATCTTTTGTCAAATATTTCTGAACTCGTTGGAAAACTCCAAATGCTTCATATCCCTTGCTGTCACCATCAAGTTTTACTTTGAGAAATTGGAATGTCGAGATATTCCATAGCTTCAAGCCTTAGTTGCTCAGAATTGTCCATAACCGGGGACACGGCTAAGTACTTAGAATTTTGATCTTCTGCAGAAGTTGTACACTGTACCCACATGACACAATCTCGTCTTGATGGCACCAGTGGCCGCTGGATAAGTACTCACCAAAATGGAGTACTGGCAGATCGAGAATGTGACAAAGTATTTCCATAGAAGTCCTACCAATACACAATGCTAGCTTGTCTACCAGGCTCCAATGTAGGGATATATTTTCCTTACACAATTCTAGTTAACCTGAAGATGCCAATGCATAGGTCTTCCACTATGTAGTTGACTAAGACAGAGCCCATTTAACATGTGGCTGTACACGGAAGCCACTGTACGAGAAACATGTTCAATCTCTAAGGCCCTGGGTGGTTTTCTTCTAGTGCACACACAAAAAGATAGCCAACAGATCCAGTGAGATAGGATTGCCTCTAGGAACATTGTGTTAGCCAACAGATCCAGTGAGATAGGATTGTAAATGCACTTCGTTAGTTGGACCACCACCTATCACCTTATTTTCCAAAATGATACCTTGAATAAGTTTGGACCTTGATTGATGTAATGGAATAATGTATGCATGACTTGTATGATTTTGTGTTCCATGGATATGTATGAAATGTTTGTCTTGTTTTATCTTAAATTGTGTTGTCCTAACTTTTCTATCTTATAAATAGATGCCTATTACTATCAGCACTGTTAAGGAGTTCCAGGTTACCCGTTTTGGTCCTCGTATCGTTGAGCTTACCACCTTGCTCGATCTCCCTCTTCCCATCGTCATGGTGCATCCACTCACCAAGTTCGAGAGGAAGGACCTCTGGGGCTTCAAGGTGAACCAGCCCGGACGCCAGACAGAGGCTACTACGGAGGCCATCGTCTTCAAGCTTATGCACGATGACAGGGAGAGAGGCATGGAGGTCATCATGCAGGACCTGATAGGACGTTTGTTAGGCCGTCACTCCCGACAGGTTAGAGGCACCCACTTCCACGTCTTCGGAAGACGTGACGATGATGGAGAGTCCATCGACTTTGAGGACGACTCGAGGGACGCAGCAGAGCCGATACGTCTCTATCTCCAGGACTTAGAGTCTCTCATCAGGCACGTGGACACGGACAGGACCAACGTCATGCTCAGCAATGACGAGCTCCAGGTGCAGCTTCGCGAGAAGGACAAGCTTTTCGCACATCAGGACGAGATAGTCAAGGAAATGGAGACGAAGTTCGAGACCCAGGACCGTAAGTTCAAGAGTCAGGAGAAACGCGTCCAGGATAGGAACAATAAGATCCGGGACATGACTGAAGAACTGAAGTCCAAGGATTTCGAGCTAGAGCAGCAGCAGATGGTGATCGAGAGGCTTCGCTCCCAGAAGAGGGCTCTCAAGGCCAAGATCGATTCCTTGACCACTACGATTGAGGAGAACAAGACCACGATGGAGAACGCAGGTCTTACCTTTGTCGAGGAGGAGATTGATGCTGATGAGTAGACTTGACTACTCGTTTATCTTTTATTATCGTACTTGCTATTTGTGAACTTGTTATTGGACCATCCGACATGTGGATGGCTTGCCACTTGTGTGTTTTACTTCATGAACTTGTTATCTGGTTGTTGAACTTTTACCTTGTGTTGCATGCTATGTTTGCTTGTGATGTATTGTGCATAAAACATCTAAGGGTATCTCATTCTTATCTCTATTTTAACAAACCACAGATGCCTCCCCGTCGCGCAAACCCCAACCCCAACAACATCACTCCAGAAATGCAACAGATGATGAATGCTCAAACACAGCTTATGCAGATGATGACAACATTCATCCAAAACCAGAATAACAACAACAACCCCAATAACAACAACAATAATAACAACAACAACAACAACAACAACAACAACAACAACAACAACAACAACAACAACAACAACAACCCTCCGGGTTTTGATATGCTCACCAGATTTCTGCGTTTGAGGCCAGCTAAGTTTTCGAGGACAACTGATCCCATGGTGGACAATGATTGGCTACGTTCGGTGAACAAGGACTTAGTGACCGTGGGCTGCACAGATGCTGAAAAGGTCAGGTTCGCAACGCATCTGTTGGAAGGGCCAGTCGCCACATGGTGGGACAACTTCCAAATCACCACTCCTTTAGATGAGGTGACTTGGGCTATCTTTGAAGATGGCTTTCGCACTGCTCATATCTCATCGGGAATGATGAGCTTGAAAAAGAAGGAGTTTCACAACCTGAAGCAGCGCCACCACAGCGTGGCTGAATACATAGAAGAGTTCAACAATCTGGCGCGCTATGCACCGGATGAGGTTGACACATATGCCAAAAGAAAGGAAAAGTTTCTGGAAGGCTTGAATGATGAGCTGAATCTTCAGCTGGCTGTAGCTTATGTTCCCACTTATCAGTCGCTCTGTGACAAGGCTTCTATATTGGAGAACAAAATGAAGCAAGTCGAGAGTAGGAAAAGAAAGCACTTCGACAAGCACAGCTCGGGATCGTCTCACAAACGATCTCACTATGATGACAACGGAAGCTCAGGATCCCATAAGCATGGGAGATTCAACAAGCACCACAACCACAACCGTCATGACAACAAGCATCACCGCAATCATGACAATGACAAGTACAAGAACCACAAGAGTGGTCATAAGAGCCACCACAGTGGGAATGGTAGTGGAAGTGGAAGTCAGCCTGCAAAAAGGGACATCAGTCAGGTTGAGTGCTTCAAATGCAAGAAAATGGGACACTATGCAAATGAGTGCCCCGAAAAGAAAGTTGAAGGACCTGTCAAGCCCAATCCTTTCCAGAAAGGTCAGGTGAACCACATTAATGTGGAGGAGGTCTATGAGGAACCTGACGCTATTGCTGGTAAGTTCAGACTCAATTCCATTCCAGCATTTGTACTCTTTGATACTGGTGCATCTTATTCATTCATATCAAGAGCATTTGTTGAAAGAAATGAACTACCGGTAGAAACTATTGGGTGTCCTATAAAATTAAGTTCTCCTGGTGGAGAAATGATACTGAATTCAGGATGCCATGACCTAGTCATAGAATTCGGGAAGTATAAGTTTCCCGTTAACTTGATAATATTAAACTCCCAAGGTTTGGATGTCATTCTGGGAATGGACTGGATGACTAAGTACAAAGGAGTGATAGATTGTGCCACCATACTCTTGTCTCACTCACGACTCCGGATAATAAAAGGATCGATTCAAGACCAGCTTTGAGCAAAGAAGAGTATGCTAAATTCTCTTAAGGGGTTAGCATGGACAAGCAGCTAATTGTGTGAGTATCCGGATGTGTTTCCGGAAGAGTTGCCAGGAATGCCACCAGATAGAGATGTGGAATTTCTGATAGATTTGATACCAGGTTCTGGACCAATAGCAAAGAGACCATACAAAATGTCAGTTGATGAACTGAAAGAGCTCAAGAAGCAACTAGGAGAACAGTTGCAGAAAGGATTTATCCAACCAAGTTCTTCATCTTGGGGAGCCCCAGTTTTGTTCGTGGAAAAGAAAGATAGAAGCCAAAGGTTATGCATAGATTACCGTTCACTCAACGAGGTAACTATCAAGAACAAATATCCTTTGTCTAGAATCAACGACTTATTTGATCAGCTTGAAGGAGCATGTGTGTTCTTGAAGATTGATCTCCGGTCAGGCTATTTTCAACTCAAGATAAGAGAGCAAGACATACCTAAAACAGCATTCACCACAAGGTATGGATTGTATGAGTATACCGTAATGCCTTTTGGCTTAACCAATGCTCCAGCTTACTTCATGAATATGATGAACAAAGTGTTCATGGAATTTCTTGACAAGTTTGTTGTCGTTTTCATCGATGACATCTTAGTCTACTCCAAGAGCAAAGAAGAACATGAAGGACACTTACACTTGATACTTGAGAAGTTAAGAGAGCATAAACTTTATGCCAAATTCAGCAAGTGTGAGTTCTGGTTAGAAGAAGTTGGTTTTCTTGGTCATGTTATGACAAAGGATGGTGTAGCAGTTGATCCTGCTAAAGTTTCAGCTGTGACAGAATGGGAATCTCCAAAGAATGTGAAAGAAGTTCGTAGTTTCCTTGGCTTAGCAGGTTACTACAGAAGGTTCATCGAGAATTTATCAAAGGTTGCTAAGCCCATGACTGAATTATTAAAGAAAGACAAGAAGTTTGCTTGGTCTGAAGGTTGTGAAGTCAGCTTCCAAGAATTGAAGAAGAGACTTGTAACAGCACCGGTTCTGTGTCTGCCAGATTTGGAAAAGGATTTCCAAGTATATTGTGATGCGTCTCATCAAGGTTTAGGTGCCGTACTTATGCAAGACGGTAAAGTTGTGGCCTACGCCCCGAGACAACTCAAAACTCATGAAGTAAACTATCCTACTCATGATTTGGAGTTAGCCTCTGTCGTCCATGCACTCAAAACATGGAGACATTATCTTTTGGGTAAGCGTTGTGAAGTGTTCACGGACCACAAAAGTTTGAAGTATATCTTCACCCAAAAGGAAATCAATATGAGACAAAGAAGATGGTTAGAGCTTATCAAGGATTATGACTTAAGTTTGCAATACCATCCCGGTAAAGCAAATGTTGTAGCTGATGCTCTAAGTCGTAAGGTGTTTGTAAATGGCCTTACCAAAGGTGAATTGCCAGATGATTTGTGTAATCAATTCAAAGAACTCCGATTGGAGATCGTACCTGAAGGACATCTTATGTCTTTGGATGTTCAATCCACTTTGTTGGACAAGATCCTAGAAGCTCAGAAGACCGATAAGGAAATTGAAAGGATTAAGGAAAATATTGGCCAAGGGAGAGCTAAAAATTTCCATGAAGACGAACAGGGTACATTATGGCATGGGAAACGTATATGTGTTCCACAAGATCCGGAGTTACGGAAACTGATTTTGCAAGAAGCCCACAAATCTCCATATTCTATTCACCTGGGAAACACAAAAATGTACATGGACATGAAAGAAAGATTTTGGTGGAACAATCTCAAGAGGGACATCGCCGAACATATTGCTTTGTGTGATGTATGTAGTAGAGTAAAGGCGGAGCATCAGAAACCAGCAGGTTTGCTTCAACCACTACCTATTCCTGATTGGAAATGGGACAAAATTGGTATGGATTTCATCACCGGATTACCAAGGACGAGATCAGGATATGATTCCATATGGGTAGTCGTGGATCGCTTAACTAAAGTGGCACATTTCATACCCGTGAAGACAACTTATACCAGTGCCAGGTTAGCCAAGATCTACATGAGTAGAATTGTATGCCTTCACGGTGTGCCTAAGAGTATTGTGTCCGATAGGGGAACCCAATTCACTTCCCATTTTTGGAGACAGCTACATGAGTCATTGGGAACGAGGTTGGAATTCAGTACTGTTTTTCATCCTCAAACCGATGGACAAACGGAAAGGACTGATCAAATTCTGGAAGATATGTTGAGGGAATGTGCCCTAGATTATGGAGCAAGTTGGGATGAAAGTCTGCCTTACGCAGAATTTTCTTATAACAACAGCTATCAAGCCAGCATTGAGATGGCACCGTTTGAGTTTCTCTACGGAAGAAAATGTACCACCCCATTGTTATGGAATGGTGTGGGAGAAAGAAGTTTATTTGGGCCAGATCTTATCAAAGAAGCCGAAGAGAAGGTCAAATTGGTTAAGGACAGGTTGAAGATAGCACAGTCCCGACAGAAAAGCTACGCAGATCCTAAGCGTAGAGAAGTCACCTACGAAGTTGGTGATAGAGCCTATCTTAGAGTATCACCACTCTGTGGAGTGAAGAGATTCGGAGTCAAAGGAAAGTTGGCACCAAGATATGTTGGGCCATTCAAGATTCTGAGTCGCAAAGGAGAAGTTGCTTATGAGATAGAACTGCCAGCATCTCTATCAGCAGTCCATAATGTGTTTCATGTGAGTCAACTTAAGAAATGTCACCCAGAAATGGAAGAGTCTTCTTTGAAGGATACCATACCTTTGGAAGAAGTTCAACTAGAAAGTGATCTCACTTATGAGGAAAATCCTATCAAGATTCTTGAGACTACAGAAAGAGTCACGAGAACAAAGACTATCAAGTTTTGCAAAGTGCAATGGAATCATCATTCCGAGGAAGAAGCAACATGGGAAAGAGAAGATGATCTTCGGAAAGACCACCCTCACCTATCTGCTAGCCAATCCGAATCTCGAGGGCGAGATTCACCTTAAGGGGGTTAGATTTGTAACACCCCTAAAATCATAATTTCAAAGTTTGCATATCATTCATGCATGCATATAAATTTGAGATCAAATTTCAAACTCATTTCAGAAAAACAAAAGCACTTGGTGCTATGATTTTATGTGAACAGATTTAAATCAAATGGCTGTCCCCCATTTCAAAATTTGATTGTTTATGAACCAGGTTTGTTGCCTTCTATGAAGATAGGTTTTGGGTGTAGAGTTTAAACCAAGTCTTTCAAATTGGAAATGGTTTCAAAAACCATTTTTCAAATTTTGCAAACCAAGTGCCTAGTCTCTATTATTTTTGATCTCCAAGCTTGACCAAGACTTTGTAAAGCAACCACTTGCTTTTATGCCTATATTGGAGACTACTGCACTGCAAAACCAATGATTTGAATTCAAAAGAGTTTGAATTCAATTCAAAACCATTCCTAAAAATCGAAATAGAAAAGAAAAGAAACAAAAGAAAAGGGCCAGCGCCAGAATCTAGCCCAAGTTGAACAGCCCGCTAGCCCACCCGCCATCTGCTTTCTCTCGACGCGCCGCACTCCACCCACCGACAGACCTGCACTACACCCCTCTCGCTTATTTCATCGCCAAGGCCCGCCCACGCCAGCTTCGTCTTCCCCGATTCCGCGACGACCTCGCCGCTGCCCGTTCTTTACTGATTCGCGAGCTTAATTGGCATTGATGCAGCGTTTCTTGTCGAGCCTCGCTATAAGATCACCCCATCCTCGCGACCATTTTCCCCAAACAATTCGCTTTCTTCACGCCACCAGTTCGCACGACGCCGCCGCTGTTCCGACGACTACGCCGGCGAATTCCGGTGAGTTTAGTGCTCCCCTCTGTCTCTCGTTCATGCTATCAAGATCAGCGAGTCCTTGCGCACCTATTGATACTTCTCATTTGCCCTCGCATGAACCGTAGCTCCGGCAACGTCGACGACAGGCCGCCACCGTCCTCTGCACGAACTCCGGCAACCTCCCTCCGTAAGTAGCCACCGCCCTTGCCCTCTGACTAGTACGCCTAGAATCTCCATCGTTGTGCGCATCTAACGGTACCCTTATTTTGGCTTAGCGAGACGAGGAGCCTCGCCAACGTCGACGACTGACCGTGCGACGCCCCTCTACTCCGACGAAATCTCGCCGTCCGCTACCGACGTAACCAACGCCACCTCGAAGCTTCAGACGCCATCGCCCCTGGTAAGCGCCTTCTTCCCGGGCGACCTAGAGCGCTAGCCGCATGACGCCGCCTTACGCGCCGCCACTAGCGCCGCTTGTTTTCGTTAGAGATTTTAGCCGTCGATCTGGATCCTACGCCGTAGAAATAGTTCACTTAACGGCGGTATGGACAGATCCGAGCTGCAACGTTAGTTAGATCCAACGCACGAAGGGTGATCCGTGCGAACCTACGCCAAGAATATCGCGACGCGTGGCTAGGGTTGATTCAAAAATAGAATTCAAAAACAGATTTAGATCCAGATTTCAAATGGCTATAACTTGAGATTCCCACGTTAGATTTTTGCAAATTTTATACCGTTGGATTCAGTGAATCAAGGCCTTTCTAAATCTGCAATGTGTTTAACAAATAGTATCTATTAAAATGACTTTGTATGCAGAAACATGTTTAGGTCCATTTTGGGCATAGTTTTTGTTTAGCAAATTGTTTTAGAGCTAAATAATTTTAGATAGCAAACTTTGTGACTTGTTTTGTTTCTGTATCATACACTTGCTTGGTAGAGTTTTCAAAAACATCACTTAGTAATTTCTTGCATACATGCATTCATATTTTTGTTTGTATATAAATTGTGTGTAATTGTATGCTACAAATTTTGTGTAGATTTTGCTAGTGACTGTGATTGTGAAGAGTGCTACTCTCCCCATTACCAAGGCAAGTGATACTTCATGATATTTCACCCTTTATTTTGAATAAGCATTAGAATTATTTTTTCTAAGTCTTGCATGCTACTTTTGCCAAATGCTATGTTGGGTAATCCTATGTAGTGTAGAATTGTAGAATTGCTAGGTAATTTTCCTAAGTTAAGTTACTATGCCATGCTTAGCCTAGCTAATAGAAAACAAGGGTTGGTAAAGAATGTACATGCTATGATGAAATAATTCTAAGTCCTTTTGGACTCATGCTTTTCTTAATAAAACAACTAAGTCAATGAACTTCCTGGGTGGAATGGGACTTGAATGGTGGTTTTTGGTTGAATGGTTACACAAGTCCATGGATTTGGCTTGTGTATATCACTTGTGGTATGCCACCCAGGCACAAAGGGATTTGGAGGCCAAGTGTTGAGAAAGCTTACAGTGCAACCACTTGGCAATATGGGCTCTGCCTTGATCATATAGGTTGCTAGAACTTAGTCACTTGGACAGTTGGTGGTAGTGGAATGATAGGTTGGAACCATTCCATTTGACTAAGGAAAGGCTTCGAAAGGTCCTGTCTTGGGAAACCAAGTCTGGTGGGGAAAGTGCACAACCTCTGCAGATGGAAAATCTAAGTACTTAGCCAAGTCCATGGCAATGGACAACTTGAGCATCAAGACATGGAAGCTACAAGAATCTCATCACTCCAATTTCTAAGTAAAACTTGTGGGTGAACAAGGGTGAAGGACCCCAATGTCTATTGGTGGTTTCTTGGGAAGTTTTTGATAAAGAAAAACTTAGTGATTTCAACTAATAGGGAAAACCTATTTTAAAGCAAAGCAAGCCAAGCTACACTTAGCCAAAATGCATATAGTAATATAGTCCACTTAAAATTTACCAAGGTATCACTTGCCAATACTATTCCAAAGTATTGACCCACTGTCAGAACTTGTGATGTTGCAGTTACTCCGATGATGAGTAGGAGTCATGAGTCTACACTCAACATGCTTGCCTGTGGCACATGAAGATGAGGACTTGTGTTTATTTACTTATTCCATAAACTCTTGTATTAGGCCTTTGGCCCTGAGTTGTAAAAGACTATGTTTTATCTCTGGAATGAATGTAATAAACCACCTTTGTATCTGTGTACTTCATCTTAAACTGTGGATGCTAGCATTGATCCAGGGACTAGCATTGCAATCACAGGGATCCTTTCCTTTACAAAGGAGGGATCTTACAGATGGTATCAGAGCACTGTGTTGCCTGTATCGGCCAATCAGACGCTGCTGCGTGACCTGTTCTTTGTTTTAAAAATCTGAATTAGATCTATTAGTGATTCAAACTTGTAAAATTCATAACTTTTGATCCACACGTTCAAATTTTACAAATTTTATATCATTGGAATCAGGAGAAAGAATGTTATCTGTTTATGCAATGTGTTTAATGTTTTTCTTCTGTAAAATTGATTATTTTGCAGAGACATTTATAGGCTTATTTTGAGTATAGAAATGATTTGAAAAAAATGATTTAAAGATCAAATAAAGTTTATTTAGTGTGTATTGGTCTTGTTTATGATTCAGTATTGTATACTTGTCTTGTTTGGTGTAGAAAATCATCACATGGCATTTTTTCATGCATTCATATATTTTTGTTTGTATATTTTGTTATGTGATTTTGGTGCCATTATTTTATGTGTAGATTTTAGTGCTAATAGTGATTGTGGTTGTGAAGATTGTTGCTACTCCCCAAACTACCAAGGAAAGTGGTGCTTCATGTTTCTCCCAATATTTTACCTATGCACTAGAAATATTTTGTATAGGACTTGCATGATTATTTTGCTAAGTATCTATAGGATATTCTTGGGAAATCCTAGTAGTTGTAGAAATGATAGAATTTCCTCTAAGTTTGGATACTTGATATTGCCATGCTTAGCCTAGCTAGTAGAAACCAAAGGTGTATTATATAATCATGCTATGAGAAATATTTCTAAGTCTTTGGACTTATGTTTTGCTTAATAATACAACTAAGTGAATGAAACACCGGGGTGGAATGGTAAGATTGGTTTGTGTTGAGTGGTTACACAAGGCCCATTTCTATGGTTTACCTTGTGTATCACACTTGTGGAAAGCCACCCAGGAAGGATTTTGTAAGGTTCCCAACCTTTAATAAGGTAGAGATCCCTGTGTTTACAATGCTAGTCCCTGGATCAATAGATAGCATCCACAGTTAAGATGTAATATCAAGAAACAAAGGTCATAATACAACTTTATAACCAGGAATAAAATAATTCATTACATCTTACATAGCTCATTTGGCTATCTCGTTACAATGCAACATATTATCTATAAAGCATGGAGTACTTCATCTTCAAAGTGCCACAGGAAATCATGTTGGTTGTAGACTTGTAATCCTATTCAACACACTTCACTAACATCAAACAAACCTGCAACATAATAAGTTGCAGCCAGAAGGTTCAATACATTTGAATTGTATTGGCAAGTTTCACTACTATGTAAAAATAGGTGGATCCTATCATTACATGCATATTTGGCTAAGTAGGGTTTATGCTCTTTTGCAGAAAGCAATATAGTTTTATCCTATCTTTTCAAAATAGTTTTTGATCTTTTGTCAAATATTTCTGAACTCCTTGGAAAACTCCAAATGCTTCTAATCCCTTGCTGTCACCATCAAGTTTTACTTTGAGAAATTGGAATGTCGAGATCTTCCATAGCTTCAAGCCTTAGTTGCTCAGAATTGTCCATAATCGGGGACACGGCTAAGTACTTAGAATTTTGATCTTCTGCAGAAGTTGTACACTGTACCCACATGACACAATCTCGTCTTGATGCCACTAGTGGCCGCTAGATAAGTACTCGCCAAAATGGAGTACTGGCAGATCGAGAATGTGACAAAGTATTTCCATAGAATTCCTCCCAATACACAATGCTAGCTTGTCTACCAGGCTCCAATGTAGGGATATATTTTCCTTACACAATTCTAGTTAACCTAAAGATGCCAATGCATAGGTCTTCCACTATGTAGTTGACTAATACAGAGCCCATTTAACATGTGGCTGTACACGGAAGCCACTGTACGAGAAACATGTTCAATCTCTAAGTCCCTGGGTGGTTTTCTTCTAGTGCACACACAAAAAGATAGCCATATAACATGGATCCCTTTGTTGCCACCTTGTCCAAATCTTGAGTATCCTTTTCCACCCAGGTGGTTCATTGAGTACTTGTTTTATTATATAAAACATATATCTTTCCAACAATTCAAATAATCATATCATGTATCCCATCCCAAATATATAGCAGGGCTAAGCTTGCTACAACTACAATGTTTTCACTAAGGGAGATATAAGGGTATCCTATTAGGATTTAGCATAGCATAAAATATAGTAGTCCTTATCATGCATGTTACAAAAATCCACTAAGTGTAATGAAAATAGTAGGACATGGATGATAGTGTCACTTGCCTTTTTAGTAGAGAATATTGGTTCACTTCTTGATCTTGCAAATATCACACTCTTCAATCTTTACTAAATTTTCAAACCAACATTCAAACAATTTATCACACATAAAATAATAGAAACAAGGCAATGCATGCAAACATGCAAAAGATGGTTTTATTTAGAAAAGTGGTTTCTATTAGGCTCTAAACATTTTAAAGCTCAAAGTGGTCATTTAATAAAGTGGTAAACCCATTTGCAAAAGGTTTCATCTCGTAAACCAAATATTATGCTAAGGTGATATTTTATTTCGTTGAAAATATCTTTTTAGCAAAGTAATAACTTTATATGGTTCATCAAATATGCTCTTAAATCACAAAACTTGATGTTTAGGGTCAGAAGGTTTGAAACAAATCATTTCCCAAAGGCTTTACTCAAAAATCCTTTCTAAACCATAAACAATATTTTTATTTGACTAGAAATGTGATAATTCAAATATTTATCCCTTAACTCCACAAAATACAATTTTAAATCCATAAGTTGGTTCCTATGGTCAGTAGGTTCAATACAAACCATTTAGCAAAGATTTCACCTTAAAAATATATCTAGAACATTTTTTATATTCAAACTATGCCTACACATGTTTCTGCAAATTCAACCAATTTTCCAGTAGCAAAACATTAAACAAAGTGCATGGTTGCAAAGTACTTGTTCTGATGATTCCATTGATATAAAATTTGCAAAATTTGGACGTGTAGAACTAAAGTTATGAATTTTGCAAGTTTGCAAATCTAATAGATTCTAATTTTCTGTTTTAAACCAAACCCTGTCCACGTGTCTTAATTTAACTGGCTGAAAACGGTTCGAAGGATCGCTCTCTGTGAGTCGTTGGATCTTACTTAAAATGCATGGCATAGATGGACGCGTACCCCTTCATATAAAATCTAATCTCGTTCCTTCGATCTAGATCTGACGGTCTACAGCAGCTCGACCATGGTTTGGCAGCGCTGGCGGCGGCTGACAGCGGGGCGTGCTTGGCCAGTGAGCTTGCTGGCGAACTACGTCGCGCGGAAGGAAGAGTGTGCTCACCGTGCTCGCGGGAGTGCGGCGAAGCTCGAGGTGTGGTCAGCTTGTCGAGGCGCCTTTGAGCAGTGGATTGCTCGCGGTCGGTGGCGGCGTCAGTGCTTCGTTCGTCGGGGCGAGGTTTGAGGGCGCGCTAAGACAAACGAAACATACGGTTAGATGCGTACAGGGCTGGGGATCATGGGAGCATCATCGGGAGGTGTTGGGGCAGTCTGTACTCACCGGGGTGCTTGCCGAAGCGATGGCAGACACGACGGCGCTCAGATGTCGAGGCTGCCGAGCCTAGGGATCGCGCACGGTTGAGTGGAACACACAGGCAGATGTGCATGGGACTGGGGAGTAAGCTTGTGTGCTCTGGGAGGCGAGGGGCGGTTGTGGTTTGCCGGAATCGGCCGGGAAGCTCGTCGGGGGCAACGCGGTGTGGTTCAAAATCAGAATAACCCTAGGGCAGAGAGGGTGTGGAGAGTGGGGGGAAAGAGAGAGGGAGAGGGGTGTTTAAGCGTGTATGATCGCATGGATTAATCGCTGCAGCATCAATGCGAATTGATCACCGTATTCAATGGCAGAAACGTCAAGGGGGACGTGGTCGCGATGGAGACGACGACTGACGATGTGGGACCGTGCTGTCTGAGAGAGAGAGAGAGAGAGAGAGAGAGAGAGAGAGAGAGAGAGAGAGAGAGAAGAACGTTGGGGTCCACTGATCAGCGACTCGGCGGGTGCGAGGGTGAGTGGAAAACGTTTCGCTGCGGGGAGGGAAAGATGGGCTACGAGTGGGCTGGACTGGGCCTGCTGCTGGGCTGCTTTGTTTCTCTTTTTTTATACAAACCTTTTTATTTTTCTGTTTTGAATTTCTGTTTTGATTTTAATTCAAACAATTCAAACTCCAAATGAATTCAAACTTCCACCAAACTTTAGGTATAGTTTAATTCTGTTTATCAATATATTCCAAAGTAAAAAAAAATAGAACAATTATTTTTAGGATTTATTATTTATTAAAATAACCAAATAGACTTTTGTCTTTATTTCAAATAGGATTTAATATATTTTAAAAACTCTATTTGAAATCTAAATTTCTGCAAAAATCTTTTCAGTAGGTTTTATTAAAAACATAACACTTTGAAATATAATTTAAAATACTTTAATAAGTTTTTAATGATCATTCAAAATAGGAAAATGTTTATACTTGAATGAAATTTGGATATAAATAAATCCTCATGATTTTATTTAAATAAACCCTTACTATTTTTATCAAACAAAATATTTTATTTTAAATGCTTGGCCAAGATTAATTAGACTCTTTTTAAAAATAGTCCTTATTCATTATTCCTACCTTTGCTTATAAAAACCATATCTTTTATTTAAATATCCAAAAATGGTGATTCCAACTATTATAACTTTATTTATTATTTGTTTATCTTTTTAAATCCCTTCAGGATTCTATTTGATCAAAATAGGTTTTGATGTTTCTAATTGGAAATCAAAAAGATTCTTTTCACCCTAAATTTCAACGAATTTTTATTTTGTTTATTTATTTTTCACATTTCAAAATTTGGAAAATTTTGGGATGTGACAGATTTGAGATGCCAAATGTTAAGAAGCTTCTAGTGCAGCCACATGGCAATATGGACTTTGCCTGGATCATATAGGTTGCAATAACTTAGCCATTTGGACAGTTGGTGGTAGTGGGATGATAGGTTGGAACGCGTTCATTTGGTCTAAGGGAAGGCTTCTGAAAGGTCCTGTCTTGGTGAAAATCAAGTCTTGTGGGGAAAGTGCACAACCTCTGTAGATGGAAGAATCTAAGTACTTAGCCATGTCCTTGGTATTGGACAACTTGAGCATCAAGACATGGAAGCTATCAAGAATCTCCTCTTCCCAGTTTTCCAGGTTAAAACTTGAGGTTGAACAAGGGCGAAGGTTCACCAATTTCTATTGGTGGTTCCTTGGGAAAGTTTTGTCAAAGAAAAACTTAGTGTTTTCAACTGATAGGTAAAACCTATTTTGATCAAAGCAAGCCTAAGCTACACTTAGCCAAATTCATGTAGTAACTAGATGCTAATAATTTACTAAGGTATCACTTGCCAATACTATTCCAATGTATTGACCCACTGTGGCTGTAACTTATAATGTTGCAGGTTATTCAGATGATGATTAGGGGTTATGAGTCTACACTCAACATGCTTTCCTGTGGCACATGAAGATGAAGACTTATTTATATTTTTATGGTTGAACTCTTGTATTAGGCCTATGTCCATGGAGTTGTAAAATACTATGTTTGTCTCTGGAATGATATGTAATAATGACATTTGTTTCTGTGTACTTCATCTTAAACTGTGGATGCTAGCATTGATCCAGGGACTAGCATTGCAATCACAGGGATCCTTACCTTTAAAAGGGAGGGATCTTACACCGGAGGATGTGAAGTGGACGAGGAGAAGCGCCGTCGTGTGTAGATCATCTGAGAAGAACGCAGTGTCGAGGGGATCACGGGTTGGGGAGAATTTCATCATCTCGTCTCGTCGGAGTTCATCGGAAATCATGATCGAGAGATCGCCTCCGACCTTGTCTATCCTCACCGACATCGTCGCTGCAACCACGGTGAGTGTACGCATCTCCCCATGCCCTCCAATCTCTTCCTCTCGCTGTGTATGGTCGTAATGCCGTAGTTCACTGTCGTCCGCCGCAGTAGGTGGTCGCCGGAGTAGCTCCGGTGACCAAAAGTGGGCGGCACCACCACTGGTAGGTTCGCCTCGGCCTCCTTATTCTAACACAACTCTCCACAATCGCGCGCACACGCTCAATCGATCGATCGATCCTCAACCAGTAAGGATCATCTTGTGTGATGTCAGCATGACATCATGCCGACGTCATCCTAGACTAGTCAACACATCTGACCTAGTCTTTGACCATCTCGCATGTGACATGGCCCAGGGCCCATCTGTCAATGACTATGAGTAGAAGTAGGGCCGGTAACAAATGTATTCACTAACCTGAGCAGATAATGTGGCCATTGGCCCACCGTCAGTGACTGTGTCTAGGTTTAGCTAGGTATAAAAAGTATTTCCTGTTTAGAAAATAAATAAAACAATATACATTCAAACACAAATAAATTCCAGAAATTAAATAAAATGATTAAATCTTAGAAATTTAATAACTTTTGTTTTATAATTCAGAAAAATATGTGTAATATATGAAAATGTTTAGAAAAATAAAATCTACAACTTAAAAATATTATCAAACATTATTATGTTAACAATTTAAATAATTATTATTTAATAAAGATTTTATAAATAATAAAACTTAGATAATTCATATTTTAATATTGGTAAATGTTAAAAATATAAATAAAATACCAAAAATCTTAGAAAAATAAGAACTATATTTTAAAACTATAATCATGCATTATTATTTCACCTAATTAGCTATTTATTATTTATTAAGTATTTATAAAATAATAAATCTTATAAAAATCATATCTTATTATTTATAAATCACAAAAATAAATGTAATATACCAAAATGATCACAAAAATAATACCTACATGGTAAAAATATAATATTCTATTCTTTTAGGTAAATAAAAATTTCAAAACACTTTAACAACTTGAAGTTAAACATATTTCCTTAGTTAATAATTCATATAAGGGTAAATAAAAATTTCTAATATTTATAAGAATTAGCCAATCGGGTCTAATTAATAGTACTAGTCCTAAATATTGATAGTATAAAGTCAAAATGGTTTAACACATTTTAAATACAATATTATTAAATTATCCTTTAACCATAAGTGTAGATTATTTTATAAAAGGATCCTTATCCAATATGAAATCTCCAAGAATAAATTTGTGACTAAATTAAATATTTTCCATTATTTCAACCACAAGTTTACAAACATATCAAAACACTATAGTGAATCCATAAGTAGTTAAGTAATATTACTTCCTTGTTTACAAACTATAACCACCCATCTATTAAAAGGTAAATAATTATATTCCATTATAATGTTAGGAAACCACTACTCAAATAGAAGCAATGCCATTTTTAAATAACTTGAAGGAAATATTATAAGATGAGCAAGTACAATATCATAAGTATTACACCTTAAATCCATTCATGTTCTTAAAGTTAACTTTAGTCTACAAGACATTAAGTATAATGCTAAAGACCTTATTATGTGCTTTATAGTTAACTTTGGTTTATTATAATTAAGTTATAAATCATCTCAAGTCGAGACTATTCAAGCAAGCATAAACAACATCAACCACATTATAGCAACCATATTCTAAAAACTATCAGGATTGTTTAAACCTTAATAAAGAAATCTTTTCTTTAAAAGTTATTTGTTTTGCCACTTCAGTCAACATATAACAACTAATCATAATCATATTACTTTATAATTTACTTGTATAGTAGAATTATTAACACCTAAGTTCCTTATTATTGCCATTACTTGTAAAGTAAAATTTGAAGATTAACAATTCTTATATAAATAGTCTTTGAGTAGCATACCTCAATAGTATATCTTAATGGTGTATACCATTATGTTTACATGTTGTTTTACACACACTCACAAGCCTTAAAAGAAACACATGTGTGAAACTTATCTAAAAGGACAACACATTCTAAAAGAAACCAATGTCAATATCCAAACCCTAGAACAATGTTATCCCCGGGATTCGAGTTTATCAAATTGCATTACATTACATATGCATAATAGCATCTTGCTTATTTAAACATTAGTACTTACCGGACCAATGATGCTGATTTCAGATATTGGATCCTATATTGTCTTGAAGACCGTGAGTGCATAATCTTGCAATCACAAAAGGAAAGTTCACACCTGCTCATGTCCTTTGATTATTTTATGTAAAATATTTTGCAAATACAGTGTTGTCATCACCTGCATTTGAAAAAGGTCAGAAAACACTATTTTCATAATAATATGATTATAGGTTATTTACCATGAGGTAATAACCTACTATGAAAGTTCCGGTGGTAAAGGAACATATTACCTAGGATTTAACTACCAATGTCGCCAGTGATTCTTGCGTCGTATATCACGCGTTAACCATGAGATTTGGAATGGGACGGAAAAGTTAGTTGTATCCTTTTCCTCTCATATGGAGGCAAGATGACCTTAACGTGACATTGTGATTCCTTGTGCGGATCCAACATATGGGTGGGCACCCTTACGCCCCACACTTTTGGTGTCTAGATTATCTATGAATGGTGTTTAGGGGTACAGTCCATTTAATATGGTACTTGTGCGGGCATCACCAGGTCATAGAGCCTTTGGGAACTTATCAGGGTTTTAGCCTGCCCAAAAGGGCGATTAACGGAGGTGAGCCGGCCTTGAAGGATCGTGCAGACATATGAGGTCGCAGAGAGGGAAGTAATTGAATTGGATCATCTACTGGGCCCCACACCATAGAAAGTGTGGACGGGAAAGATCGCTCGGTTGTGCAACAAGGATTTGATCTCTCATGGGTAAAGTGACACACCTCTGCAGAGTGTAAGAATTGTAACTTGTTACTCCCTGTTCTGGGAAGGAGCTGCGAATGCGGCGGGAAAGGAACTCCATGAAAGTTCTGGTAAACCCATGAAGGCTGACGGACATAGCTTTTCAGAATAAAAGCAACATTTGAATAAATGTTTACGAAAACCTGCATTGCCTACGACCTATGGTCTGAGGCTGTAGATATAGTGCATCAAACACTCCTTTTATAGTGAACTTGCTGAGTACGCTCGTACTCAACGTATCTTTTTAACCCTTGCTAGATTCTGAAGCCATTAAGACGACGTCTACATCAGGTTATGCTCCAGGAATCATCATCAAAAGCTAAAGCTCTACAATGAAGTCAAGAAAGTCAACTTATACATCAACTCAAGTGAAGACGAAGTTACTAATTAGTTAGGAACATAATTTCTAGCCATAGAACCTATTTCTATAGCGTATTGCAATAGCAGCAACGTCAGACCAATAGTTCAGATACTAGTCTTATTAGTATGGTAGTTTTTTAGTTGTTTATTTTTGATTCTTCTTTGTAAGAAGTTTCTTTCTCTCTCTTTAACCTAGAGTGCTCTCTGGATCTTGTGTAAAGAGTTGAGTTGTAACATATAGTCATGTCTTGGGTCTATTGTGTTTCTGTTGTACCATTCTGAGGGATGTAATACTAGTGAACGGTGTTTCACTGGTGTTATATCAACGACTATAGTGTACTACATCATGCAGTGGTATGCTGGGTCACCGCATTCGCCAACGACAACGCCCGAGCACGCCCGTCGCCAATAGCAACTCCGGCGAGCAATCGACGTCACGCCTATGCGCCCCTCGACCAAAGGCGACCACGTTGAGCACCGCAACAACCCCACAAACCCGGTGAGCATCTCCATTCCCTCCCTTGATTCCTGTATTAGCCGGAACTCCACCGCCTGAACGCGCCGCCACTGCTCACTGTCGCTAGCGCCGCCAGTCCATGACCAGTTGCTTAGAGCCGTTAGATCTAGATCCAAGAGATAGGATAGAATCACTTAACCGAAGAGGTATGCACGATCTGTATCGTACGATCTCACTTAAATCATACAGTCTATATCGATCGATCCACGCGAAACGGTATCGCCCAATAGGAAACAGCCACGTGGCCAGATTCGGGTTTTAAAAACAGAAAAAGGTTATATTAGATGTTTGAATTTGCAAAAATCATAACTTTTGTTCTACACGTCCAAAATTTACAAATTTTATATCATTGGAATTAGGAAAATGTGAACTTTGCAACCATGGCCTTAGTTTAGTATTTTGCTTCTGGAAACTTAGGTGTTTTTGCACAAACATTTGTAGGAATATTTTGTGTATAAAAATTATTCTAAAAATGATTTTTGGGTAAAATCTTTTGCAAATGATTTGTTTTGAACCTACTGACCAGAAACACAAACTTTTGGGTTTAGAAATACATTTTATTAAAACTAGAAAATTATTCCTTTGAATAAAGGCATTTCTAGTAAAACAAGAATGTTGCTATGATTTAAAAATGATTTTTTAGTGAAACCTTTTGCAAATGGATTAGTTTTAAACACTCTGACCATAAACACTAACATTTTTGTTTAAAAACATATTTGTCTAACACTAGAAATTATTCCTTTGAATAAAAGCATTTCTAGCAAAACAAAAATGATTTAAAATGGCAATTTTCACCAACTTGTTTTTAAATGGTTTTGCCACTTTTATAAATGACCAGTAGGTGTTTTGAAATGTTTCAAACCTTATTAGAAGAAATTTTTTCAAATAAAACAATCTTTTGCATGCTTGCATGCATTGCCTTGTTTTTATTATTATTTCATGTGCTGAATTGTTTGAATGCTAGTTTTGAGTTTGTGCCTTGCTTGATTGAATTGTAGTGAACTTTGAAGAGTGTGACAATTGCAAGATCAAGGACTGAATATAGTTCTCTACCAAAAAGGCAAGTGGTTCTTCATACATTTTGTCCTATTATTTTAACTATGCATTAGTGATATTTTAAGTAGGATAGGACTTGCATGGAATTTTCTATGTGTTAACTATGCCTTGGGAAATCCTAGTAGATGATGCCTTAGTAGAATTTTCCCTAAGTTAAGATTCTTACTACTATCATGCTTAGCTTAGCTAGTAGAAATCAAGGGTGGATTATTCATGCTATGATATTATGAAAAGTCTATGACTTGTGTTTTGTTAATAAAACAATAACTATGTGAATGAATCACCTGGTTGGAATGGTATGAATGGGTTATGTTGAGTGGTTACACAAGGCCTAGTGACTGGACTACCTTGTGTATCTCACTTGTCGAAAGCCACCTAGGAACAAAGATATTTGAGATGTTAAGTGTTGAGAAGTTTCTAGTGCAGCCACATGGCAATATGGGCTCTGCCTGTATCATATAGGTTGCAATAACTTAGCTAGATGGACAGAAGGTGGTAGGGCTGATAGGATGGAACGCATCCATTTGGTCTAAGGGAAGGCTTCTGAAAGATCTTGTCTCTATGCATGTCGAGCCTTGTGGGGAAAGTGCACCACCTCTCGAGAGAGTAAAATCTAAGTACTTAGTCGTGTCCCCGGCAATGGACAATTGAGCATCAAGACATGGAAGCTATCAAGGATCTCCTCATCCCAATTTCTAAGTTAAAAACTTATGGTTGAACAAGGGTAAAGGATCACCAATTTATATTGGTAGTTCCTTGGGTGTTTTTGACAAACAAAAACTTAGTGTTTTCAACTGATAAGGAAAACCTTATTTTGAGCAAAGCAAGCCTCGGCTACACTTAGCCAAATGCATGTGGATATTAGATACCACTACTCTACCATAGTATCACTTGCCAATACAATTCAAATGTATTGACCCTTGTGGCTGTAACTTATTATGTTGCAGGTTTGTTTGATGTTAGTGAAGTGTGTTGAGTAGGATTACAAGTCTACAACCAACATGATTGCCTGTGGCATATGAATATGAAGGACTCCATGATATATAGATATTTCTGCTACATTATAATGACATAGCCAAATGAGCTATGTAAGATGTAATAAATTATTTTATTCCTGGTTATAAGTTATAATATGACCTTTGTTTCTTGAAATTACATCTTAAACTATGGATGCTAGCTATTGATCCAGGGACTAGCATTGTAAACACAGGGATTTGTACCTTATCAGGTTGGGACCTCTATAGGACCCCGGTCCAATCTTTACCATTGATACATCCTCCACTGTTAATTGTTTACTTGCTGCAAACCATTACCTTCTACACCATATGTTTAATCCTTTGTTACAGCAAACTGGTGAGCTTGACAACCTCAC
Organism: Avena longiglumis; assembly: GCA_030063025.1. Classification (NCBI taxonomy): domain Eukaryota; kingdom Viridiplantae; phylum Streptophyta; class Magnoliopsida; order Poales; family Poaceae; genus Avena; species Avena longiglumis. Next base: position 484,697,713 of record CP125978.1, on the reverse strand, counting down.
TAATTCGTTGGGACAAAGTCTTGAGTTTGTGTTGTGCAGGTTTCCACGTTGCTTGCAAAACCTTTGAGACGTTTCCTTCCCTTCTGGTTCGATAACCTCGGTCTCTACTGAGGGAAACTTGCTGATGTGCTCTTCACACCCTGCGCTTGGGGTTACCAACGAAGTGCCACGTCGAGCACCATCAAGATTTCTGGCGCCGTTGCCGGGGAGGCTAAGGACGTCTTCACAAGGGGAGTCCTCCACTTCCTTTCTCTTTACTTTGTTTTTAGTTTGCTTAGATTCTTTTGCTTGGTTTTGTTTGCCTCTTTTCAAAAACTCCAAAAAAAATAGTCTAGTTTGGTTTGCTTGCTTTATTCAAAAACACACAAAAAATTAGTTCATACTCTAGTTGCTACCATGTCTGGTTTTGGACCAACCTTTATTTCCCCTATGGTATAAATCTCCACTTTTAAGCAAAAAAGTGAAGAAAGTTTTAAAGAAGCTTGGTCCAGAATCTCTGCTTTACAGAGGGAAACTGAGCCTAAGGTGAGCCTTAGCTTGGTTATTGATAGTTTCTACCGCGGTATTGCTCTTTGTTATAGATATGCTTTGGATGCTGTGGCTGAGAAAGATTATTTGCTATGTATTGAGGATGAAGCTTTTGATGCCATAAAGAAATTAATCATGATTTATGGTACACCTGGCAAGTATGATTCCTCTTTGATGTCTACACACTTCTATTCTTGTAGACAGTTGTTGGGCCTCCAAGCGCAGAGGTTTGTAGAACATTAGCAAGTTTCCCTTAAGTGGATTACCTAAGGTTTATCGAACTCAGGGAGGAAGTGGTCAAAGGTATCCCTCTCAAGCAAGCATACAATCAAGATACAAGAAGTCTCTTGTGTCCCCAACACACCCAATACACTTGTCAGGAATAGGTGCACTAGTTTGGTGAAGAGATAGTGAAATACAAGCGGTAACGGTGCCAAAAAATAGCTTGATGATGAGGAAAAGACTAAAGGCAAAAGGATGGAAGCAAGCAAACATGCAACAGATCTAGATGCAAACGGTGTTTCAATGCTTAGAAACAAGCCCTAGGGATCATAATTTCACTAGTGAACACTCTCTCATATAAATATCCTCTCTTCATGATACTACTCTTAACTACTCTCCGATTGGACACTCTAATCCATGGTAAGGCTATAACAGCACACCTCAAAGTCCACCTTCCCCAATCTAGATAACCCCACACTATCACCTTGAGCGCTAGATGGTTCCAACAAACACCAAAATCTCATAGAGACATCCAACTCCAAATATAACTTATAACAAATATTCAATCTAGCCAAAGTGCCACACACGGTATGCCCCCTGTCACTTTCACATGCGTGGGGAAAAGCATACATCTATTAAAGCACAAAGAGTATTTATGTAGACTCAAGCCTAAGTGCCACCATGGCATACACGCTGTCACTTTCAGACACATGGGGAGAGCAGAGATCTATTGAAGCACTTGAGTAGCAAGATAGATCTACTAGATTACAAAGCTCATGACCACAACATGATCACGCATAGAGAGAGAGATGAACACATAGCTACCGGTAGAGCCCTTAGCCTCGAGGAAGAACTACTCCCTCCTCATCATGGGAATCAGCAACGGTGATGGAGATGGTGGTGGAGATCGATGGAGATGGCTCCGGGGGCACTTCCCCGTCCCGGCAGGGTGCCGGAACAGAGACTCTCTGTCCCCCGAATCTCTCCTTTGGTGGCAGCGGCGCTACAGAGGTTTTCGTGGATTTCTTCTGGATGATTTAGGGTTTTCTCCCCGGGGCTTCTTATAGGCGCAGGAGGCAAGGTCGGTGGAGGTCCAGGGGGCCACACCTCGTGGGCCTTCAGGATTGCCGCGCTTAGGAGTGCACCCTATGGCCCCCCTCCGACTCTGCTTCGTGGTTCCCTGTTGCTCCGGGAAAAATAATGACTTTGACTTTTGTCCCGTCCAATTTCAAGAATATTGATTTTCTTCCTTTCTGGAACCAGAAATAGAAGAAAACAGGCAACTGGCACTGTGGCAACTTGTTAATAGGTTAGTTCCAGAAAATATATAAAAACACCTCAAATTGCAGAAAAAGCAAAGCAAAGTAGATACTAAACAAGCATGGAGCATCAAAAATTATTGATACGTTTTCAACGTATCAAGCATCCCCAATCTTAACTCTTGCTTGTCCTCGAGTAGGTAAGTGATAAAAATAATAATTTTAGAGGTGACATGCACCATCAAAACCAAGATCAAATCATTTGCAAGCATTGAAAGTTGGGATCAAAGAACTCTAACTCTAAACATGTGCATGAAAGATGAAGTTCTAACAATAGGACATAGTAACTATGGATGCAACATGAAAGGCTACAAACAAAGATCATAAATAACATGCATTGAAAAACGTTTGTTTGTTTGACATACAGAAAACATAGCATAGTGTCAATCATCTTGTCCTTCATAGAGTAGCAATATAGATGCATAGGACACCTTCAAAGTTCACAAGGGTGACTAGAAACAAGTAGCACAAGAACAAGTAATATCACAATATGCATCAATCAATAAGCTTTCGAACACTGCACACAGGATGACAACTATGCTCTCTTAATGGTGCCTAAAGGTAGAAGGTGGAGACTCAATAATGGTGGAAGAAAGGCATTTTTGTAAAGGAAGCAGGGATTACAATTTTCAAAAAGAGCTTCCAAAAATTATGATACTTGTTAGCTTTCAGCACTCATTGCCCCTATCATAAGCATCTTGAAGTGATTAAGGTTAAAGTGAACAAAGTAGGGAGTATATGCTTGACGAAGTATAAGTTGGCAATCTCAAGTCCCTTGAATACGAGGGCCACACCTCATGCATACTCAACTTCAGTCACAGGTAAGTTCTTGTCATTGTAAGTATTTGCATATCATTAGAACTGCCAACGTGGAACCCCTTGCACATGGTATAGGAGCTTTCCCATAACCAAAATGACAAGGCAAGTAGACAATGAGCATCTCAGTGATCTTTTTATTTACTATATGCATAGCTTTTTATTGAGGATGCTTCATAGATAGCTCACTATGGTGATGATGCAAGTTTCCACCATGATTAAGCATGGCTTAGTCTAGCGGCCCAGGCGTTTCTCTAACACAGAATACAAACTCCATGGACTTAAAAGTTCCCTCTTTATTTCACACCGGTGAAATCCATAGACAAAAGAGCATGATATCAACTGAGTACAAAGTACAAGTGCAATGTTGAAAACATTCCCCGTGACAGCATGGTTCTGCTAATTCCAACGTATAAGTGCAAGCATATATAACAAATTTGTCACAATGGTTCAAGTTTATTAGGGGCAAAGAATATAAAGTGTGCCATCAAGTTTGTGAGGGCTTTAATCAATAAGTTTTCACATAACAAAATAGTTTTAAATTGGAAGATAGATGAAAACAAGAATATACTTAGAATGGTGTAACACACCATGCATAGGAGTTTATAGTGGACACTTTGGAAAAACTTGGTTTCTTGGGAGTTGGAAGCATGAGTTTAACTTAGCCATACAAGTGGAGGCTAGCAAAAGACTGGGAGCAACCAACTAAGAGAGCAATAATGGCCATAATCATGCAGAGCAACAAAACATTACTAATCAAAGCATAGAGTGGTGCCACAAGTCGAGGACTAAATGATCATAGATGCTATAGTGACTTGTTCATAGTCATAACATGGTGTGAGCATGTCCCAAGTCAACCCAAACAAAACATCAAAGGAGAATACCACAAACTATGCTTTTGCATGCTAAAACAACGCATAATTTCTTCAAGGCACACTAAGCAATCCCGATTGTTTGGAACAAGACATGCTACATCAATAATCACTAAGCATAACGTCAAAACAACACCTAGCATGCCATGATAAAGTCTAAGGCACAGTCAAAGCAAGCTCACTTTTTAACCACTTAAGCATGAAGCTTCCTACTCTTTTCCAACACCAAGCAACTTATTTGAAACAACTCACAAAGATAATAATCAATAAAGATCAGTGAGCTTGTCTCACAAATCCACAAAGAAGAACTAAAAAGTTCTAAGCTGAAATCACAAGAAAACTAAGGCTGAACGCAGTGCTAGCAAAAGTGAACACTCGCAAAACAATAAGAGTGAAAACTAGAGTGTTCTAGGCAATGGCAACAGAGTGTGTATCTCTCCAAAAGAAGTGTGGAGTAACCAACCAACTTACTCAAGCAAACGAAAACCAAAAATTAAAACTAAGACACTCCAAGAACAACACAACTGTGCATGAAACAATAAAAACGAAGTGTCTAGACATACCTGAGCTTTTTATTGATGAAGAAGGGGATGCCTTGGGCATCCCCAAGCTTTGACGCTTGTACCTCTTAGATATTTCTTGGGGTGACACCAGGGTGGTATCCCAAATCTTGAGCTTCTGTCCATTCTTCATCTCATCACATCATTCTCTCTCTACACCTGGAATTTTTTCCTTCATACAAAACTTCACACAAGCTTCATTAGCAACATTAGTGTATTCAAAGATATTATACCGTTAGGCAAAGCTTTGGAACAGCAAAACTTTTCATAAAAACACAAGCTACTGTAGCAACTCCTTCAAAAAGCTCAATTTCCCAAAAGAGAACTCAAAAAGGAATCAATAAGAAGCAAATGCAAATAATGGCAGAAATCTTTCAAAACAGACCAAAAGGTAGAAAACGATTTCTTTGAAAATCTTCTATTGATCAAATCAAAAATTGTTGAACTAACAAAAGTTATATAACATACTGGGGATTTATTCGTAAATTTTCAGCTCAATCCGATTTACAGAGATTCCTCACGATTTTTTTTATATGGTGGAGGACAGAAATATGTTTCGGGACAGCAACTCCCCAAATCTTACTTCCCTCTCATTAGAGGTCATTTTTGGCACAAAAAGCAAACAAAAAGTATAAGGAGAGGTCATTACTAAATTAATAACTTCCAAGACTCAAGAAAACTCTTGGGTTATCTCCCAAAAAGTACTTTTATTTAATGCCTTTAAGTTAGACTTGATAGTTTGAGAAGATGCTCACATAAGAAATATGAATTGAAGTAAAAGAGAGCATCAAGAAGCAAATTCAAAACACGTTTAAGTCTAACCCACTTCCTATGCATAGTAATCTTGTAAATAAACAAGTCATGAAATCACAAAGCAACAAGCATAGGAACGCAAAACAAGTGCAACTTCAAGACTTTCAACATAAAGAGGGGAAACTTAATATTATTGAGATGCATAAAACCCTATTTCCCTCTCTCATAATAACTTTTAGTAGCAACATGAACAAAATTAACAATATAACTATCACATAAAACATTCTTATCATGAGCCACATGCATAAAATGATTATTACTCTCCACATAAGAATAGCTATCATTATTATTCTCATCACCATAATCATCAAATATAGGAGGCATATTGTAATCACAATAAATTTCCTCCTCAATATTAGGTGGACTGAAAATATCATATTCATCATTGTAATCATCATATATTGGAGGTTTGGTATCATCATAAGCAATAGAATAGCTATCTTCCAAAGGTGGGGAACTAAAAAGATCATTTTCATAAAAACTATCTTCCCTAAGCTTAGATGTTTCCATAGCATTAGCAATAATGGTGTTCAAAGAATTCATACTAATAACATTGCCATTAGCATGCAAATAAAGTTCCATAGGTTTTTAATTTTCTTTTCAGACCACTCAAGTTCTAACTTAGGAAAAATACTAAAAACTCTCTAATTTTTTTGTTATTTTCCATTAAGCCTAATTGGTGAAAACAAGAAACAAAAAGACAAGATTGCATAATCTAAAGGAAATAACTTCGAGCACTCACACGGTAGCATGTGAGTACCTTTTACCTTACCTCCACGGCAACGATGCTAGAAAAGACTTTTGATGGAGCTTGACGTGGAGGAAGGTAAAAGGACCAAAACCTCCCCGGCAACGGCGCCAGAAAAGAGCTTGATGTCTACGCACTTCTATTCTTGTAGACAGTTGTTGGGCCTCCAAGTGCGGAGGTTTGTAGAACAGCGACAAGTTTCCCTTAAGTGGATTACCCAAGGTTTATCGAACTCAGGGAGGAAGTGGTCAAAGGTATCCCTTTCAAGCAACCTTGCAATCAAGATACAAGAAGTCTCTTGTGTCCCCAACACACCCAATACACTTGTCAGGTGTATAGGTGCACTAGTTCGGCAAAGAGATAGTGAAATACAAGCGGTAACGGTGCCAGAAAATAGCTTGACGATGAGGTAAGACTAGAGGCAAAAGGATGGAAGCAAGCAAACATGCAACAGATCTAGATTAAAACGGTGTTTCAATTCTTAGAAACAAGGCCTAGGGATCATACTTTCAATAGTGAACACTCTCTCATATAAATATCCTATCTTAATGATACTACTCTTAACTACTCTCCGGTTTGACACTCTAATCCATGGTAGGGCTATAACAGCACACCTCAAAGTCCGCCTTCCCCAATCTAGATAACCCACACTATCTCCTTGAGCGCTAGATAGTTCCAACAAACACCATAATTTCATAGAGACATCCAACTCCAAATATAACTCATAACAAATATCCAATCTAGCCAAAGTGCCACACACGGTATGCCCGCTGTCACTTTCACACACGTGGGGAAAAGCATAGATCTATTAAAGCACAAAGAGTATTTATGTAGACTCAAGCCTAAGTGCCACCATGGCGTGCATGTTGTCACTTTCACACACATGGGGAGAGCAGAGATCTATTGAAGCACTTGAGTAGCAAGGTAGATCTACTAGATTACAAAGCTCCTGACCACAACATGATCACACATAGAGAGAGAGAGAGATGAACACATAGCTACCGGTAGAGCCCTTAGCCTCGAGGAAGAACTACTCCCTCCTCATCATGGGAATCAGCAACTGTGATGGAGATGGTGGTGGATATCGATGGAGATGGCTCCAGGGGCACTTCCCTGTCCCGGCAGGGTGCCCTGAATTTCCCCTTCGGTGGCGGCGGTGCTACAGAGGTTTTCGTGGATTTCTTCTGGATGATTTAGGGTTTTCTCCCCGGGGCTTCTTATAGGCACAGGAGGCAAGGTCGGTGGAGGTCCAGGGGGCCCACACCCCCTGTGGGCGCCTCCAGGGCTTGCTCGCGCCTAGTGGGGTGCGGACACCCTGTGGCCCCCCTCCGGCTCTGCTTCGTGGTTCTGTGTTGCTTCAGGAAAAATAATGACTTTGGCTTTTTTCTCGTCCAATTCCGAGAATATTGATTTTCTGCCTTTCTGGAACCAGAAACGGAAAAAAACTGGCAACTGGCACGGTGACAACTTATTAATAGGTTAGTTCAAGAAAAGATATAAAAACACCTCAAAGTGTAAACAAAGCAAAACAAAGTAGATACTAAACAAGCATGGAGCATCAAAAATTATTGATACGTTTTCAATGTATCACTCTTTCATAAATATTTTTGATAGGTTGAACACTCTTGAGACCAGTATTGCTGCTATGAATAGTTGTTATCACACGCTTAGGTCTTACCATGATTATGTTTCCATAAATTCTAAGCCTTCAAAGTGGTTTCCCACAATCAAAGTCTCAATAAACACTCCACTTTTTATGCTCGTTGTGATATCATGTTTGAATTCTGTCTCATGCCTAAAGATATTTATGATTCCATGAGTCTTTGGGGGATTATTGAAGGAGGAGAGTAAATATCTCTTACCAACAATGCCACTATATTACCCATTAGAATAGCTGAAGGTGTGTTTAAAAAAAATTCAGGGAAAATGGTGACTACTGATTATCTTGTTATTGAATGTGTAGGCAAGGGACAAATCACACTTGGAAGATCTCTACTGAAACACCTTGGGGCGGTGATAGATGTGGGAAAAGGTATCATGCATTTTGCTCCTCCGGTAAGCAATCATATCTTCCTTATGAAAAATAAAAAAGGTAAGAAAGGAACAAACAAGAAGGTTGCTTCTTCATTTGAAAATACTTGATTCTTCTTGCTTCTTATGTCTAACTTAAAGGCGTTAAAGAAAAGTACTTGTTGGGAGATAACCCAAGAGTTTCCTAGAGTCTTGGAAGTTATTACCTCAGTAATGACCTCTCCTTATCCTTTTTGTTTGCTTTTTGTGCCAAGAATGACCTCTAATGAGAGGGAAGTAAGATTTGGGAAGTTGTTGTCCCGAAACAGATTTGTTTCCTCCACAAAAATTATTATTGAGGAGTCTATGTAACTCGGATTGATCTCAAAATTTACGAATAAATCCCCCAGTATGTTATATAACTTTCGTTAGTTTAACACTTTTTGATTTGAGCAACAGAAGATGTTCGAAAAAATCGGTTTCTGCCTGCTGGTCTGTTTTGACAGATTTCTGCCATTATTTGCATTTGCTTCTTATTTATTCCTTTTTGAGTTCTTTTTGGGAAATTGAGCTTTTTGAAGGAGTTGCTACAGTATCTTGTGTTTTTAGTGAAAATCCTTGCTGTTCCAAAGCTTTTTAATAGGTATAATATCTTTTGAATAAACTAATGTTGCTAATGAAGATTGTGTGAAGTTTTGTATGAAGGAAAAATTTCAGGTGTAGAGAGAGAATGATGTAATGAGATGAAGAATGGACAAAAGTTCAAGCTTGGGGATTACACCATGGTGTCACTACAAGAAATATCCAAGAGGTACAAGAGTCAAAGCTTGGGGATGCCCAAGGCATCCCCTTCTTCATCAATAAAAAGCTCAGATCTGTCTAGACACTTCATTTTTATTGTCTCATGCACAGTTGTGTTGTTCTTGGAGCGTATTAGTTTTCGTTTGCTTTGCTTAGTTGTTTATTTTGCTTGAATAAAGTAGTTTCGACACCCGTTCTCGCTGTGTTGTTTTGCAAATAAGTTGCTTGGTGTTGGAAAGGAGTAGTAAGTTCTTACTTGAAGTGTAAGAGGAGCTTGCATTGACTGTGACTTAGACTTTAGCATGAAATTCTAGGTGTTTTTTTGACCTTATGCTTAGTGATTACTGATGTAGCATGTCTTTTTCCAAACAATTGGTATTGCTTAGTGTGCCTTGAAGAAATTATGCGTTGTTTTAGCATGCAAAAGCATAGTATTATGGTATTCTCCTTTGATGCTTTGTTTGGGTTGACTTGGCACATGCTCACACCATGTCATGACTCTCACAAGTCACCATTAGCCTCTATGATCATTTAGTCATTGGCTTGTAGTACCACTCTATGCTTTGATTAGTAATGTTTTGTCGCTCTGCATGATTATGGCCATTATTGCTCTCTTAGTTGGTTGCTCCCAGTCTTTTGCTAGCCTCCACTTGTATGAGTAAGCTCTACTCATGCTTACACCTCCCAAGAAACCAAGTTTTTCTAAAGTGTCCACAATAAACTCCTATGCATGGTGTGTTACACCATTCCAAGTATATTCTTGTTTTCAGCTATCTTCCAATTAAAAACTATTTTGTTATGTGAAAACTTAGTGATTAAAGCCCTCACAAACTTGATGGCACACTTTATATTCTTTGCCCCTAATAAACTTGAACCATTGTGGCGCTATGTTGTATATGCTTGCACTTATAAGTTGGAATTAGCAGAACCGTGATGTCACGGGGAACGTTTTCAACATTACACTTGTACTTTGTACTCAGTTGATATCATGATCTTTTGTCTGTGGATGTCACCGGTGTGAAATAAAAAGGGAACTTGTAAGTCCATGGAGTTTGTATTCTGTGTTAGAGAAACGCTTGGGCTGCTAGCCTAAGCCATGCCTAATCATGGTGGAAACTTGCAACATCACCATAGTGAGCTATCTATGAAGCATACTCAATAAAAAGTTATGCATATAGTAAATAAAAAGATCGTTGAGATGATCATTGTATGCTTGCCTTGTTATTTTGGTTATGGGAAAGCTCATGTACCAAGTGCAAGGGGTACCCCGTTGGCGGTTCTCAATGATATGCAAATACTTACAATGACAAGAACTCCTGAAGTTGAGTAGCATGAGGTGTGGCCCTCATATTCAAGGGACTTGAGATTGCCAACTTATACTTCGTCAAGCATATACTCCCTAGTTTGTTCACTTTAACCTTAATCACTTCAAGATGCTTATGATAGGGGCAATGAGGGCTGAAAGCTAACAAGTACCATAATTTTTGGAAGATCTTTTTGAAACTTGAAATCCCTGCTTCCTTTACAAAAAGGCCTTTTTTCCACCACTATTGAGTATCCACCTTCTACCTTTAGGCACCATTAAGAGAGCATAGTTGTCATTCTGTGTGCACTGTTCCAAAGCTTATTGATTGATGCATATTGTGATATTACTTGTTCCTGTGCTATTTGTTTCTAGTCACCCTTGTGAACTTTGAAGGTGTCCTATGCATCTATATTGCTACTCTACGAGGGACAAGCTGATTGCCACTATGCTATGTTTTCTGTATGTGAAACAAACAAACGTTTTTCAATGCATGTTATTCATGATCCTTGTTTGTAGCCTTTTATGTTGCATGCATGGTTACTATGTCCTATTGTTAGAACTCCATTTTTTCATGCACATGTTTAGAGTTCTTTGATCCCAGCTTTCAATGCTTGCAATTGGTTGGATCTTTATTCTGAGGGTGCATGCCACCTCAAAAATTATTATTTTTATCACTTGCCTACTCAAGGACGAGCAGGAGTTAAGCTTGGGGATGCTTGATACGTCGGAAACGTATCTATAATTTTTTATGTTCCATGCTTGTTAGTATCTACTTTGCTTTGTCTACACTATGAGGTGCTTTTTACATGTTTTCTGGTACTAACCTATTAACAAGTTTCCACAATGCCAGTTGCCTGTTTTCTGCTGTTTTTGGTTTCAGAAAATCTAGTAAAGAAATATTCTCGGAATTGGACGGGACAAACGTCAAAGTAAATTACTTTCTATGGGGAACAAAAAGTCTATATGGGAGACGAAGGGGCAAGCCAGGGCGCCCGGCCCCCCCCCCCCCCCTAGGCGCGGGTGGGCCCTGCCACACACCTAGGCAGGGTGTGGGGCCCCTGGCCACCGCCTCGGCCTCCCCCTTCGCCTATAAGAAGCCTCCGATGCAGAAACTCTAAGCATCCTATTAAATCTCCACGAAACAGTCGGTAGCCGCCGCCACCATCGTCCCTAGATCGGGGGGATCTGAAGTTCTTCCTATAGGGTTTCGTAGCATGGAAAACAAAAAATTTCTATCTCATACAAACAAATAAGCCAAGATCTATCTACTAGATTGTAGCAACGAGTCGATGGAATAAGTTACCCTCGAAGATTCCAAAGTGTTTAACGAGAGCAGATTCTCGTGGGTGATGTAGTCGTACTCTTCCCGATCTCAAGATCGCGTAGACGATCCTTCCGGCTGCGTTAAGTGGCTCCCTTGATCGGTCACGTTCGGATCGACGAAGACCTTCCTCTCCCTTGTTCCAGCAGGCATCGGAGGTTGTAGCACTCTCCTCGTGATTCCGGCAGCACAACAGCATGGTACCGGAAGTAGAGGGGAGATCTCGCAGGGCTTCGCCTTAAACCGGAGCGAGTATGGTGGAGTATGAGAGAGCTCCTCGGCGATCTAGGGTTTAGACACACCAAGGAGGAAGTGCTAGAGCCGGTGGCTAGGGTTCCGGGGACTCCCAAGTCGGCGGCTAGGGCAAAACCCTAAGGGGCGGCGGCGGCTATGGTGGGCTGCAGCTTCTAGGGTTTGAGGTGAGGGACTTGTGTGCTCTAGGAGGGAGCCCTGCCCCTCCTTATATAGGTGGAGGGGCCGGCGGCCAAGGGGAGGGAGCGGAGTCCCTCCCCAACTCGGCTTGTAGGTGGCGCCGCCGGTTGGAGGAGGGATTCCCTCCCCAACTTGGTTTCCCACTTCCTCCTCTTTTCCTCTTTCCAAATTTAGCCGTTTGACTTTTCAATTTAGCTATTTGACTTTTCAAACTAGGATTCAATTTAATCCTTCATTTGGAACAGCGATGACACTTAGTACATGATGCAATCATTCCAACTTGCAATGACACATTCATGTACCCCTTCCCCTCCGGAGTGCCGGACATTCCGGAACCTTCTAGAACATTCCCGATGAAAACACCGGAATCATTCCCCAACTCCGAAACGGGACTTTCCTTATATGAATCTTATTCTCCGGACCATTCTGGATCACCTCGTGATATCTCGGATCCCATCCGAGACTCCGAAAAACATTCGGTCTCTTTCTCATAATACCATAACTACTCAAACAACGTCGAATCCTTAAGTGTGTCTCCCTACGGTTCGTGAATTATGCGGACATGATCGAGACACTTCTCCGAACAATAACCAATAGAGGAATCTGGAAATTCATATGGCTCCCACATATTTATATGATTACTTTGCGATCGAATGAACCACTTACATACGATACCAATTTCTCTTTGTCTCACGATAGTTTACTTATCCGAGGTTATGGCCCCCTTCTTTTTAGCTTCTTGGCCAGCTTCTTCCAGAATCTACCCTCGACCAGCTTCTCTCAGAATCTCATCTGTCAAAATCGTTCATACTTTTAAATTGACATTGAAACTACTAGTTAAAAAGTTTGAACGAATTTTGAAGATGAGATTCTTAGAGAAGCTGGTCGAGGGTAGCTTTTGGGAGAAGCTGGCCAAGAAGCTGTAAAGAAGGGGGCCTATGATCGTCGGTATCTCTGCATACCTAGTTCAACCTCGTTACCGATAAGTACTCTTTTCTTGTTCCCGTGATATGTGATCCCTTGTGAGCCAGTCACATGCTTGCAAGCTAATTGGATGACATTCCACCGAGAGGGCCCAGAGTATATCTATCCGTCATATGGATGGACAAATCCCACTCTTGATCCATGTGTTTCAACCAATACTTTCCGAACACTCAATGCCACCTTTATAGCCACCCAGTTACGGTGTGGTGTTTGATGTCATCAAAGCATCCATCCGGTAAAGGTGATATGCATGATCTCATGGTCGAAGGAATTAGGTTACTATGTATCGGAAAGCATATAGCAATTGAACTATTGAAATGACTTGATCTTTATGCTACGCTTATCTATAGGAGTATGTCCACCATATCATTCTCCTAACGATATGATCTTGTTGTTGATAACATCTCAATGTTCATGATAGGGAAACCACAATCATTTATCAACCAACAAGCTAGTGATGTATAGAGGCTATACTAGGGACTTCAAATTAAGTTTACAAATCACACAAGTATCAATGTTTCCTTGTTAATACTATTATAGCATGAATGTAAACATTTATCATAAACACAAAGATATAATAATAACTACATTTATTATTGCCTCTAGGGCATATCTCCAACAGTCTCCCACTTGCACTAGATTCATCTAATCTAGATTACATGGTAATATACCGAACACCCATGGCAGTTTGGTGTTGGTCATGTTTTGCCCTCGGGAGAGGTTTAGTCAACGGATCCGCCACATTCAGATCTGTGTGTACTTTGCAAATCTTTATATCCCCATCTTGGATATGTTCTCAAATAGCGTGAAAACGCAGCTTGATGTGCTTCAGCTTCTTGTGTGACCTTGGTTCTTGCACATTGGCTATGGCGCCCATGTTATCACAGTAGATAGACATGGGGTCCAGCGCACTAGGAACAACACACCAGTAATGAACTCTTTCATCCATATCGCTTCTTGTGAAGCCTCCAAGCATGTATTCCGATTAGGTTGAAGATCTCGCCACAACACTTTGTTTTGCACTCCTCCAGCTAATCGCTGCACCATTCAAAATAAATACGTATCCATATTGTGATTTAGAATCATCCGGATCGGTGTTCCAACTAGCATCGGTAACCATTAACAACGAGTTGTTCATCACCTCCATATGAAAGAACCATATCCTTAGTTCTTCTCAAGTACTTAAGGATGTTTTGACCATTGTCCAATGATCCACTCGATCACTTTGATATCTGCTAGTTAAACTAACAAAGATATGCAATGTCGGGTCTAGTACATAGCATGGCATACATTAGAGATCCTATGGCTGAGGCATAGGAGTCTTACTCATCCTTTCTATCTTCTCGCCGATGTCGGACTTTGAGTTTTACTCAAGGTCGATTAGGCAACATGGGCAAGAACCCTTTCTTGCTATCTTCCATTCCAAACCTCTTTAGAACTTTGTCCAAATATGTACTCTGTGACAATGATATTTGGCGTTTCGATCTATCTCTATAAATCTTTATGCCTAATATGTAAGATGCTTCGACAAGATCCTTCATTGAAAAACTATTATTCAAATATTCCTTGACACTATTAAGAAGGTATACATCATTCCCAATCAACAATATGTCATCCACATATAGTATTAAGAATGCTACAGAGCTCCCACTCACTTTCTTGTAAATACAAGCTTCTCCATAAGTTTGTATAAAACCAAAACTTTTGATCACCTTATCAAAACGTTGATTCCAACTTCGGGATGCTTGCTTCAATCGATAGATGGACCGTTGAAGTTTACATACCTTGTTAGCATCTTTAGGATCGACAAAACCTTTGGGTTGCATCATATACAACTCTTCATCAATGTCTCCATTGAGGAATGCTGTTTTGACATCCATCTGCCATATCTCATAATCGTAATATGCAGCGATTGCTAACATTATCCTCACAGACTTTAGCTTCGCTACTGGTGAGAGAGTCTCATCGTAGTCAACTCCTTGAATTTGTCGAAACCCTTTTGCGACAAGTCGAGCTTTATAGACGGTAACATTACCATCTGCATCTGTTTTCTTCTTGAAAATCCATTTGTTCTTGATGACCTTCGCCATCCGTAAGTCCACCAAAGTCCATACTTGGTTTTCGTACATGGATCCAATCTCGATTTCATGGCTTCTTGCCATTTATTGGAACTGGCTCATCATCGCTTCCTCATATGTCTCGGGGTCATCGTGTTGTCCACCAACATGACACTCATAACGGATCATACCAACTGGAGTGGTACGAGTTCTCGCTGACCTGCGAGGCTCAGAGCAACTTCAACCGAAGTTTCATGATCACCATCATTAGCTTCCTCTCTAATTGGTGCAGGCACCACAGGAACTTCTTCCGGCGCTGCGCTACTCGCAATTTCGAGAGAAGGTTCGACAACCTCGTCGAGTTCTACTTTCCTTCCAGTCACTTTTTTCGAGAGAAATTCCTTCTCTAGAAAGGATCCATTCTTGGCAACGAAGATTTTGCCTTCGGATCTATGATAGAAGGTATACCCAATAGTTTCCTTTGGGTATCCTATGAAGACGCATTTTTTCGCTTTGGGTTCACACTTGTCCGGCTGTAACTTCTTTACATAGGCTTCGCAACCCCAAACTTTAGAAACGACAATTTAGGTTTCTTCCCAAACCATAATTCATATGGTGTCATTTCAACGGATTTAGATGGTGCCCTATTTAAAGTGAATGCGGCTGTTTCTAATGCATAACCCCAAAATGATAGCGGTAAATCTGTAAGTGACATCATAGAACGAACCATATCTAAGAGAGTTCGATTACGACGTTCGGACACACCATTACGTTGTGGTGTTCCCGGCGGTGTCAACTGTGAAAGTATTCCGCATTTCTTCAAATGCTCGCCAAACTTGTAACTTAGATATTCACCTCCATGATCAGAACGTAGAAATTTAATCTTCTTGTTACGTTGATTCTCTACCTCACTTTGAAACTCCTTAAACTTCTCGAAAGTTTCGGACTTATGTTTCATGAAATAGATATACCCATATCTACTCAAATCATCCGTGAAGGTAAGAACATAACGATAACCACCGCGCGATGCTACACTCATTGGACCACATACATCGGTATGTATGATTTCCAATAAGTCCGTAGCTCGCTCCATCGTACTAGAAAATGGAGTCTTAGTCATTTTACCCATCAGACATGCTTCGCATCTATCAAGTGATTCAAGAAGTCCATCGGAATGGAGTTTCTTCATACGCTTCACTCCAATGTGACCAAGACGACAGTGCCACATATAGGTCGAGTTATCGCTTGATTTCAACCGTTTAGCCTCAATGTTATTAATATGTGTATTTCCACTATCGAGATTCAATAAGAATAGACCATCTATCAAAGGTGCATGTGCATAAAACATATTACTCATATAAATCGAACAACCATTATTCTCTGACTTAAACAAGTAACCGTCTTGCAATAAACAAGATCCAGATATAATGTTCATGCTCAACGCAGGCACCAAATAACAATTATTTAAGTATAAAACTAATCCCTATGGTAGATGAAGGGGTAGCGTGCCGACCGCGATCACATCAACCTTTGATCCGTTTCCCACGCGCATCGTCACCTCGTTCTTCGCTAGCTTCCGTTTATTCTGCAAGGCTTTTGTTTGAGTTACAAATATGAGCAACCGAACCGGTATCAAATACCTGTGCACTACTACAGTACTAGTGAGATACACATCAATAACATGTATATCGGATATACCTTTCTTCTTGATGTTGCCGTTCTTCAAATCCGCCAAGTACTTTGGGCAATTCCGCTTCGATGACCTTCTCCCTTGCGGTAAAAGCACTCGATGTCGGGCTTAGGTCCAGCCTTGGTATTCTTCATGGCGTGGTAACTTTCTTACCACCCTTCTTGAAGTGTCCTTCCGCTTAGACTTGCCTTTCTTGAATTTGGTGGTCTTATTGACCAACAACACTTGGTGCTCTTTCTTGATCTCCACTTCTGCAGACTTTAACATAGCAAACAGTTCTGGCAACTGCTTGTTCATGTTCTGCATGTTGTACTTCATCACAAAGTTCTTGTAACTTGGTGGTAGTGATTGGAGGACACGGTAAATCCCCAAGGCATTAGGAATCACTATACCCAAGCTTTGAAGTTTGTTTGCGTGCCCAGATATCTTAAGCACATGCTCACCGTGAGCTGCCCTCTTCCATCTTGCAGTTAAAGAACTTTTCAGAAGCCTCATAACTTTCAATTGCCGCATGAGTCTCAAAGATCAATTTGAGATCCTCGACAATATCATATGGGTCTGAATTCTCAAACCTTTTCTGAAGCTCTTATTCCAAACCATACAAGATAGCACCTTGAACTATGGAGTCTTGATTCTTAGGCGAGGTAAACATTCTTTACTTCATCGGAAGCATCATTGTGGTCAGTCACCAATGGTGCATCCAGCACATAGGTCGACATTACCGGTGTGAGGACAATCCTCAAATGCGGAACCAATCCATGAAGTTGCTTCCATTGTTTTTCAACTTTTCTTTCTCTAGGAACGCATTAAAATTGATGGTAGGGGCTGCCATTGATCTACAACATATTTGCAATAGTTTAGACTAAGTTTATGACAAATTGAGTTCAAATTAATAATAAAGTTAATCTAGGTGAACTCCCACTCAAAACAACATCCCTCACATTGTTTTAGTGATCACATGAACCAAATCCACTACATCAACACCGATCATCACGAGAGTTGATATAGTTTCAATGGCGAACAATCGTCATGTTCATCATATCTATTATATGATTCATGCTTTACCTTTCGGTGATCCGTGTTCCGAGACCATGTCTGTACATGCTAGGCTCGTCAAGATCAAACCTTAGTTTCCGCATGAGCAAATCTGGCTTGCTCACGTTGTATACACTTGCAGAATCTAACACACCCGATCATCACGTGGTGCTTCGAAACAACAAGCTTTAGCAACGGTGCTAACTAAGGGTGAACACTTTATGACTTGAAATTCATGTGCATGAGGGATCATCTTATAATGCTACCGTCATCTACTAAGCAATACAAGATGCATAAAGGATTAATATCACATGCAATTCAAAATATGTGATATGATATGGCCTTTCTTCTTTGTGCTTCCAATCTCCATCTTCAAGCACGAACATGATCTCCATCATCACCGGCATTGCATCAAGGTCAATGACGCTTCTCCATGGTTGTCGTCCACCGGCTTCAACTATTACAACTACTTTGAATAGACACGCGGGTCTTAACATAAATTAAAGACAACCATATGGCTCCTGCCGGTTGCCAACTTACAATAAGGAACATTGCATACATCGAATATAATCACAATCATGGCCATATCACATCACTGCACACCCCTGCAAAACAAAGTTAGACGCCTCTACTTTCTTTGCATGTTTTACGTGGCTTGGGGCTTTCAATAAGTGTCGTTCTAACTTACGAACACGAACCACAACATTGATACTAGTATTGTTAATCACCCGTTGTAAATTGGATCTTAACTATGCTAGGAGAAAGCAGCACCATAAAGCCACTTATGCAATACAAGTTGCATGTCAAGCGTGGAGCAAGTCTCATGAACGATGTCATGTAAGGTTAGCCCGGGCCGCTTCATCCCAACATACCGCAAGATGCAAAGTACACAAGAAGCAATCGACAATAAAAGCATCAACGCCCACAATGACCATTGTGTTCTACTCGTGCAACAGATCTACATATAGACACGGCTCTGATAACACTGTAGGGTTTCGTAGCATGGGAAACAAAAATTTTCTATTGCATACAAACAAACAAGCCAAGATCTATCTACTAGATTGTAGCAACGAGTCGATGGAATAACTTACCCTCGAATTTTCCAAAGTGTTTAACGAGAGCGGATTCTCGTGGGTGATGTAGTCGTACTCTTCCCGATCTCAAGATCGCGTGAGCGATCCTTCCAAGGCGCTGCGTTCCGGCGCTCCTGATCGGTCACACGTTCGGTGACGAAGACCTTCCTCTCCCTTGTTCCAGTAGGCAGCGGAGGTTGTAGCACTCTCCTCGTGATTCCGGCAGCACAACGGCGTGGTACCGGAAGTAGAGGGGAGATCTCGCAGGGCTTCGCCTTAAGCCGGAGCGAGTATGGTGGAGTATGAGAGAGATCCTCGGCTGTGGCATCCCGCAAAACCACTACTAGAAAATCGCGTTGAATTTGTGCATTGCATCGTCATCATCATGCATTGTTTGCATAAAACTATTTCGAAAACCCCGATTTGTTTTCCAAACGCCCTATCTTATTCAAACACCGAAAAATCTGGTCGGAATATTTTGTTTTGCCGATTTCGGTTTGCAAAACGTTGTTTGAAATAAATAAAATATTACATTAATTTTGGAGG
Organism: Avena longiglumis; assembly: GCA_030063025.1. Taxonomy (NCBI): domain Eukaryota; kingdom Viridiplantae; phylum Streptophyta; class Magnoliopsida; order Poales; family Poaceae; genus Avena; species Avena longiglumis. Next base: position 484,678,580 of record CP125978.1, on the reverse strand, counting down.
CGATCGAGCGGTCCAACCGAACGACCGCCCAGATTTACAAACGGTCCACCTACCGCCACCTAAATCCTAGAGTTACCCAATCTAATCTACCCCCCACCTTGGCCACATCACTCCCACCTATCAACACCCGCCACCTCACCCACTCCTCTCCTTCCAACCAATCGATCCTCCTCTCCTCTCACCCGTCAACCCACACGCCCACGCGCTTAACCACCCCAACCCCACACCCAGACGCAGCAACCCCACGCACCCAGTCACCTGACCGAGGCACCCCAGCCCACCCCAGAGCCCCAACCGACCGACCCCACCTTCCTTCCTCCCTCCCCTCTGCCTCTCCCCAAGCCACCAGCGCCTCCTCCTCGCCAGGTGCAGCCCGCCCTCGAGTTCACCCGCCGTCAGCAGCTCCTCCGTCGCCTCCACCTCCTCCTCTCTGCTCTCTGCCCGGCGCCCTCATCCCCTCCTCGCTCGCCGCCAGCGCCTCGCCGCCTCAGCCGTCCACAACCGCGCATCTCCCGCCCAGCAGCTGACGGATCCCGCCCGCCTCTCCCCTTCTTTCTTCCGGCCTTGAGCCTCAAGCTCGTCTGCGCCCGGCCGAGCTGCCCTCTTCCGTCCCGTCGCCCTTCTGCCCGCCGCCTCCTCTCCTGGGCCTCGCGTCGCCGCCCTCTTCCCGGCTTCAGCATGGCCCTGCCCCGGCGACCTCCGTTCCTGCCCGCGAGTTCGCCCCAAGCCGTCTCCCCGGCTCCGCCAGCGCCGCCCCCGAGCGCCCGCGGACCGCCTCTCCCGCACCCAGCTTCGCCCCCAAGCCCGGTGCCTTTCCCCGACTTGCCCCGTCGCCATGGCCCTCCACCCCGCGGCTGCGCCCTCTCCCCAGAGGCACGCGACGCCGCCAACTCCGCTGTGCCTCCCGTCTTTGCCTCGGGCTCTCGCGTCGGCTTCTTTGCAGAGGTCGTCCACCAGCGTCGGGCCTCCTCACGGTCGGCCTCCTTCCGCCGTGGAGCTCTCGCCTGCCGAACCTCCACCGCAGGGCCCTGTCTATCGTGACCCAGCCTCTGTACCAGGACGGAGGTTGCTGTGCTGGTGGCATCCAGATACTAGGTTATGGTTGTGGAGAAGTGGCTTTTCCATGGGGTGTTTCGGTTCATCCGTCGCAGCTGGGTAACGTTGTTCCAGAGGCAGACCGAACCGAGGATCTCCCCAAGATCGCCATCAAACAAGTTCCCCATCGACAACAAGACCGCCACATGAACTCCTTCACGGACCCGAGGATCCGAAGGCCTTCTTTCCGGATCCGGAGGCCAGCCCTCGGCGCGTCAACCGCTTCGGGACGCCATGACCGTCGCCGGCGACCCGACGATCATGGATGCGACATGATCATCCGGGACGCCAAGGTTGCCACGAACGATCCCGCGTTAACACCGCTTCGATGGCGGGCCCGATAAGACCCTCGCACGGCAAGATCGACCGTGGGACCCGACAAGATCTGCATCCACAAGAACGCCTGACCGAGAAAACCGTCGCCCGACGCCAACCAAGCCCCGCTCCCGGTTGCGCCAAGACCTACCTCGATCCGAGACCCTAACCGAGTCCGAGAACGATCCGTGAACCCGACCCCGAGACCCGACCGAACCCGGCACCCAAGTTCGTGAACCCTAATGTGTGAACCCTTCCCGCAAACCCTATTTTATAACATGATATCAACTTGTTGCACATTTACTTGTCTTGCATGCATTCATTCATGTGGTTTGGGGGCCTTCCGCCGATTCACCTAAAAATTAAATATGGAGCCCATATGCGGGCAAATCTAGTCTCATATCGGCCTCATTTAAACTTGTGTAGCGAACCAGTATCTTGCCTTGTTAAACAACATTTAAATTGCGGGGTTCTAAACAACTTGAACTGTTTAAATAATGTCGGGACCCCGGTTCCGCTTAATATTGACCTAATTGCATCGCTTTGCCATGCCATCCATCATGCATGCATCATGCCGATCTTCTCGTTTTATTAAATATTGCATCCGGTGTTTCTTCTAGTGATTTGGTTCTTCGGATAAGGCCGTTGAGTTGATGTGAGCTTCGCCCGATCTTCGGGAAAACCTTCGACAATGTTTTCAAAGAGCATCTCCCTCTTTCTACCTATCTTACTTTTATAGTATTTACTTCCCTCTGTTGATCTATTGCTATACGTTGCGATGCTTTAGTTTCGTACTGTGATATTCCTGCAGCCCTATATTGCCTTGGACACACCCTATTACTGTTGTTTGGTAGATAGTTGGACTTGGCGTCGTAGTTGCTTGCTTAAGTGCTGATGTGTGTCATATGCCACAGATTGTTGATGTAATGCCGCATGTTGATGTTGGAGATGATTCTAGCTTTACTTATCGTCACTTTAAATTCTGTTTAACAACTAAAATTGAATAAGCGAGGCATCGGTGGGTGATAGATAATATTTGGTTTCGAACGCCACTTGTGTCCGTAAGACCCCGAGTACTTGATACATTCCTTGATTTATCGCTATCCACATCCGGAGGTATATGGGACCCCAGGCGAGCTTGATTCATTCTTATTTCTTGGGGCCACAAACTAGTTTGAGGTTTTATTTACGATCCTGCATTTATGCCATGCTTCTTCGCTTTAATTACGATTGTGCGAGTCTTATCTTTGTCTTGTTAGGATCGGGACACGATTCCGCGGTGTCGACAAGCCCGTTTGGGGTTCCCGATCGTTCACACCGTATACCCAAGACCTTGAGGCCGTCTCGAGCTTGCTTACTCGTATGGATTCTACTAAGGGTGGCCCCTGAAATATTTCTGAATCCTGTGATTGTTCAATCGTGAAAGCCTCGTTGGGTTTTGATTTGGTTTTAGAGGTTGATCGAGCGTGTGTTGCTATTGGTGCACCCGGCGGGTAAAACTTTTCAAAGCCGTGTCGCGGATATGGACGACTTGGAGCAGATATCTCGATCATAGACAAGCATAACTAAAGTTCTGCTATAAATTTGACTTATAATGACTAGTAATCAGCTCCACTACAACGGAATGGCTAATTAATCGCCCACAATTGCTTGTTTGGCTTGTCGCCATGCGACAATTGTACTGACTAGTAAGTATTGCAACTTCTAGCGAAATGGCTGAATAAAAGTAACAACAACTGCTGGGTTTTGGGTTTATCTCATGCTATCTGTATCTGATTAGTAATTGCTGCAACTACAACGGAATGGTTAACTAAAAGTGCCCATTGTTTACTTTATCAGGACGATTATCTAAACCGACTAGTAAAGTGCCGCAACTATAATCGAATAAGTAAAAGCGCCAACCGTGTGAGTTCCTCGGTTGACTTCCTCGTTTGGTCTCGAGGGGAAATATCGGGATGGGTTTGTTTGGTGTTAGCTTCAGGTTGGATCCGTTAGGTCATTCTCATCCTCTACGATATCCGCCAGCTTGTATCGAGTCTCTATAGGTTGTTTAGTGCATCTCGCCGCTCGATCCACCATACCTATGTAGGCGAGGACCGCCGAATTCTAGCCTCGCTGTCTTGGCCTCGATCGACGCTCCTTCTTTGTTTTCTTTGCCCTTTGTCGGCACCCTTTTGTTAAGCAGGTTTTGAGATCGACGCCGTTAGCGTGGTTACCCTTCCGCTTGGCCGGGCAGGGTTATGGACGCCATTGGTTATTCTTGAGGCTCTTAGCCCCATTTGCATCTTGTCCGTGGTTTGGGCACTATCGTTTTCAAGGTGATTTGGATCTTGTATATTATATCGTATTCTTGACTCTTTGAGTCATGTTATATATCTCATCATGGGTCCCATCGAGGACTGTTGTGTAATGTTATTACCGCTTTCCACCCGCGAAAGTGCTGGTGGCACCTTTGAATCGCTTCTATGCGGGTTTGGCGAATTTTGCTAAAACTTGCATAGGACCGATTCTGAGGGTGTTCAGAGTGGTATCGAGCTCGGATTGCGATACCCACAAGTCCAGCCTGTAGGATAACCTAGCTAACGGCCGAAGTAGAGTGTCAAAACTATTTCGCAAAATCGGTTGGATAGCTCTGATTAGGTCTGATTTTACTCCTTACCCCTCTGCTGATCCCCTCTTACCTCTACGTGTTTTGAATCCGCTCTCTTCTCTTTCTTCGAGTCCAGGATTTCTCGTGGTTGGGTTTTCGTCGTACCTTCAGGGTTTCGTTTTCTCCCTTTTGTAACGGAGGTGCTACGGTCATCAATCTGCAATTTGTCTATTGTGCCCTTCCTCCAATCTTTTTGTCCTTGACCTCTTTATCCGTATGTGTTCCTTGCTGGATATCAGTGTCGTTGAAAAACATATGAGAGGGACGAGCTTTGGTGAAGTTGGGGGTTAACCTTGAGCATGTGTTGTTCATGCCAATGGAACCATCGCGGAACCTAATCATTGTGTCTTTCAAACGATTTCTGCTGGCAGCATTCCTTTGTTCCGGATACCACCTATGAAAACCTTCAGTCTATATCTCGAGAGTTGAGTTGCCTGATTCTACTACCCATGTATAGAGTTGATAGTTGGGTCCGGGATGGACTGATCACCCTACCCGACTCTTACTGTTCGCTCTGTACATCGAACTGGTGGATCAATGTAACTTTTCCCTCTTCTAATGGAAGTTAGAGGTGGTCTTATCGTTTGATGCCTCTAGCTTCGTCCTTTGTTTCTCCGGAGTGATCTCTCGACGATCAGGAACAACGAACCATTGTTGGTGGTGTCGCCGATTTCAAGATGAAGAAGGAACTCTTGTTAGTGGTGTCGCGAGGATCTACACGAAGCGCGAAGGATCAGACCGCCGACCTTCCTTCCGGTACCATGAGGCGGATCTCGAGGGCGAGATCCATTGTTAGTGGTGTCGAATTGTGGCATCCCGCAAAACCACTACTAGAAAATCGCGTTGAATTTGTGCATTGCATCGTCATCATCATGCATTGTTTGCATAAAACTATTTCGAAAACCCCGATTTGTTTTCCAAACGCCCTATCTTATTCAAACACCGAAAATCTGGGTCGCCGGAATATTTTGTTTTGCCGATTTCGGTTTGCAAAAACGTTGTTTGAAATAAATAAAATATTACATTAATTTTGGGCGGGGCAGTCGAACGGTCCGAACCGACCGAACGACCGCCCCAGATTTACAAACGGTCCACCTACCTGCCACCTAAATCCTAGAGTTACCCAATCTAATCTACCCCACCCCTTGGCCACATCACTCCCACCTATCAACACCCGCCACCTCACCCACTCCTCTCCTTCCAACCAATCAGATCACTCCCTCTCCTCTCACCGGTCAACCCCACACGCCACACGCGCTTAACCAACCCCACACCCAGACGACACGCAGAACCCCCACGCACCTGGGCCACCTCGACCATGGGCCAACCCCCTACTGGCCCACCCCGCAGGCCCCAACCGACCGACCCCCACCTTCCTTCCTCCCCTGCCCCCGCCTCTCCCCAAGCCACCAGCCTCCCTCCTCGCTGCAGCCCCCCGCCCTCGAGTTCACCCCTTGGTCGCCGACAGCTCGCCTCCACAACCTCCTCCTCCTGCTGCACAGCCCGCCCTCCACCCCTCCTCTCCGAGAGCTCGCCAGCGCCTGTCGCGCCTCATCCGCCATCAGATCCCCGCCCGCCTCGACGGATCCTGCCCGCCTCCCTTCTTCTTCCGCCTTGGCGCTGAGCCTGCCTCGCCAGCCCGAGCCGCCCGCTCTTCCGTCCCTCGCCCGCCAGGCCCGCCGCCTCTCCTCCACGGGCTCGCGGCCCCTCTTCCCGAGCTCGCTGGCCCAGCTGCCCGCCCGGCGACCTCCGTGCCTCGCGAGTTGGCTCCGCCTCTTGCCGCCTCCCGCCCGCCAGCGCCTGAGCTCATGACCGCCTCCCGCACCTGGCAAGCCCGTGCCTTCCCGACCTGCCCTGCCGCCATGGCCTCCACCTGCGTCGCGCCCTCTCCCGCAGGGCACGCGACGCCGCCAACTCCCGCGGTGCCTCCGATGCCGTGGCCGCCTCCCGGCTCGCTGCTGCAGAGGTCGCCCACCAGCTGCCGGGCCTCTCGCCGTCGGCCTCCTTCCGCCGGAGCTCCTCGCTGGCTGCCGAACCTCCACCGTAGGCTCATCTATCGTGACCCAGCCTCCATGCTCAGACGGAGGTTGTCAGGCCGTGGCATCCAGATACTAGGTTATGGTTGTGGAGAAGTGGCTTTTCCATGGGGTGTTTCGGTTCATCCGTCGCAGCTGGGTAACGTTGTTCCAGAGGCAGACCGAACCGAGGATCTCCCCAAGATCGCCATCAAACAAGTTCCCCATCGACAACAAGACCGCCACATGAACTCCTTCACGGACCCGAGGATCCGAAGGCCTTCTTTCCGGATCCGGAGACCGAGCCCTCGGCGCGTCAAGCACTGCTTCCCGGACGCCATGACCGTCGGCACGACCCGACGACCGCGGATGCGACATGATCATCCCCAGGACGCCAAGGTTGCCACGAGAACGATCCCGCACGTTAACACCGACTCGATGGCGCGGGCCCGACAAGACCCTCGCACCGGCAAGATCGACCCCGTGGGACCCGACAAGATCTGCATCCGACAAGAACGCCCCGACCGAGAAAACCGATGCGCCCCCGACGCCAACCAAGCCCTGCTCCCCGGTTGCGCCAAGACCTACCTCGATCCGAGACCCTAACCCCGGAGTCCGAGAACGATCCGTGAACCCCGACCCGACCCGACCCAACCCTGCACCCAAGTTCGTCGAACCCTAATGTGTGAACCCCTTCCCGCAAACCCTATTTTATAACATGATATCAACTTGTTGCACATTTACTTGTCTTGCATGCATTCATTCATGTGGTTTGGGGGCCTTCCGCCGATTCACCTAAAAATTAAATATGGAGCCCATATGCGGGCAAATCTAGTCTCATATCGGCCTCATTTAAACTTGTGTAGTAACCCAGTATTACATTCTTGCCTTGTTAAACAACATTTAAATTGCGGGGTTCTAAACAACTTGAACTGTTTAAATAATGTCGGGACCGGTTCCGCTTAATATTGACCTAATTGCATCGCACCTTTGCCATGCCATCCATCATGCATGCATCATGCCGATCTTCCGCCGCTTTATTAAATATTGCATCCGTGTTTCTTCTAGTGATTTGGTTCTTCGCGATAAGGCCGTTGAGTTGATGTGAGCTTCGCCGATCTTCGGGAAAACCTTCGACAATGTTTTCAAAGAGCATCTCCTCTTTCTACCTATCTTACTTTTATAGTATTTACTTCCTCCTGTTGATCTATTGCTATCCGTGTTGCGATGCTTTAGTTTCGACTGTGATATTCCCTGCAGCCCTATATTGCCTTGGACACACCCTATTACCGTTGTTTGGTAGATAGTTGGACTTATGCCGAGTTGCTTGCTTAAGTCTTGATGTGTGTCGTCATATGCCATGCTTGTTGATGTAATGCCGCATGTTGATGTTGGAGATGATTCTAGCTTTACTTATCGTCACTTTAAATTCTGTTTAACAACTAAAATTGAATAAGGAGGCATCGTGGGTGATAGATAATATTTGGTTTCAACGCCCACTTGTGTCCCGTAAGACCCCGAGTACTTGATACTGTTCCTTGATTTATCGCGCTATCCACATCCGGAGGTATATGGGACCCCGAGCCGAGCTTGATTCATTCTTATTTCTTGGGGCCACAAACTAGTTTGAGGTTTTATTTACGATCCTGCATTTATGCCATGCTTTACCGCTTTAATTACGATTGCGAGGTAATCGCATCTGTCTTTAGGATCGGGACACGATTCCGCTGTGTCGACAAGCCCGCTTGGGGTTCCCCGTTCACAACCAGATACCCAGCACCTTGAGGCCGTCCTGAGCTTGCTTATTCGCTATGATTCTACTTAAGGGTGGCCTCGAAATATTTCAATCGTGATTGTTCACCGTGAAAGCCTCGTTGGGTTTTGATTTGGTTTTTCCGAGGTTGATCGAGCGTGTGTTGCTATTGGTGCACCCCTACCGGTAAAACTTTCTCAAAGCCGTGTCCGCGGATATGGACGACTTGGAGCATGATCTCGATCATAGACAAGCATAACTAAAGTTTATCGCTATAAATTTGACTTATAATGACTAGTAATCAGCTCCACTACAACGGAATGGCTAATTAATACGCCCACAATTGCTTGTTTGGCTTGTCGCCATGCAATTGTACTGACTAGTAAGTATTGCAACTACAACGAAATGGCTGAATAAAAGTACCAACAACCGCTGGGTTTTGGGTTTATCTCATGCTATCTCATCCGATTAGTAATTGCTGCAACTACAACGGAATGGTTAACTAAAAGTGCCCATGCTTACTTTATCGTGACGATTATCTAAACCGACTAGTAAAGTGCCGCAACTATAATCGAATAAGTAAAACGCCAACCGTGGTGAGTTCCTCGGTTGACTTCCTCGCTTGGTCTCGAGGGGAAATATCAGATGGGTTTGTTTGGTGTTAGCTTGTTGGATCCGTTAGGTCATTCTCATCCCTCTCGATATCCGCCATTTGTATCGAGTCTCTATAGGTTGTTTAGTGCATGTCCGCCGCCGATCCACCATACCTATGTAGGCGAGGACCGCCGAATTCTAGCCTCGCTGTATCGGCCTCGATCGACGCCCTTCTTTGTTTTCTCGCTTTGCCTTTGTCGCACCCTTTGTTAAGCAGGTTTGAGATCGACGCGTTAGTGGTTACCCTTCCGCTTGGCACGGGCAGGTTATGGACGCCATTGGTTATTCTTCGTGGCTCTTAGCCCCATTTGCATCTTGTCCAGCTGGACGCTATCGCTTTCAAGGTGATTTGGATCTTGTATATTATATTCGTATTCTTGACTCTTTGAGTCGTCAAGTATATATATCTGTTCTGTGGGTCCCATCGAGGACTGTTGTGTAATGTTATTACTTCGTTTTCCACCCGCACGAAGTGCCTGGTGGGCACCTTTGAATCGTTTCTATGCGGGTTTGGCGAATTTTGCTAAAACTTGCATAGGACCGATTCTGAGGGTGTTACATCGGCGATCTAGGGTTTATACACACCAAGGAGGAAGTGCTAGAGCCGGCGGCTAGGGTTCCGAGGACTCCCAAGTCGGTGGCTAGGGCAAAACCCTAAGGGGGCGGCGGCTATGGTGGGCTGCAGCTTCTAGGGTTTGAGGTGAGGGACTTGTGTGCTCTAGGAGGGAGCCCTTCTCCTCCTTATATAGGTGGAGGGGCCGGCGGCCAAGGGGAGGGAGGGGAGTCCCTCCCCAACTCGGCTTGGAGGTGGCGCCGCCGGTTGGAGGAGGGATTCCCTCCCCAACTCGGTTTCCCACTTCCTCCTCTTTTCCTCTTTCCAAATTTAGCCGTTTGACTTTTCAATTTAGCTATTTGACTTTTCAAACTAGGATTCAATTTAATCCTTCATTTGGAACAGCGATGACACTTAGTACATGATGCAATCATTCCAACTTGCAATGACACATTCATGTACCCCTTCCCCTCCGGAGTGCCGGACATTCCGGAACCTTCTAGAACATTCCCGATGAAAACACCGGAATCATTCCCCAACTCCGAAACGGGACTTTCCTTATATGAATCTTATTCTCCGGACCATTCCGGATCACCTCGTGATATCCCGGATCCCATCCGAGACTCCGAACAACATTCGGTCTCTTTCTCATAATACCATAACTACTCAAACAACGTCTAATCCTTAAGTGTGTCTCCCTACGGTTCGTGAATTATGCGGACATGATCGAGACACTTCTCGGACAATAACCAATAGAGGAATCTGGAAATTCATATGGCTCTACATATTTCTCGATTACTTTATGATCGAATGAACCACTTACATACGATACCAATTTCCCTTTGTCTCACGATAGTTTACTTATCCGAGGTTATGATCGTCGCTATCTCGCATACCTAGTTCAACCTCGTTACCGATAAGTACTCTTTTCTCGCCCGTGATATGTGATCCCTTGAGCCAGTCACATGCTTGCAAGCCAATTGGATGACATTCCACCGAGAGGGCCTGAGTATATCTATCCGTCATATGGATGGACAAATCCCACTCTTGATCCATGTGTCTCAACCAATACTTTCCTAACACTCAATGCCATCTTTATAGCCACCCGCCACGGTGTGGTGTTTGATGTCATCAAAGCATCCATCCGGTAAAGGTGATATGCATGATCTCATGGTCGAAGGAATTAGGTTACTATGTATCAGAAAGCAGATAGCAATTGAACTATTGAAATGACTTGATCTTTATGCTACGCTTATCTATAGGAGTATGTCCACCATATCATTCTCCTAACGATATGATCTTGTTGTTGATAACATCTCAATGTTCATGATAGGGAAACCACAATCATTTATCAACCAACAAGCTAGTGATATATAGAGGCTATACTAGGGACTTCAAATTAAGTTTACAAATCACACAAGTATCAATGTTTCCTTGTTAATACTATTATAGCATGAATGTAAACATTTATCATAAACACAAAGATATAATAATAACTACATTTATTATTGCCTCTAGGGCATATCTCCAACACTTCCCGGCACCCTGCCAGAGGGGAGATCATCCCGGAGGCCTTATCTCCGGTATGATGCGTGAGTAGTTCCACCTTGGACTATGGGTCCATGTAGTATCTAGATGGTTGTATCTCCTCCTTTGTGCTTTCATATATAGATCTTGTGAGCACCGTTCATGATCAATATCTAATCTATTTGTAATCATGCATGTTGTGTTTGCGGGGATCCGATGGATATTGAGATTATTATGTTGGTTTGATTAATGGTTTTGTCTTTATGATTCTATCATGTCTGTGTTGTTTGTGATCTTGCATGCTCTCTGTTGTTAGTAGACATCTTGGCCAAGTAGTTGCTAGTGACTCTAAGAGGGGGTATTTATGCTCGATAGTGGGTTCATGCCTCTAGTTTCCAAGGGAAGTGAGAATAATCTTAATATTGAGGGAGGGGCAAGGCTGTCCCTCCCCCCTCTTTGGCCACCTCCTAGATGGCTTGGGGGAGGGGCAAGGCTGTCCCTCCCCCCTATATAAGGATCCCCCCTCTCCCCTTTGAGGGACACACCAATACATAGATCCCATGAGTTGGGAGCTCCTCCTATCCAATCTCTTTCTCTAGTTGTCTCCATGCGTTGAGAACTCTCTTGCAGTCTGCTGGTAGCAGCCGTGCGTAGAGGTCGCACGGGCACCAGAGATGCGAGTTCGAGTTCTCATTCTTCTATAGAATTAGGGTAGCCGTGGAATCCCCCGGTTACTCTCATTCTTTTTTTAGTTGTCTCCATGCGTTGGCACGGCCCAGGGCTATTCACACAAGAGATGACGCATCCACAGCACGCCGTTGCGCTGCGCGGATTCTGAAGCCCGAGATCTACTTCCGCACTCCTGGCATGATCAGGGAGACGAAGGTTCTCGTCGTACATCGTATGTGTATAAAGCCACGAGGTGCAACACTTGGGGCATTGTGATGTCGTAAGCCGGACTACTGCATGGTGATGGAGCAAGGGGTGACCTGCGAGGAGCTTCGCAAACTTGAGGTCGGCTACAAGAACAACTACATCAACCACGCCCCCTCGAAATGTTAACCGCTTTCAGAATAGAAGGGTATGTATCTGAAACCTTCGGTCATTACTGCATTACTCGTAGATAGATCTTGGGCATCGGGGCGATCCCTTGTAGTAATTTTTTTGATTTTCTGTCTGGAACCCTTATAGTTGTTGCTCTGCTGTCAGGAGGTGACAACTACGACAACGAGCTCTCTACCGAGCCGAAGGTGGAAGAAAGGCGAGGGATGCGGGATGATGCAGTGCTATCGTTTCATGTGGTCGTCGGAGGTCCATGACACTTCGGCTACGATGGTGAAGTGTTGTTGTTGCGGCGGTGTGAACAACTTGGAAAACTTCCTTATTCCGACGCGAGAGGAGGAAGGTGCTCGACGGACGAAAGTCTTGCCCGCCTTTGCCGGCGACGACAACGCCTGAGGGTTTGGTAGATGTATCCGGGTGAAAGCCTAGATCCGGAGCTGGATCAGCGCGATGGTGGCGTCCTCGGCGTGGTCACTCTGTTGGGAGCATCGCGTTTGGAGACTCGGTGTGGAGGACCCAAGTTGACCTCCTCCGGTGCTCGCAGCTGTCCTAGGGTAATTTTCAGGGGCGCAATGCACGACTTTGTCGGCGAGCCAAGATGAGGCCCTTCTCGGACCCGACCAAGTCCCGTCATCTACTCTTCTTGATGGATGGTGCGTCGACAAGGAGAGTCCTTTGGAGCGTCTGTTCTTCGAAAGCAACCGACATAGGTCGAGACACGGCTTTTGTTGTTATCTTAGGACAAGCTCTTTGTTGTTTTTGTTGTGTTGTGGAGGTTGTCTTCGGACTAGCCAAAGTGGAGGTCGTGCTACACTCGTTGTTCGCAGCGAGTGGGAGTGTTCTTGTACTCAATATTTTCTGTCTTATATAAAGATAAGGTACGCCATTGGCGTACTCTCGAAAAAAAGTTTGCACTAGGCATTTTATAGCACTATAATGGATTTGGTTGACATGGTACTCTGAATACACAAATTTGTATTTTGCACTTGAAAACGACCAAGCGATAAATGTAAAACTATGAATAACATAAGTTTTATAATTTGCACCAGATAAAAAATACTGGTTTTGCCTAGTATATGATTTTAATTGTCAAGAGTACCACTATATGTATTTTTCTGAATTTTAAATTAGTGGCATGGTTCATTAAGCCCACCCTCTAAATTCATTCTAGATTCGCCCCCTGCCCACCACTCCTTCCGGAGGCTTGGTCATGGCATTTGAGTTCGAGATCAGGAGGGTTGTGGCAACTAGGTGTTCTAGGGAAATCTGTCGTGTATTTGACTTTGTAGGTATTTGAGTACAAACATGGAACCAGTTTCATCAAATAAAAAAACGGGCGCTAGGTGTGTTTGATGTTTGTAGGCATATATGAGCACATATTTGTGCGGACTTGGTCAAACATAGAGAGGCTTTCGTTAAGACTAAGCTAGAAGTTGAATTGGTTTGTACTAATATCTGAAGGAGCAAAATGATAAAAACGTGTTCTGCAGTGTTTAAAATCATCCGTGCAGGCAGGTTAGGATCCCCGTTCAATGTGAATTATCGAATGATGAGTTGTTCACTCAGTCTTGGTGTGAAACTTCTCCCATGCGTGCGTGCGTGCGTGCGTGCGTGTTGGATCGATCGACGCGACCGTTAGTGGGACTGCACGGGGCCAGGTGGGCTCTGCGGCTGCTGCTGGGGAGATTCGGACCGTTAGTGGGACCTCGGACGTCGGGAGTGTCGTCTTGCTCGCTGGTGGAATGGGCCGACCGATCGACCGCTCCGGCCCCACGCCCTCCGTCCTTCTTCAGCTAGCTAGCTAGGTATTCTGGGTTTTTTTTTTTTGAACAAGGGAAGGGACCGGAAGGTCCCAGAACTGGCATTAGAATAACAAAAGCGACAGTACACTGCAGAAAGGACCTGAAAGATAAAAGAAAATACAAATGTGTCCTTCCAGATTACAGAAAAGACCCCAGAAAAGAACATAGAAAAGCAATCGGATCCTTGCAATCTCGACCTCGCCCGGCGATGCAATTGCCACCATCGCTAGCAGCGCCCTTGCCGTCAGCAAGGTTGAGAGGGCCTCTCGGAGGTTGAAGGAGGGCATCGAACAATTCCAGCAGAGCATACCGAGGCGAGAACCACCCTAGCCACCCAAGAGCAAACTGGAGAGAACAGATCTTTGGTACCCAAGCTCCAAAGCAAGATGAGATCGATGCAGCGGAGGAAGATATCGAGGTCGCCCAAGCGGTTCCCAGCTACCAAACGACTTCCAAAGCGAATCATGGATAAGAAGATCCCTGCTTCTCTACACCACGCAGACAGAGAGCGGGAAAGGAGCATGTACGCTTGCTGCTCGAGAAGTCACCAGACGCCAAGCCAGCCCCACCGCAGGGGGCACGACCACCGATCAAGACCAGCCACGCTGCCAGCCCCCCGCCTCCACGGGCCGCTGGACTTCACCGACGCGCCACACGCCAAGACACCGCCCCTCGCCACCACGGCAGGCAGGCAGGACCAGAGCTCAGAGCGGATCTTCAAAAGGAGGACAACAACGCCAACATTATTAACCGATCGGTGGTCTTCTCCTCTGCTTCCCACTCCCACCGGAGGAGGACCAAAGGAGGAAGAACCCTAGAGCTAGCAGGATCTGGGCGCCAAGATCCGCAGCCACGCATCCACTCCGCAAGGCAAGCGCCACACTGCATACGCCCAACACTACAACTAAACCTATCTACTCCGGCGCCTTCCCCTCCCCATCTCCAGCCGGCTGAGCCGCCGGAGATGGCTTGGGGAAGGCCCGGTCTCTGGGGGTGGACTCTCAAGGGGAGGGAGGCAGAGGGGAGAGCGGGTGAGGAAGAGCGGGTGAGGAAGCTAGGTATTCTGGGTAGGGAATCAGGAGGCGTTCGGCCGGGAACGTTTTTTGGGGGCATCCCAAGATGGATCCACCTCGGTCCCGATTTTTTTTACAAATATGACCCTCTGCAATTCGTCATCGTTAAAAATACCCTCCTCGCGCCGCAAAAGCCAAAAATGTCCTGGCGGGAGGCTGAAAAGGCGACACGTGTCACCTCCCGCCACGGGGGATGGCGGGATGTTCCTCCCGCCACAGGGGGTGGCGGGATGTTTCTTCCGCCATGGGGAATGGCGGGATGAGGTGCAGACCAACGGGGAGGTTTGATTTGGCGCTGGCGGGAGGTTCGACTTCGTGCTCGAACTGGTGGGCCCCACGACATCATTCTGCCACCGCCAAAGGCGGAAGGAACATTCCGCCACCCCCTGTGGCGGGAGGAACATCCCGCCACCCCCCGTGGCGGGAGGTGACACGTGTCGCCTTTTCAGCATCCCGCCAGGGCATTTTTGGCTTTTGCGGTGTGATGAGGGTATTTTTGGCGATGACGAATTGCAGAGGGTCATATTTGTAAAAAAATCCTCGGTCCCCGCCGCCTCTGCTAGCGGTCTGGTTGCTTCGGTATTGCCCTACTGGCTCTGGCTCGCAGTAGCGCAGGTAGGCGTGCCTGGGATGGGACGGGACAGGATTCTCCCGTACTTCCCGATCATGTGGGGTCATCCTAGCTAGCTAGGGTTCCGTTCTCCCCTCCCCGATGTATCAAGCGCGCCTCTATGCCCTGATTGCAGCCATGATGGTCAGTTGCCACCTCGCTCCTAGCGGCGGCCCATCAATCTGAGAACGTGGACTGGGCGCTGCGTCCCACTCCATCTCCATCAGACTTGTACGTACTTGAAGCCTTTCATTCGTCATCGGTCCATTGCTTATCTTACTGTACAACTACAGCTACGTACGTACGTACGTACGTGCCGCGCAATATACATACAGTGTGTGCATCGCCTTCATGTGAGTAGTACACAGTAATTAATATACTAGTAGTAGGAGTACATCAGCTAGCCATAGAGCCAATCCATTTCGGTCTCCACGCCAATCGAGCGCCAGGGGCAGCAGCTAGGTATGTACAGCTTCCGTTCCAGTCAGACATGGCAACAGCCAACAGCCAACAGCCAACAGGGGAAGTACAACAACACAGAGAAAGGGACAGACAGAAGGCGGTCTCCCTGCGCACGATGGACCAGTACACACGTTTAGCAAGCCGTGAAAGAAACAGACACTGACCCAATCAGCCTCATCTTTCAAAACAAGAGGCCATGCATTGAGTACCCAGGAACCTCTTTTTGTCCGGATTTGTGCGAACTTT
Source organism: Avena longiglumis (assembly GCA_030063025.1). Lineage (NCBI taxonomy): Eukaryota > Viridiplantae > Streptophyta > Magnoliopsida > Poales > Poaceae > Avena > Avena longiglumis. Next base: position 484,662,763 of record CP125978.1, on the reverse strand, counting down.
GGTCTGGACTTTCCTGCCGTCTGGGATACGGAACGCCCAGGAATGCCAGGACGAATTCGGCGAGTGGACCCGCCCAGTCAACCTATATTCGTGCAAAGTTCGTCCATATCGACCATATTCGCCCAAAATTCGTCCATATCGCCATATTCGCCCAAAGTTCATCCAAAGTTCGCCCATAGTTCGTCCATATCGACCATATTCGCCCAAAGTTCGTCCATATTCGGCCAAGACCGCTTATGTTCGTCTATATTCGCTCATATTCGTCCAAAGTTCGCCTATATCGACCATATTCGCTCAAAGTTTGCCCAAAGTTCGTCCATATCGACCATATTCGCCCAAAACCGCTTATATTCGGCTAAAGTTTGTCGAAATTTATTAAATTTTAACCAAACACGGGAACTCGCCTGGAAACGCGAGTGAGAAACTCTATGTTTTCAAACAAAAACGAGTTTCGTCTGGCAAAAAAAAAGGTCTGGATTTCGGTCTGACGAGTGGAGATGCTCTAAGATCTGAACTATAAATTAAGCAGCCAGCCGGGTTATCAATATCTCTCATATCATGTCGTAAAAGAAATGGTTACTGCATGCCTTGTTCGATGATTAGTATAGGCGGGAACCTTACTTATGCTCAGTGTGATCCCTGGCCACAGGAAAGAAAGGCTGCGACACAAGGGCAGGAGAGACAGCCCTTGGCGGGTAGCCAGCCCGCGGCTGGGCAGCTGCCGGTGATGCCAGAGAGAGTAAAAACAGATGGTTTCTTTGCAACACGGCGATGCATTAATTCGCTGTCCATGGCCCGTAACTTGTTTTTGAGTAAAAGTAAGAACCGGTTTCCAGATGTGAAAAATCTCAAAGTAGCTACGAGAGTTTAGGAAGCAACAATCAATGAAGCACAAACGCACGCGGCTGCACTCCCCATTCAACACGTACGTACGCATGCAAGATCAGCGATCGAAACATGGTCGATCCAGCTTCTACGTAGTACTACGTTAATTGCAGAGTAGCAAGTGATTTTTTTTTCTGAAATGGAACCGTATACCAAGCATGAATCCGTCAGCGCCTACTGCCATGCATGGTGCTAAAGCGAAAGCATCATAGAGTAGCTAGCTACAGCTTGGAGTCCGGATGCCATCTCGTCCCGGTTACCTAGCAACCACTCGGAACCTTGTGGCATCTCCACTCGGCTACCCACGACGCGGATCCAAACACCGAAATTTCGTCCGAACGCGGCTAGTCATATACCTAGGGAACGGTTTTCCGTTTGATTTGAACCAATTTTGATCTGGACTATCCAGACCGAACCTAGGTTTCCGGGTACGCCCTGAAAACGCCGGACGCAGCGAATTGGCCGAGTGGACCATCATGTCAGCTTCTATAAAGCCGAGTCGTCGTCATCCTTCCCGCCGTTTCCTTTTTCCCGCCCTCGCCGCTACGTCCTTCCCGCCCTCGCCGCCGAACTCGGCCTATTGATACGTCGGAAACATATCTATAATTTTTGATGGTCCATACTTGTTAGTATCTACTTTACTTTGCTTTGTCTACACTTTGAGGAGCTTTTTACATGTTTTCTGGTACTAACCTATTAACAAGTTGCCACAGTGCCAGTTGCCTGTTTTCTGCTGTTTTTTATTTCAAAAAAACTAGTAAAGAAATATTCTCGGAATTAGACGGGACAAACGTCAAAGTCAATAACTTTTCGTGGAGAAAAAGAAGTCCATAGGGGAGACAGAGAAGCGTGCTAGGGCGGCCAAACCCCCCCTAGGCGCGGCCAGGGGTGGGCCGCGCCTGGGTAGGATTTGACCCCTTGGTCGCCTCTCTGGCCTCCCCCTTTGCCTATAAGAAGCCCCCGATGCAGAAACCCTAAGCACCCGATCAAATCTCCACGAAACCGTCTGTAGCCACCGCCACTATCGTCCCTAGATCGGGAGGGATCTGAAGTTCTTCCCGGCACCCTGCCGGAGCGGAGATCATCCCGAAGGCCTTCTCTCCGGTATGATGCGTGAGTAGTTCCACCTTGGACTATGGGTCCATGTAGTAGCTAGATGGTTGTATCTTCTCCTTTGTGCTTTCATGTATAGATCTTGTGAGCTCCGTTCATGATCAAGATCTAATCTATTTATAATCATGCATGTTGTATTTACGGGGATCCGATGGATATTGAGATTATTATGTTGGTTTGATTAATGGTTTTGTCTTTATGATTCTATCATGTCTGTGTTGTTTGTGATCTTGCATGCTCTCCGTTGTTAGTATCTATCTTGGCCAAGTAGTTGCTGGTGACTTCAAGAGGGGGTATTTATGCTCGATAGTGGGTTCATGCCTATAGTTTTCAAGAGAAGTGACAATAATCTCTTTGGTTGTAGATGTGTTGTTGCTACTAGGGAGAAAACAACGGTCTCTTGTTCATGGAACATGTGGACTGTTTACCTTAGACACTTTGCTTAAAGCAGTTGTCTATTGCTTGCAACTTAATACCGGAGAGGGGTTCGGATGATAACCTGAAGGTGGACTTCTAGTCATAGATGCAGTTGGATGGCGATCTATGTATCTTGTTGTATTGCCAATCGAATCTCATAGGATCTTTTTGCGGTGGCCAAGCATACCACTGCATGATGTAGTACACTATAGCGTTGACATAACACCAATGAAACACCGTTCACTAGTATTACATCCCTCAGAGTAGTACAACAGAAACACAGCAAGTCCAAGACATGACTATAGGTTACAACTCAACTCTTTAGACAAGATCCAGAGAACACTCTAGGTTAAAGAGAGAGAGAAAGAAACTTCTTACTAAGAAGAATCAGAAATAAACAACTCAAAAACTATCATACTATTAAGACTAGTATCTTAAATAATGGTCTGACATTGCTGCTATTGCAATACACTATAGAAATAGGTTCAATGGCTAGAGATTATATTCCTATCTAATCAGTAACTTCATCTTCACTAGTTGATGTATATGTTGACTTTCTTGACTTCTTTGAAGAGCTTTAGCTTTTGATGATGATGCCTGGAGCATAACTTGATGTAGACGTCATCTTGAAGGCTTCAGAATCTAGCAAGGGTTAAGAAGATACTTTGAGTACGAGCGTACTCAGCAAGTTCACTAGAAAAGGAGTGTTTGATGCACTATAACTACAGCCACCGACCATAGGTCGTAGGCCATGCAAATTTTTGTAAACATTTTTTCAAAGGTTGCTTTTATTCCGAAAATCTATATCCGTCAGCCTTCACGGGTTTACCAGAACTTTCATGGAGTTCCTTTCCCGTCGCGTTCGCAGCTCCTTCTCGGAATAGGGAGTAACAAGTTACAGTTCTTACACTCTGCAGAGGTGCGTCACTTTACCCATGAGAGATCTTAGCTTTGTTGCACATCCTAATTGCAGGTTTGTTCACACTTTCTTGGTGTGAGGCCCAGACTAAGATCCAAGCCAATCAATGCCTTCTCCGCGACCCCGCATGTCTCTTTGGTGTACGCCAGCCCACATATTGAATTACGGCAATTGGCAGTACAAACCGTTCAGATGTCGGAACTATCGTGGGACGTTGAGGGCTCCCACCCATATGATGCATATCCTCTACGGATTACCATATAATATGCACGCTACGAGTGATAACAGCCACGACCCGCACATACAGCTCCATGCGAGAGGGAAAAGATACAGCTGACTTCTCCGTCCCATTCCAAATCTCATGGTCAACGCGTAATATATGGCGCAAGAATCACTGGCGACATTGGTTGTTAAGTTCTAGATAATATGTTCCTTTACCACCAGAACTCTTATAGTAGGTTATTACCTCATGGTAAATAACCCATAATCACATTATTATGAAAATAATGTTTTCTGACCTTTTTTAAATGCAGGTGATGACAACACTGGATTTGTAAAATACGTTACAGAAAATAATCAAAGGACATGAGAAAGTGTGAACTTGCCTTTTGTGATTGCAAGATTATTCACTCACGGTATTCAAGACAATATAAGATCCAATATCAGAAATCAGCATTATTGGTCCGGTAAGGACTAATGTTTAAAGAAGCAAGATGCTTTTATACATAAGTAATGTAATGCAAGTTGATAAACGTGAATCCCGAGGATAACGTTGTTCTAGGGTTTGGATACTAGAAAGGGTTTCCTTGGAATGTGTTGCCCTTTTAGATTAAGTTTCATACATGTGCTTCTTATTAAGGCTTGTGAGTGTGTGTGAAACAACATGTATCTGTACAACAATAAAATACACACATATGGGATGCTACTCAAGGTTGCTTACATCTTAATAGTTTATCTTCAAGTTTTACTTTACAAGTAATGTCACTTATAAAGAATTTAAGTGTTATTGATCCTAAGTATATAAGTAGAATATAAAGTAATAAGGTGTTTTACTATTAATTTTCATATGTTGTTTAAAGTGATAAAATGAATAACTTTTGAAGAAAATCTTGCTCAACTAAGTAGAAGCATTTAAGCTTTTAAGTTAACCTTATGAGGTGTTCTTTCTAGTTATAGTCTTTAAGTAAGAAAGAATTGCCTTTATTTGAATAATGATATTAGTAGTATTTGAGACTTATCTATCTTGGTTTTTAGCCTGGTTAGTTTGGTATTAAGATGCTTTATAACTTAATTATAACAGACCAAAGTTAACTATAAAACACATAACAAGGTTTTAGCATTATACTTAAAGTCTTGTAGACTAAAGTTAACTTTAAAGACATAGATAGACTTAGGGTGTATTACTTATGTTAATTGTATCTTGTTCACTTTATATTGTTTCTTTAAAGTTACTCAAGAATGGCATTACTCCCATTTGAGTAGTGGTTTATTAATTTTATAGTGGAATAGAATCATTTATTGTTTTATAAAGGTGTGGTTATGATTTATAATTAAGGAAGTAACAACACTTAACTATTCATGGACTCACTAAATTGTTTTAATTTGTTTACAAACTTGTGGATTAAGTAAGTTAAGGGTTTTTATTTAATCTCATTTATTCTGGAAGATTTTATACTTGGTAAAGATTTTTTAGAAAATAAGCTACATAAATGGTTGAATGATAATTCAATAGAATTGTATTTAAAATGTGTTGAACCATTTTGGCTTTATATTATAAATATTTAAGACTAGTATTACTTATTAGATCTAAATTGGCAATTTTAGGAATATTAACATATTTTATTTACCTTTATATGAATTATCTATTAAGGAAATAAGTTTATATTTAAGTTATTGAAGTTGTTTAACTTTTTATTTAACACAAAAGTGGAATATCACATTTTTAACATACAGGTATGATTTTTGTGATCATTTTGGTATATTACACTTATTTTTGTGATTTAAAAATAATAAGATATGATTTTTATAAGGTTTATTACTTTATAAATACTTAATAATTAACAAATATTTAATTAAGTGAAATAATAATGTATAATTATATTTTTAAAGTATTGTTTTTATTTTTCCAAGATTTTTGGTATTTTATTATATTTTTAACATTTACCATTATTAAAATATGAATTATTAAAGTTTTATTACTTATAAAATCTTTATTATATAATATTTATTTAAATAGTCATCATAATAATATTTGATAATAGTTTTAAGTTGTATATTTTATTTTTCTAAACATTTTCATATATTATATGTATTTTCCTGATTTATAAAACAAAAGATATCAAATTTACAAGATTTAATCATTTTATTTCATTTTTTAAATATTGATATTTGAATTTATATTGTTTTAATTATTTCCTAAACAAACACTAAACCTTTTACACCCAGACGGGATCTACCCCAGTCACAGACAGGTGGGGCTTAGGGCCACGTCATATGCCACCTCAGCAAAGACCAGTCAAAGGCTGACCAGGTCAAGGGTGACCTCACCCTGACATCAGCGTGACCTCAGCAATGGAGATCCCCACTGGTGACGCTTGGGCCAGCGATTGGAGTCGCGTGGGCTCGTGAGGAGGGTCGTGTTCGAACAAGGAACTCTAGGCGAACCTATTGGTGGCGCCGCTCTAAAATGGTCACCGGAGCAGTCGCTAAGGCGGTGAACGGCGACGGCGGCGACAGTTGCACGGCGCGGGCTCGGTAGAGGGAAAGAGAGAGAAAAAGGGGAGGTCCCTAAGGACCAGGATCTCACCACGAAGCGGGCAGAGGGGTCGTCGAGGAGCTAGGTGGCCGGAATCAATGGCGAGCACGACGGCCGGAGGCGGGGAATGAGGGTCCGATTGCGACAGTGGAGACCTCGCCCGCTTGCACGCTTCAGGGCAATCGACGGAGACGAACGAGGCAGAGCTCCCAGACATCACGGCGAGGTTCAGGACGGCCGGAAACATCGGGAACGTCAGAGCATCTGGAGCTCGGTTTCGGTGTTGAACGGGGAAACGAGGGGGGATGAGGATAGAGCGAAGCTAGGGTTGTCAAGCGGGGGCACGACGCACTTAAGGGCACTAGGGGGAGGCGGCGTGCATCTTCACGCCGGCGAGCGACGCGGTGCCGCCAGCGAGCTGCTTCCGGCACGGCCGGAGGTGGACGACAGGGATAGATTGGACGAAAAGGTAAGTTGGGCCTGGACCTTGGTGGGCCGAGCTGGCTGCATTGCCACGCGAGCGATTAGCTCCGTGAGGAATGGGCCATGGGCCATTGCTAATCTCTGTCCATTCCTTTTATTCATTTTTATTTCTGTTTTCTTTTCTAGCTTTCTATTTATTCATTTGTTTTAAATTTTCTAGGAATTCTTATTTAGAAAATTATAAGTTTATGGAGAAATACTAAAGATTCTGGTATTAATAATCTTTATAATAGTATATTTTATTGATTTATTTTATTTTATATACTTTCATATGCATAATCATATGAAGGTTATTATATCAAATAGAATAGGTAGAAATTAGGGTCTTAGGTTTTAGGATTTGTTTAGGATCCTATACAATGATGTTTTGATTCTTATTGATTTATAATATTAAAGAAACTTTTATATAAATTGATACTTCATTATTATTTGATACATAAAGTTTTGAGTACTTAATAGGGTTAATATTATTCTCATAATTTAGGAAATAGTAATGTAGATATTTTATTACAACTAACATATGAGTTAAAGTTTGAATTGAAAATGCTTTACCATAAGTTCTTAGAAGATTTAATATTCTCATATTTATTTTATTGATGTGAATAAAGGTTAATGGCTAAACCTATTGTCTTTATGTTTGTGATTTTAATAATATCACCATTTAAAGTATAATAGTGGGATTGTTTTTCTAGGCTAACTTATAAGAAATAATTGATGAAGATAGTTCCATAATCACCTATGATAATGATGGTTGAAAATGACAAAGATGTGCTCAGGTGATTTGATATAGTAAATATTTTTATGAAGCTTTGTGTAATTAAGATGATAGATCAATCAGATGAAATGGATAATAAGTTTGGTTATAGAATTAGGTTTTAGTGTTTACCAAGAATTTCTATATTCTATAATTCACAATCCTGGACTTCTAACTAAGGAATTCCTTTCCTAGATATACTACTTCTTCCTATCCATCATCATGTGTTAACATGATGAGCTTTACCTCACAAGAATATTCTTATCCACCTTTTATTCTTCTAACACCTCTTGTAATTCCAATGAGCTTGATTCTAAAGCATTTCCTAATCTTTTCATATCTATACTTGGGTATATCAACTAGTCTGCTGTTGATAATCCCCAATCCAACAAGTGGTTACTTCCAACTCAAATCATACTCTTCTTTAATCATCCATCACTAATACTACCCCAGTAGATGTATACATCAAATCCTACTTCACCTCAAGTGCTAGTATTTCCAAAGAGGAAAATACTACTTCTTTAATCCAATGTTGTTCTAACATCATCTTAATCATACTATCTTGTCTCTAATCAACTCTAGTAACAAATACTCCAACCTCACATTATATTAATGTGACCTATAATGGCTAACCTAGGATAACATATTTATACTAAGTTTCAATCATGTTTTATCCACCAATGTCACTTATACATGATATAAGCATTCAATCTTGGTGAGTAAGGTATGATCATTATAATCCTTTGATCCTTTATGGTTTAGGTTTCCAGTTGGCTAATCATATTTCATCAATACAACATTACAGTTGTATTGAAATTATCTTCTTAGTATCTCTATTGGATTAAGGAATGCTATTCATGGACTATGCTTACTTAATCCAATAGGATTACTCCTTGGTATCTATCTTCAGGATTCATCCTTATAATCTTATTTATCACCATACAATTATATGTTCCATATAACTCTTCTATCATTTCAGGAGTGAGTTAACTCCATCAATTATCATATGGATCTAATTCTATTCCAACACTCCCATCCTATAGATGACACCTAGAAGTAGCATTACTATTTACCTCTTCTTACTTCTTATCTAAAGGACTGAAGTGAATGCTATGATAAGGACAAGAGTTGATAGGTTTAAGAATTGGTGAATCAATAGTTGATTACTCAACATTGATGAACAACAGATATTTAGATAAGATTCATTAGAGATTATAAAGATTGATATGGAAAGAAAGATATATGGTGAATTATCTTGACTTGGTTTCTTTCCTACTCAATCTCTCCTAAGATTTAAGGTTAGGTATTACCATGATACTCATGGTATAAGTAGATGAGATTAAGATTTAGTTGTTACATTCCTATTACTTGTGTTATATTTATAACTTGGTATTCATGAGTTGTGTAATGAATACTAGGATATGATTACTTAAGGATCAAATATGAACCATTAAGTAATATAGTAGGGTTAACTTTTATTACATTTGATCTACCTTTATATCAAATCTCCCTTACCCAAAATAAGGATTTAACAAAGGTCATATTGAAACTTATCGCAGTCAACTTGATGATCTACTGCAATTCCATCAAGTTAAGAGAAGCTTCAATCACTTTGACAAGTTTTTATTTAAAATCGCGAAAATTATTCAAACTTTCTATGCATGAATGCAATGCACACATCTGTGTTCAGCTTATTTCTAAGCTCTAATGCTGGGATGTTACACTTTCTGACTAGTAAATGCATTGTTATGCCTTACTCAGTTCGTGTCAATTGCCTTGCTGTAAATTTTTTACCCTTAATGTCATGTTGTTTATCTAAGGAGAGCACCTCTAGTGACCTATGGACCCCGGTCCAATCTTTACCATTGATACATCTTCCACTATTACTTGTTTACTTGCTGCAAACCATTACCTTCCACACCATACGTTTAATCCTTTGTTACAGCAAACCGGTGAGCTTGACAACCTCACTTATCCGTTGGGGCAAATTCTTAAGTTTGTGTTGTGCAGGTCTCCGCGTTGCTTGCAACATGTGGCATCCCGCAAAACCACTACTAGAAAATCGCGTTGAATTTGTGCATTGCATCGTCATCATCATGCATTGTTTGCCAAAACTATTTGCGCAACACCCGATTTGTTTTCCAAACGCCTCTTTATTCAAATAAAGAAGACCGGTCCGGAATATTTGTTTTGCCATCGGTTTGCAAAGTTTTGTTTGAAATGAATAAAATTATTAATTATTTTTATGCAGTCGAACGGGCGGGCGATTGACCAACGACCGCCCCAAGAACTAAAATCGTCCACCCCAACTCTCTAAATCCTAGAGCTACAGTTCTACCCCACCCTTGGCCACATCACCCCACCAATGGGCTCTCGCCACCTCACCCTCCTCCTCCCTCTACCTATCTGTCCCGCCACTTGGCCAACTCCCTCTCTCCCTCTTTTGTCACCCCAACCCCCACACACACGCCAACTCACCCAGACACCTCCACCCACACTCACCACGGCCCCATCTGGGCAGCCCCACCGCCAATCCTACCTCACCAACCGCGCCACCCTCCTCCACCCACCCCTACCCTCTCTCTCGACCGTGGCCCCTACCTCTCCTTGGTCCACTGGTCCCTCTTCCTCCACCCACACGCACCGCCACCGCCTCGACCCGCCCTGCAGCCCCACCCTGGCCCGCTCTCTCCCCTGCTCATCCTCTTCCTCACGCCAGCCTCCCGCCCGTCCTCTTCCTCTCTCCTCCTCGACCTCTCCCTCACCGCTTCTCCCCCGCCTCCCCCAGCCCCTCTCCCCAACCTCTGGCCACTCCGCCTGCAGCCCCTTCCTCCTCCCTCACACTCACGCCCGGCCCAGCCGATCCTCCTCCACTGCCTCCTCGCCACGCGACTCCGCCTCCCCCATGCGTCCCTGCTCCCAGAATCGCCACCCTGTCGAGCTCCTCCTCCGCTCGCTGCCCTCGCCTCCCTCATGGAGCCGCCTGGCCTCCTCAGACCACCGCCGGCGCGCTGCGCTCGCCACCCTCGCTGCCATCGCCCGCTGCGCCACTGCCGCCGCTGCCTGCTCGCCGCCCAGCGCTGGCCCGCTGCCGCCTCCCGCGCTCCCCCGCTGCCGGCCAAGGCTGCTTCCGCGCCTGGCTCAGAGCCGCCCGCTGCCTGCCAGCGTCGCTGCTCGCCGCCTTGGGAGACGCCGCCAGACGCCAAGGGCACTCCTCGCCGGTTGCAGCCTCCTCTCTCGCTGGCTTCGGCCGCCTGTGTCGGCTCTGCTGCTCATCGCTGGCCGCAAGCCCCTGCCTTCCCGAGCCGGCCCCTCGCCAGCTCCTCCGGCTCATGAGCCCCGCCGATCCTTTGCTCCATGTGTGCGCGAACCTCGACCTGCCCAGCCTCTCCGTGGCTTTTGGTAGCTCGGATGCTGCTACTGTTCGAGTGCATGACAAGTTGGCCACGCCTCCGGTGTAGTGTGTTTCGCAAGATCCAGCTCATGCCGACCTCTGCAAGATCTACATCGACCCAAAATAAAACCGAAGGTAGCCTACATGGAACGACAAGAACTCCGACTGGACCGGAGAAGCGGGCGCCTCAAGATCTCCCACGCGGACTCAAGTACCCCGCGGTACCTGGAGGACTACATCGAACCGAAGCGCCAAGACCGCCACACGGACCCCAAGACCCCGAAGCCCGATCCGAAGGCCGAGACCCGCGACACTCCAAGATCCCCTCACGGACGTTTCCGGACCCGACGAACGCCAAGATCGCCACCGGTTCAACAAGTACCGCATCCCGAACGGCAAGACCGACCCTGTGGGACCCGACAAGATCTGCATGACGACAAGAACGACACCGACCCGGAAGATCCGATGCGCCCCGATCCGAGACCCTAACCCCGGAGTTCAAGCACGACCCGTAACCACGACCCGACCCGAACTCCGACGAACCCTGAGACCGACCCCGAACCCCGGAAACCCCAAGATCGTCGAGAACCCTAATGTGTGAACCCCTTCCCGCAAACCATATTTTATCAATGCATAATAACAACTTGATCGCATATTGAATTGTCATACTCGCATGCATAATCATGTGGTTTGGGGGCCTTATGCCGATTCACCTAATAATTAAATATGGGGCCCATATGCGGGCAAAATCTAGTCTCATATTGGCCTCATTTAAACTTGTGTAGCGAACCGGTACTATCTTTTGTCTTGTTAACACAACATTTAATTTGCGGGGTAATAAATAACTTGAACCCTTTTAACTAATTGTCGGGACCCCGGTTCCGCTTAATATGACCTAATTGCATCGCACCTTGCCATGTCATTCATCATACATGCATCATGCCGATCTTCTGCCGTTTTATTAAATAGTGCATCCGGTGTTTATTCTAGTGTTTTGCTTCTTCGCGGATAAGACCGTTGAGTTGATGTGAGTCGCCCGATCTTCGGATGAACCCTTCGACAATGCTTTCAGGCGAGCATCCCCCTCTTTCTACCTATCTTACTTTTATAGTCTTTATTCCCTCCTGTTGATCTTTTGCTATCTGTGTTGCGATGCTTTAGTTTCCGTACCCTTGTTATACCGTGCAGCCCTATATTGCCTTGGACACATCCTATTACCTGTTGTTTGGTAGATAGTTGGACTTGCGCGTCGTAGTTGCTTGCTCAAGTGCTGATGTGTGTCGTCATATGCCACAGTTGCTGATGAATTGCCCCATGTTGATGTTGGAGATGATTCTAGTTTTACTTATCGTCACTTTAAATTCTGTTTAACAACTAAAATTGAATAAGCAGAGGCATCGGTGGGTGATAGATAATATTTGGTTTCCGAACGCCCACTTGTGTCCCGTAAGACCCCGAGTACTTGATAATTTCCTTGATTTTTGCGCTATCCACATCCGGAGGTATATGGGACCCCCGAGCGAGCTTGATTCATTCTTATTTCTTGGGGCCACAAACTAGTTTGAGGTTTTATTACGATCTGTACTTATGCCATGTTTCTCGCTTTATTTACGATCAGCGAGCACACTGCATCGTTTAGGTATGCGAGTGTTTACGCTGCATCGACAAGCCCAGCCACACTTTCGGTTCCCAACATACGACCATTGGCGCAACCTTGAGGCCGTCCCTGAGCTTGCCTACTCCGCTATGGTTCTACTCAAAGGTGGCCCCAAATATTTCGAATCCTGTGATTGTTCATCGTGAAAGCCTCGTTGGGTTTTGATTTGGTTTTTCCGAGGTTGATCGGCGTGTTGCTATTGGTGCACCGGCTGGGTTAAAACTTTCAAAGCCGTGTCGCGGTTATGGACGACTTGGAGCACAGATCTCGATCATAGACAAGCATAACTAAAGTTTATCGCTATCAACTTGACTTATAATGACTAGTAATCAGCTCCACTATAACGGAATGGCTAATTAATACTGCCCACAATTGCTTGTTTGGTTGTCGCCATACAATTGTATATGACTAGTAAGTATTGCAACTACAACGAATTGGCTGAATAAAAGTACCAACAAGCACTGGGTTTTGGGTTTATCTCATGCTATCTCGACCGATTAGTAAGAGTTACAACTATAACGGAATGGTTAACTAAAAGTGCCCATCGCTACCTTATCGTGACGATTATTTAAACTCGACTAGTAATGTGCCGTAACTATAATCGAATAAGTAAATCGCCAACCGCGAGTTCCTCGGTGACTTCGTTTGGTTTCGAGGGGAAACACAGATGGGTTTGTTTGGTGTTAGCTTCAGTTGGATCCGGATAGGTCATTCTTACCCTCTCGATAACCGCCATTGTATCGAGTCTCTATAGATTGTTTAGTGCATGCGCCGCCGCCGATCCACCATACCTATGTAGGCGAGGACCGAATTCTAGCCTCGCGTGCATCGCCTCGATCGACGCCCTTCTTTTTTCGCTTTGCCCTTTGTCGGCACCCTTTTGTTAAGCAGGTTTTGAGATCGACGCCATTAGCAGGGTTACCCTTCCGCTTGGCACAGGTGGTTATGAACGCCATTGGTTATTCTTCGTGGCTCTTAGCCCATTTGCATCTTGTCCGTAGTGGACGCCTATCGCTTTCAAGGTGATTTGGATCTTGCATATTATATTCGTATTCTTGACTCTTTGAGTCGTTATATATATCTGCTGTGGGTCCCATCGAGGACTCAAGTGTAATGTTATTACTGCTTTCCACCCGCACGAAGTGCTGGTGGCACCTTTGAATCGCTTCTATGCGGTTTGGCGAATTTTGCTCAAACTTGCATAGGTCCGATTCTCGAGGGTGTTACAGAGTGGTATCGAGCTCAGCTATGACATTCACAAGTCCAAATTTCAGAGGATAACCTAGCTAACTACCGAAGTAGAGTGTCAAAACTATTTTGCAAAATCGGTTGGATAGTTCTCGTTAGGTCTGATTTTACCTTACCCTCCGCTATTCTCCTCTTATCTCGACGTGTTTTGAATCCGCTTCTTCTCTTCCTTGAGTCCAGAATTCTCGTTTGGGTTTCCGCTGCACTTTAGGGTTTCGCTTCCTTCTTCGATAACGGTGTTGCTACATCCGTCTTCATGCTATCCGAGGAATCCTTCGTCCGTGGTGCCGCCCTTGTTCTTTGTTTGTGCCTTCCGTGTTTTCCGACGCGACGACATCATCTACGCCAGATCCGATGCGTAGTCCGATCCTCCTTTGTTCCCGAACCTCGCTTGTCGAGATCTTGATCTGCTTCAGAATGGTTGCACTTTGCCACCGACAGCGGAGTAATAGTTTGGGTGCGTGATGGATTGGCCCCCATGCCGACTACCCTTTCTATTCGCTTTTGTACATTGAAGTGGGCGAGAATGCATCGGTTCCCTCCTTCCATCAAGTTAGAGGTGGCTTTATTTGTTGATACCTCTACCTTGACCTTTTGTCCGGAGTGTTCCTCGACGACCACGGACAACGACCTCTTGTTAGTGGTGTCGCGAGGATCTACACAAAGCGAGAAGACGGAGAACCGACCTTCCTTCCGTACCATGAGGCGGATCTCGAGGGCGAGATCCCTTGTTAGTGGTGTCGAATTGTGGCATCCCGAAAACCACTACTAGAAAATCGCGTTGAATTTGTGCATTGCATCGTCATCATCATGCATTGTTTGCCAAAACTATTTGCGCAACACCGATTTGTTTTCCAAACGCCTCTTTATTCAAAAAGAAAAGACCGGGTCCGGAATATTTGTTTTGCCCAGATCGGTTTGCAAAGTTTTGTTTGAAATGAATAAAATTATTAATTATTTTTAGCGGGGCAGTCGAACGGGCCGATTGACCCGAACGACCGCCCCAAGAACTAAAATCGGTCCACCCCAACTGCCCCTCTAAATCCTAGAGCTACCCAGTTTTCTACCCCACCCCTTGGCCACATCACCCCACCAATGGGCTCTCGCCACCTCACCCCTCCTCCTCCTCTACCTATCCCGTCCCGCCACTTGGCCAACTCTCCCTCTCTCCCTTTTTGTCACCCCAACCCCCACACACGCCAACTCACCTGGACACCTCCACCCACACTCACCACCAGCCCCATCTGGCAGGGCCCCACCGTAATCCTACCTCACCAACCGCTTGGCCACCCTCCTCCACCCAGCCGCCTACCTTCTCTCTCTCGACTGTGGCCCCTACCTCTCCTTGGTCCACCTCCCCTCTTCCTCCACCCACACGCACCGCCACTGCCTCGACTCCGCAGGCCCCACACCTGCCCGCCTTCTCCCCTGCTCATCCTCTTCCTCACGCCAGCCTCCCCGCCTGTGTCCTCTTCCTCTCTCCTTCCTCGACCCTCTCCCTCATCACCGCTTCTCTCCCGCCAGGCCTCCCCCCTGCCGAACCTCCTCCTCGCGCCTGCCAGCCTCGCCCTGCCTCGCTTCGCCTCCATGGAGCTCGCCTGCCTCGCGACCTTTCTGACCACCGCTGCCGCCACTCTCCACCGCTGCCTCCACTGCCGCCGCCGCCTCCGCCTCGGGCCTCAAGGCTCCTCCGCCTCTGCTGCCGCCACCCTCCTCGCCTGCCGCTTTCCTCGCTGCCGGAGACGCCTTCAAGGCCCTCGCCGCGCCACAGAGCCTCGCTTCGCCAGCCGGCGTGCCTCCGCCTCGCAGCCTCCGCCTCCGCTGCGCCGCTGGCCATGTCACGCTGCGCGCCGCCGCGCCCGCTCCTCCGCCTCCTCCCAAGCTCGTGCGCCCAGTCGGCTCTCGCGGCCTGCTGCTCCATCGCTGGCCGCAAGCCTGTCTTCCCCGAGCCTGCCGACCCTCCCGCCGTCCGCGAGCCCCGGCCGTCCTTTGCTCCATGTGTGCGACGCCGTGAACCTCTGACCTCGTTCCAGTCGTCTCCGTGGCTTTTGGTAGCTCGGATGCTGCTACTGTTCGAGTGCATGACAAGTTGGCCACGCCTCCGGTGCAGTGTGTTTCGCAAGATCCAGCTCATGCCGACCTCTGCAAGATCTACATCGACCCAAAATAAAACCGAAGGTAGCCTACATGGAACGACAAGAACTCCGACTGGACCGGAGAAGCGGGCGCCTCAAGATCTCCCACGCGGACTCAAGTACCCCGCGGTACCTGGAGGACTACATCGAACCGAAGCGCCAAGACCGCCACACGGACCCCAAGACCCCGAAGCCCGATCCGAAGGCCGAGACCCGCGACACTCCAAGATCCCCTCACGGACGCTTTCCGACCGACGAACGCCAAGATCGCCACCGGTTCAACAAGTACCGCATCCCGAACGGCAAGACCGACCCTGTGGGACCCGACAAGATCTGCATGACGACAAGAACGACACCGACCCGGAAGATCCGATGCGCCCCGATCCGAGACCCTAACCCCGGAGTTCAAGCACGACCCCGTCAGAACCCTGGACCCCGACCCCGAACTCCGACGAACCCTGAGACCGACCCCGAACCCCGGAAACCCCAAGATCGTCGAGAACCCTAATGTGTGAACCCCTTCCCGCAAACCATATTTTATCAATGCATAATAACAACTTGATCGCATATTGAATTGTCATACTCGCATGCATAATCATGTGGTTTGGGGGCCTTATGCCGATTCACCTAATAATTAAATATGGGGCCCATATGCGGGCAAAATCTAGTCTCATATTGGCCTCATTTAAACTTGTGTAGCGAACCGGTACTATCTTTTGTCTTGTTAACACAACATTTAATTTGCGGGGTAATAAATAACTTGAACCCTTTTAACTAATTGTCGGGACCCCGGTTCCGCTTAATATGACCTAATTGCATCGCACCTTGCCATGTCATTCATCATACATGCATCATGCCGATCTTCTGCCGTTTTATTAAATAGTGCATCCGGTGTTTATTCTAGTGTTTTGCTTCTTCGCGGATAAGACCGTTGAGTTGATGTGAGCTTCGCCCCGATCTTCGGATGAACCCTTCGACAATGCTTTCAGGCGAGCATCTCCCTCTTTCTACCTATCTTACTTTTATAGTCTTTATTCCCTCCTGTTGATCTTTTGCTATCTGTGTTGCGATGCTTTAGTTTCATCCTTGTTATACTGCAGCCCTATATTGCCTTGGACACATCCTATTACCTTGTTTGGTAGATAGTTGGACTTGCGCTGTCGTAGTTGCTTGCTCAAGTGCGTGTGTCGTCATATGCCACAGTTGCTGATGAATTGCCCCATGTTGATGTTGGAGATGATTCTAGTTTTACTTATCGTCACTTTAAATTCTGTTTAACAACTAAAATTGAATAAGCAGAGGCATCGGTGGGTGATAGATAATATTTGGTTTCCAACGCCCACTTGTGTCCTGTAAGACCCCGAGTACTTGATACTGCCTTGATTTTTGCGCTATCCACATCCGGAGGTATATGGGACCCCTGAGCGAGCTTGATTCATTCTTATTTCTTGGGGCCACAAACTAGTTTGAGGTTTTATTACGATCCTGTACTTATGCCATGTTTCTCGCTTTATTTATTGTGCGAGGAGCACACCATCTTGTTTAGGTATGGAGTGTTTACGGTATCGACAAGCCCAGCCACACTTTCGGGTTCCAAACACATGCCCATTGGCGCAACCTTGAGGCCGCCTTGAGCTTGCCTCATTCGCTATGGGTTCTACTCAAAGGGTGGCCCCAAATATTTCGAATCTGTGATTGTTCATCGTGAAAGCCTCGTTGGGTTTTGATTTGGTTTTTCCGAGGTTGATCGAGTGTGTGTTGCTATTGGTGCACCCTGGGTTAAAACTTTCTCAAAGCCGTGTCCCGGTTATGGACGACTTGGAGCAGATCTCGATCATAGACAAGCATAACTAAAGTTTATCGCTATCAACTTGACTTATAATGACTAGTAATCAGCTCCACTATAACGGAATGGCTAATTAATACGCCCACAATTGCTTGTTTGGTTGTCGCCATGCAATTGTATATGACTAGTAAGTATTGCAACTACAATTGGCTGAATAAAAGTACCAACAAGCTGGGTTTTGGGTTTATCTCATGCTATCTCGCACTTTGATTAGTAAGAGTTACAACTATAACGGAATGGTTAACTAAAAGTGCCCACGCTTACCTTATCGACGATTATTTAAACTCGACTAGTAATGTGCATAACTATAATCGAATAAGTAAAGCGCCAACCGAGAGTTCCTCGGTTGACTTCCTCGCTTGGTTTCGAGGGGAAACACCGTGATGGGTTTGTTTGGTGTTAGCTTCGTTGGATCCGGATAGGTCATTCTTACCCTCTCGATAACCGCCATTGTATCGAGTCTCTATAGATTGTTTAGTGCATGCCGCCGCCATCCACCATACCTATGTAGGCGAGGACCGAATTCTAGCCTCGCTGCATCGCCTCGATCTTGACGCTCCTTCTTTGTTTTCCGCTTTGCCCTTTGTCGGCACCCCTTTTGTTAAGGTGTTTTGAGATCGACGTTAGCAGGGTTACCCTTCCGCTTGGCCGGCAGGGTTATGGACGCCATTGGTTATTCTTCGTGGCTCTTAGCCCATTTGCATCTTGTCCGTAGTCGGACGCCTATCGCTTTTCAAGGTGATTTGGATCTTGCATATTATATTCGTATTCTTGACTCTTTGAGTCAAGTATATATATCTTCGTGGGTCCCATCGAGGACTGTGTAATGTTATTACTTCGTTTTCCACCCGCACGAAAGTGCCTGGTGGGCACCTTTGAATCGTTTCTATGCGGGTTTGGCGAATTTTGCTCAAACTTGCATAGGTCCGATTCTGAGGGTGTTACACAACACCTGTGTGACGTTTCCTTCCTCCTTCTGGTTCGATAACCTTGGTCTCAACTGAGGGAAAACTTGATGCTTGCTCTTCACACCCTATGCTTGGGGTTACCAACGAAGTGCCGCGTCGAGCATCATCAAGGATTTTCTGGCGCCGTTGCCGGGGAACAAAGAAAGAAGCTCCCACGTTAACGAGGCGTCATCAACAAGTTTACTGGCGCCATTGCCGGGGAGGCTAAGGACGTCTTCACAAGGGGAGTCCTCCACTTCCTTTCTCTTTACTTTGTTTTTAGTTTTCCTTTTTTTTTCTAGGTTTTGTTTGCCTCTTTTCGAAAAACAAAAAAAATTAGTTCCTGTTCTAGTTGCCACCATGTCTGGTTTTGGACCAACCTTTATTTCCCCTATGGTAGAAATCTCCACTTTTAAGCAAAAAAGTGAAGAAAGTTTTAAAAATCCTTGGTCTAGAATCTCTGCTTTACAGAGGGAAACTGAGCCTAAGGTGAGCCTTAGCTTAGTTATTGATAGTTTCTACCGTGGTATTGCTCTTCGTTATAGATATGCTTTGGATGCTGTGGCTGAGAAAGATTTTTTACTATGTACTAAGGATGAAGCTTTTGATGCCGTAAAGAAATTAATCATGATTTATGGTACACCTGGCAAGTCTGATTCCTCTTTCATAAATATTTTTGCTAGGTTGAACACTCTTGAGAGCGGTATTGCTGCTATGAATAGTTGTTATCACACGCTTAGGGCTTACCATGATTGTGTTCCCATAAATTTTGAGCCTTCAAAGTGGTTTCCCACAATCAAAGTCTCAATAAACACTACACATTTTGATGTTCAATGTGATATCATGTCTGAATTTTGTCTCATGCCTAAAGATATTTATGATTCCTTGAGTCTTTGGGGGCTTACTTAAGGAGGAGAGTAAATCTGTCTTACCAACAATGCCACTATATTACCCATTGGAATAGATGAAGGTGTGTTTACAAAAATCTCAGGGAAAATGGTGACTACTGATTATCTTGTTATTGAATGTGTAGGCAAGGGACAGATCACACTTGGAAGATCTCTACTGAAACACCTTGGGGCAGTGATAGATGTGGGAAAAGGCATCATGCATTTTTCTCCTCCGGTAAGCAATCATATCTTTACTAAGGAAAATAAGAAAGGTAAGAAAGGAAAGAACAAGAAGGTTGCTTCTTCATTTGAAAATACTTGAGTCTTCTTGCTTCTTGTGCCTAACTTAAAGGTGTTATAGAAAAATACTTGTTGGGAGATAATCCAAGAGTTTCCTTGAGTTTTGGAAGTTATTACTTCAGTAATGACCTCTTCTTATCCTTTGTGTTTGCTTTTTGTGCCACGAATGACCTCTAATGAGAGGGAAGTAAGATTTGGGGAGTTGCTGTCCCGAAACAGATTTCTGTCCTCCACCATAAAAATTCGTGAGGAGTCTCTATAACTCGTATTGAGATGATAATTTACGAATAAATCCCCCAGTATGTTAGCTAATTTTCGTTAGTTCAACACTTTTTTATTTGAGCAACATAAGATGTTCAAAAAAATCGATTTCTGCCTTCTTATTGATTCCTTTTTGAGTTCTCTTTTGGGGAATTGAGATTTTTGAAGGAGTTACTACAATAGATTGTGTTTTTAGTGAAAAGCCTTGTTGTTGTAAAGCTTTGCCAGAGGTTTAATATCTTTTGAATAAACTAATGTTGCTAATGAAGATTGTGTGAAGTTTTGTATGAAGGAAAATTTTCAGGTGTAGAGAGATAATGATGCAATGAGATGAAGAATGCAAAAAAGCTCAAGCTTGGGGATTCCACCATGGTGTCACCCCAAGAAATATCCAAGAGGTACAAGCGTCAAATCTTGGGGATACCCAAGGCATCCCCTTCTTCATCAATAAAAAGCTCAGGTCTGTCTAGACACTTTGTTTTTATCGTTTCATGCACAGTTGTGTTGTTCTTGAAGCGTCTTAGTTTTTGTTTGGTTTGCTTAGGTTGTTTAATTTGCTTGAATAAAGTAGTTTGGACCCCTGTTCTCACTGTGTTGTTTTGCAATTAAGTTTGCTTGGTGTTGGAAAGGAGTAGTAAGTTCTTGCTTGAAGTGCAAGAGGAGCTTGCATTGACTGTGACTTAGACTTTAGCATGACATGCTAGGTGTTGTTTTGACCTTATGCTTAGTATTTATTGCTGCAGCATGCCTTGTTCCAAACAATTGGGATTGCTTAGTGTGCCTTGAAGAAATTATGCGTTGTTTTAGCATGCAAAATCATAGTATTGTGGTATTCTCCTTTGATGCTTTGTTTGGGTTGACTTGGCACATGCTCACACCATGTTATGACTATGACAAGTCATCATTAGCCTTTATGATAATTTAGTCCTTGACGTGTAGTACCACTCTATGCTTTGATTAGTAATGCTTCGTTGCTCTACATGATTATGGCCATTATGCTCTCTTAGTTGGTTGCTCCCAGTCTTTTGCTAGCCTCTACTTGTATGATTAAGCTCTACTCATGCTTCCAACTCCCAAGAAACCAAGTTTTTCCAAAGTGTCCACTATAAACTCCTATGCCTGGTGTGTTACACCATTCCAAGTATATTCTTGTTTTCAGCTATCTTCCAATTAAAAACTATTTTGTTATGTGAAACTTAGTGATTAAAGCCCTCACGAAATTGATGGCACACTTTATATTCTTTGCCCCTAATAAACTTGAACCATTGTGGCGCTATGTTGTATATGCTTGCACCTATACGTTGGAATTAGCAGAACCGTGCTGTCATGGGGAACGTTTTCAACATTGCACTTGTACTTTGTACTCAGTTGATATCATTCTCTTTTGTCTGTGGATGTCACTAGTGTGAAATAAAAAGGGAACTTATAAGTCCATGGAGTTTGTATCCTGTGTTATAGAAACGTCTGGGCCGCTAGCCTAAGCCATGCCTAATCATGGTGGAAACTTGCATCATCACCATAGTGAGCTATCTATGAAGCATCCTCAATAAAAATCTATGCATATAGTAAATAAAAAGATTGTTGAGATGCTCATTGTTTGCTTGCCTTGTCATTTTGGTTATGGGAAAGCTCCTATACCATGTGCAAGGGGTACCCCGTTGGCGGTTCTCAATGATATGCAAATACTTACAGTGACAAGAACTTACCTGGGCCTGAAGTTGAGTAGCATGAGGTGTGGCCCTCATATTCAAGGGACTTGAGATTGCCAGCTTATACTTCGTCAAGCATATACTTCCAAGTTTGTTCACTTTAACCTTAATCACTTCAAGATGCTTATGATAGGGGAAATGAGGGCTGAAGCTAACAAGTAACATAATTTTTGAAACTCTTTTTGAAACTTGAAATCCCTGCTTCCTTTACAAAAAGGCCTTTCTTCCACCACTATTGAGTCTCCACCTTCTACCTTTAGGCACCATTAAGAGAGCATAGTTGTCATCCTGTGTGCACTGTTCCAAAGCTTATTGATTGATGCATATTGTGATATTACTTGTTCTTGTGCTATTTGTTTCTAGTCACCCTTGTGAACTTTGAAGGTGTCCTATGCATCTATATTGCTACTCTATGAGGGACAAGATGGTTTCCACTATGCTATGTTTTCTATATGTGAAACAAACAAATGTTTTTCAATGCATGTTATTCATGATTTTTGTTTGTAGCCTTTCATTTTGCATGCATAGTTACTTTGTCCTATTGTTAGAACTCCATCTTTCATGCACGTGTTTAGAGTTCTTTGTTCCCAGCTTTCAATGCTTGCAAATGGTTGCATCTTTATTGTGAGGGTGCATGTCACCTCAAAAATTATTCTTTTTATCACTTACCTACTCGAGGACGAACAGGAGTTAAGCTTGGGGATGATTGATACGTCGGAAACGTATCTATAATTTTGATGTTCCATGCTTGTTAGTATCTACTTTTCTTTGCTTTGTTTACACTTTGAGGTGCTTTTTACATGTTTTCTGGTACTAACCTATTAATAAGTTGCCATGCAGGCTTGCTTTTCTGCTGTTTTTGGTTTCAAAAAAGCTAGTAAAGAAATATTCTCGGAATTGGACGGGACAAACGTCAAAGTCAATAACTTTCCTGGGGAACAAGAAGTCCAGAGGGGAGTTGGATAGAAGCGTGTGAGGGCGGCCAAACCCCTCCTAGGCGCAGCCAGGGGTGGGCTCACCGGTAGGGTTTGACCTCCCGGCCTCCCCCTTCGCCTATAAGAAGCCCCCGATGCAGAAACCCTAAGCACCCGATCAAATCTCCACGAAACCGTCTCAAGCCGTCGCCACCATCATCCCTAGATCGGGGGGATCTGAAGTTCTTCCCGGCACCCTGCCGGAGCGGAGATCATCCCGGAGGCCTTCTCTCCGGTATGATGCGTGAGTCGTTCCACATTGGACTATTGGTCCATGTAGTAGCTAGATGGTTGTATCTCCTCCTTTGTGCTTTCATGTATAGATCTTGTGAGCTCTGTTCATGATCAAGATCTAATCTTTTTGTAATCATGCATGTTGTGTTTGCGGGGATCCGATGGATATTGAGATATTATGTTGGTTTGATTAATGGTTTTGTCTATAATTCTATCATGTATGTGTTGTTTGTGATCTTGCATGCTCTACGTTGTTAGTAGCTACCTTGGCCAAGTAGTTGCTAGTGACTCCAAGAGGGGGTATTTATGCTCGATAGTGGGTTCATGCCTCTAGTTTCCAAGGGAAGTGACAATAATCTCTTCGGTTCTAGATGTGGTGTTGCTACTAGGGAGAAAACAACAGTCTCTTGTTCATGAAACAGGTGGACTGTTTACCTTACACACTTTGCTTAAAGCAGTTGTCTGTTGCTTGCAACATAATACTGGAGGGGGTTCGAATGA
The DNA here is from genome assembly GCA_030063025.1 of Avena longiglumis. Lineage (NCBI taxonomy): Eukaryota > Viridiplantae > Streptophyta > Magnoliopsida > Poales > Poaceae > Avena > Avena longiglumis. Next base: position 484,639,341 of record CP125978.1, on the reverse strand, counting down.
TAACCTGAAGGTGGACTTCTAGTCATAGATGCAGTTGGATGGCGGTCTATGTATCTTGTTGTATTTCCCAATCGAATCTCATAAGATCTTTCTGACTAGTAATTACATTGTTATGCCTTGCTCAGTTCCTGTCAATTGCCCTGCTGTAGTTTGTTTACCCTTCATGCCATGTTGTTTATCTAAGGAGAGCACCTCTAGTGAACTATGGACCCCGGTCCAATCTTTACCATTGATACATCTTCCACTATTACTTGTTTACTTGCCGCAAACCATTACTTTCCACACCATACGGTTAATCCTTTGTTACAGCAAACCAGTGAGCTTGACAACCTCACTGATTCGTTGGGGCAAAGTCTTGAGTTTGTGTTGTACAGGTCTCCGTGTTGCTTGCAACACCTGTGTGACGTTTCCTTCCTCCTTATGGTTCGATAACCTCGGTCTCAACTGAGGGAAAGCTTGATGCTTGCTTTTCACACCCTACGTTGGGGTTACCAACGAAGTGTCATGTCAAGCATCATCACCTATAAATGGCGTACATCTCGTCGTCGCCCTTCACAGTCTCTCACACCACTCCCAACTCCGGCGAACTCCGGATGGTCGCACCTGTCTTCCTCCTCAACTCCACCGAAAAGCCATGGCCGACGGGTTTCTCAGCCGACGCACGATGCAGTGGAAGCCGTGGAAGCCGCTCCACGAGGGCTACGGCGTCCGGACAATCTCTCCACCTGGCAACTCAGCACCGGTGGGATCCCTATTCCGCCGGTGCCGGCTGACGAGGACCTCGCCGAAGAGATCCAGGCGGCGATAGCCGCCATGGAAAACCCGGATCTCGCCGAGGATCCTGGCAACCTGGTCTTCTAGAGGCAGTTCTTCGCCGACAGGCGCCTAGAGGAACTCGCCCGACATGACGGACCGCCAGGTTCGCCGCCGCCTCCATGTCACAACATGGCTTTCCGCTGCCGCTGGTGGAGCGTTCTAGGGCGAACTCTCGCCGGTGTCATGGAGCACATCCAGGCCGGCAACCACCCTCGTCTCGGCTTGTAGATGCTGCGTCCGGCATCGATCACGGGTACGCGAGTGGGAAGCTCGGCATACCCAGGCCGAAAATGTGTTTCGTCCGGCCAAAACAAGGTTTGGATTTCGGCCTGGGTTCGCCCAACGAGAGAGGATTCTCTTAGAGCATCCCCACTCGTTGGGCATTCCCAGGGCAAAATCCGGATCAAACTTTGGCCGGACGAAACACGTTTTCGGCTGGGAACGCCGAGTTTTCCACTCGTGATCCCAGGCCGAGTTTCCGGGACGTCCGTTTCCGCTCAAATTCGGCTCAAATTTGGTTCAAGTTTGTCCAGATTTTGGCATAGTTTGGCATATTATGAATACAGAACATTTTTTGGCCATAGTTCGGTGAAATTTTAAACATAGTTTGGCGTAAATGTAAACATAGTTTGGCCTGCAGTGAAAATATAATATATTTTGGCCAAGTTCGGCCAGTTCATGCTCGGCATCTACGTGTTTCCCCTGCGTATCCATATGTGATCAACAAGATCATCCTACAGCTGTTGATGCACCGCCGAATCTCGGATCTCCTGACGCATGGCGATGAAGGCAGCCCAGGTTGGAGGCACTTGATGATCAGGATCGGTAAGAGGACCTTGTCTGTAGTATGGCTCGTTCTGCTCGAGCAAACTCACTAGATCCTTCCTCTCATCCTCAATGATCATGTTGTGCAAGACCACACAACAGTTCATCACTTCCCATATATGATCTTTCGACCAGGTCATAGCAGGGAACCGGACAACTGCAAACCTCTGCTGGAGCATACCAAATGCCCGCTCCACGTCCTTCCTGCAAGCTTCTTGTTCCTTGGCAAACTGAGAATCCTTGGGGAGCATTGGGTTTGAGATAGTCTTCACAAATGTTGGCCATCTTGGATAGATGCCATATGCTAGATAGTATCCCTTGTTGTAGTGGTGCCCGTTGATCTCAAATTCTACAGGGGGAGCATGATCCTCAACAAGCTTGGAAAATACAATTGAGGAGTTGAGGACGTTGATGTCGTTGTTCGATCCTGCCATGCCAAAGAAGGAGTGCCAGATCCAAAGATCATGTGTAGCAACTGCCTCAAGTATCACAGTGCAACCTCCTTTGTGGCCTTTGTACATTCCTTGTCATGCAAATGGATAGTTCTTCCACTCCCAATACATGCAATCTATGTTTCCAAGCATACCAGGAAATCCCCTACTTTTATTGACTGCGAGGATCCGAGCAGTGTCTTCAGCAATGGGTGATCTCAAGTACTATTTCCGAACACTGCAATCACTGCCCTGCAAAAACTGTACAAGCAATCGATGGCGGTGGACTCGGCCATGCGGAGATAGTCATCGGCACTGTCACCCGGTGCTCCATATGCAAGCAACCTGATCGCAACGGTGCACTTCTGCAGTGAGGAAAACCCAACCATGTCGGTGTAGTCCTTCTTGCAAATGAAATAGGGGTCGAACTCCCGGATGGCATGCACGGTATTGAGGAAGAGCTTCCGGATCATCCTGAAACAACGCCGAAACACGGCCTCTCCGTGGAGCGGCTCTTCGGCGAAGTAGTCGGCGTACAACAAGCAGTAGCCCTCAATCCTTTGCCCCGCTTTGCATCTTCGGCGACCTCGGCGTTCTCCTCCTCCAGCAGTACGACGAGTGTCTGCTTGTCGTCGTAGTCCATGGCCGAACCGGCCAAATGCCGAACACTTGGCGGGCGTGGTGGTTGGAGCTCACAGCAAAGCAGAGCTACGTCGAAGTTCGGGCGGCGTAATGGGTGGCGACTACGACGAGCATATCTAGAGGCGTGGGCATGTCTCAGCGTGGAGGAGCTCCGCTGGCGAAGTCATGGCGACAGAGGCGCTGGGAGCTCTTCACCGCAGCCTGAGCGAGTGGAGTGGGGGGAATGGGACTGTCTCGCTGACAGAGCTGGCCCACGCCCATTTTCGCTGCGTCAGGCGTTTCCGGAAACCTGGGTATGGCCTGGAAAGCCTGGATCAAAGTTCGTCCGAATCCGGACGAAAATAGTTCCTAGGAACGCGACTGGGCCGATTTTCGGCATCCCAGCGTCCTAGGTAGCCGAGTGGAGATGACCTATTTACATAGGTGAAACACGCGGCCGCCCGTTGGAGAGAGAGAGAAAGCAGTAGCGCACAAATTATGTGGCCACGGCCGGGTACTAGCTAGCTAGAGATTTTAGGGCGCTAGCAGATCCATCTGTCTTAATTAAAGTTTTTATTTATATAAGCTGCGTAACTAAAACAGTAACATAAATCTAGTTTAGGCCAACCTTCTCCTCGATCTATCTCTATCTATCCCCAAGCATGCAGCACTTGATTTCACTCATCACATGAACGGAAAAAATCTCCTTCCAGCTCCACAAAGCTGGTCCCCGATCCCGGTCAAAAGACAAGGCAGAAGCCAGTACCAGTTCGTGGCAAAACCTACGTACGTACGGCAGGATACGACCAAAATGAGCTGGACCAAGCATGGTAGTACATTCTGCATGGGGATCGGAGCCTTCCATGCATGTCTCTTTAAAAAGAAAGAAGAATCCGGCTGGAGTACTGCTCCCAGAGTACTCTACGTGCTAGAGCTTTTCGTGCGCGTACTACGGGCGGTAATAATAGTAATAAAACTGGTTGGTACTGGTTGGGTAGGAATTCGAGTCTGCACGGTAGAAAGACATTTAGGGCTTTTTTTGTAGAGGTGGTTTATATATCACGGTCGTCGATGGTCTTGCACAGTGGTCAGAGGCCGGCCGGCTCTCGATCTTGGCATGCATGCATGCACCGCCTGCAGGATGCACGTACCATTCTTGGCAGATCGATCGATCGATCGATGGGTCTGGGAGATTCGGACCGCTGGCCAGGCCCCCACTTCCCTCACTCTTGAGCTGGTCTCGCGAACCTCCTTTTGGGTTGGGGTGGCATCCCAAGATGGATTTGATCCCATCGGACTGTCTCTGCTAGATAGCTAGCGGTCTGGTGGTTTCAGCCGTAGGTGGGGCTCGTACCGTGGGTGTGGGGTCGCCGCGCCGTCATCCTAGCTAGCTAGCTAGGGTTCTGGTCTCCCCGGCCGATCGATCGAGGGCGCCTGTGGTGACTAGCTGGCCGATCGAGCGCCAGCAGGGGCATGCATGCAGCTAGGTAAAGCTTCCGTTCCAGTCTCAGACATGCTGGCATCTCTCTGGGCAATATGGGCTGGGCATCCCCGCAAAAAAGAAAAGAGAAAAGATAAAAGAAGCTTTGTGCACAAATACTGAAAAGCAAGCAAATAATGACCGTCCGTCCGGCTCGGCTATCTGCAACCCTGATCGATTCAAAAGAAGATGCCCACAGTAAAGAAAGGCTGCGCGCGAGAAATCCCTTGGCGGGTAGCCGGCCGAGCAAGCCTGATCGATCCCCACAGGCCACATGAAAAGAGACATCATCCATCCCCCCGTCGATCGGAGAGAGAGAGAGAGAGAGAGAGAGAGAGAGAGAGAGAGAGAGAGAGAGAGAGAGAGAGAGAGCACGTACAACATACGATCGAGTAGCACACAAGTTATACATGTGGCCAGTACACGAGACATTTTAGGTTTCTGCATTATCTAATCTTATCAATTCAACTCCTTACAAAGTACAGTACATTATTCATAAGCACAGCTAGTTCTTGAGCGGTATAAGAAACTACTAGAAAGCACACATGTACACGTTATTAGCGAGCAAGCCTATTAAACCAGAGAGGATGATCGGTTCACCTTCCAATCCAATCCTATAAATTGGGACAACTTTCTCCTCTCTCGCTCTCCCGCCAAGCTCTTGATTTCACGTCAAGGAAAAAAAAATCTCGTTCGAGCTTTCACGTGGCCGGCCGGTCCCCGATTCCAGTCAAAAGAGAAGGGGCAGAAGCCAACGACAACAAATGTGCTTTTTAACTGGACCATATATGTATCGGTCATGCATATGCGGGCCGGCCGGGTTGGTACTTTAAAAAGAGGTCCTGGAATATATCATGCATGCATGGGGATTAGAGGTAGAATCAGTTTGGGTTTCTTTAAAAAGAGGTCCCCTCCTGTGAATATATATCAAAAGAAAAAAACTGACCAATCGTGTTTGGGTGGTTGGAATTCGAACGTTCGATTGAGTCGGCTATATATATATATATATATATGCCCTACCTGCACTGCAGGGTAGTGCTCTTTACCTTGAGTCAGCTATATATGGTCCACAACATCGAGAACACTGACAGTGGCGGTAGCGTTCAAGTATTATTTTCTTTTTCAAGTGGTTATCCAATTTGCTATATACTACAAACTTTATAGTATTAAGTTTGATTGGTTAGATATTTATGAAAATAAAAATAGCTTCCCTCGCGCAAAAGATAACGATCTACTTCTTAGTGGACAGATTTTCGCGATGCCGGTCTCCGATTGCAATCAGAAAGCAGAAGAAAAAAAGGTCGGCATGCAATGTGTGCACCGGTTGCAGCCACAACGGCAGGATAAATAAAAGGAAAAAGAAGTACTCGTACGTATTTGTTGCTGCTCTGGACCGTGTATCGTCATCTGATGTGGGCACCGGCGACCGGCCGGGGAGGCCGAGCGAATCGGTCCAGAGTTCTCTTTAAATTAAACGACAGATTCCTACTGCTACAAGTACTACCCCAAATTTCGTGCGGCCAGCGGCCGGTGCAGTAAACAACAAAATAGATAAAGTTTCTTTTTTTTACACGAAACAGATACTACTACTAATAAAGTTTGAAAAGGAAGGGAGATGGTGTTTGGGTAGCGTACGAATTCGACTCGATCGATTATCAGCCTGCTGCAGGGGTTGCTCTTTATTATTATTATATAATAAAGGCCATCGGGGCTGCCCAATTGCGCTAGCTCGTTCCGTTTTGCATCTACGAGATCGATCATATTACCGACCCGCTTCCTCTTTTTGCCTCGTCCAAGCCCCCGGGTTAATTAGCGCGTGTACAAATCAGCATCCCAACCCTCTTAACTACAACTTCTCCAGCGGATCATCTCAAGGAGATCGAGGCAAAGGCCAAAGAGCATCCAATCAAGCCAGGCCATGGCAGACATAGAGATGGTCGACATCGAAAACCCTGGCAGCAATAATGGTGACGGGATGCCTCCCAACGATAACCCTAATAATCCTGACGGGGTCGTGGCGGCGGCGGAGCCCCAACAGTGTAGCAGATATGTCTTCCTATGCTTCGCGGCCTTCGTTACGCTCTTCATTGGCGCCGGTGTCTTGACCTTTATGATCATGTGTATGACCTTACAGCCGACAACCTCAGCCGGTCAATCTTTGCAATTTGCTGGAGTCTCCATTGGGTCGATAGGTTGTATATGCGTTGTTATATGTGCAGTGCTCTTTTTTGATCCTTTAGTAGAAGAGGCGATCGAGGGGAATCCCGAGGGGCATAGAACGATAGATTCGTACTTGTAACTTGGTAAACACTACCAAGTCTTGTTACTTTTTCAAATTTTATTCGTACATGGAAGTAATACTTTTTTATTCGACCGGTCATTATGTATTTCAGATCAATTCAATAGGGTAGGAGGGGCCGGCAGCAATATGTAGGAGGCAACAGGTCAGGTCCCTTCCGATCCAGCACTCGGTCTGCGTTCTGGACCGCTGACGAACACAAGAAAAAGCCCGTCATTGCAGCATGTTTGTGGGGCAGACCCGGGGGACAAAAAAGCCCTCACATTCTACCTTTCGCGTGCGTCGCGTCCGTAGAGCCCAGCGGTGACAAGAGCATAGAGACAATCTATCGCTGGGTCCTCCAAAAAACTAGTGGCGTACACGTTTTTCACTAGTTACAGGTGAACGCTGGCGACCCGATACATAGATTCGTAGTTTGGTTCTCAAGGTTACTAACGATGGTCGGATTATCGGCTTCGGTGGATAGGAAGATATATCGGTGATGAAGAATTTGGTGTGTCGTTGGATTTTATTAGTAGGTGGCCAAACCGCCACACTTCTCTTCTGGTTTCCCACCGCAGTTTAGCAAGTCTCAGCCCCAAGTTAAAAATCTTTATGCGTGCCGTTTTAAACGGGCAAATAAAATTATGATAAGAATATCGATGGTCGGATTATCGGCTTCTATCGGTGATGAAGAATTTGGTGTGTCGTTGGATTTTATTAGTATCACGACATAGTTTGTGATAAGTTGATATTGATATCATATTTTGATTCCTCTCATTTTTCTAATCAATTTAGACATATTAGTTACCGAATTTTGATTTACAGATTTAAACATATTAATTATTCCATATTAAATAAAAATACAAAAAAATCATTATATTTTTATTTGAATTCAATAATATTTTTACTTATTCTTTGTTGTTTACTTAAATAATTGCTTGTAATTTCAAAAAATATAATCATATGACATGATGATATAAGAGTTAATAGGATTGATATCATAGTATTAACAACAATGTGTAAATTGCTTTACGGAAACAGATTCTGAAGGAACGAGAAAGTTAAGCGTGTTGGAGCTGGATTAGTGTTAGGATGAGTGACCGACCGGAAAGTTTGACTAAGACTGCAATTTAATTAATTATTAAGTATAAATAGTGTTAAAAATTATCAAAGTGAGAGATTAACGAGTCAAACAATTCAAAGATAAAAAAATAAAAAATTATTTTATGCGCCGACGGCCTGACGTCGGCGTAGCTCCAGGCTGGGCCGTTTCGTAACGATCGTCGTTTGACATCGTGGGGCCCGCTGCGTTGCTATGCCGAGGGGCTGTGCAGGCCAAGGGAATGTGTCGTCCAGGTGCTACTCCGAGGGGGCTACGCCGACAGCAATTTGACGATATGCCAACGGCAGGTTGGCGCCTCGAATCTTTCGTGTAGTGGTGCCGGTCTCCGGTTCCCTTCAAAATAGAAAGACAGAAGCTTGCACCAGTTGCTGGTACAACGGCAGGGATAGATAAAAAATAAGGCATGCTTTTTAACTGGACCAGATACCGTCATCTACGTGGGCAGACGGGGAGGCCGAGTCCGTTCAGAGTTCTCTTTAGACGACAGAGTCCTCTCTTTTTTTTGTGACACATAGTACACGAGAGAGTCCTAGAGCTACAAGTAATACTACTCCAACTCCAAATAAACAATGCCGATTGGGGTATACGAATTGGACTCGATCGTTTATAAGGCAGCGTGCTCTTTTTTACTTTCCACAAAGGCCATCAAGTTATTAGGGCGTACGCTCTGCTGCATATACCGATCGGTCAAATTCTTCATCCTTTTACCTGCAAGGTAGGTACGTACTCTCACGCTGTTGATTTATTGTCGAAGCCCGGCCGCGTAGCGATGTGGTGGACGAATCGGCATCCATCACTCTAATTACATCTTCTCCAGTAGATCATCTCAAGTAGATCGAGGCAAGAGCATTCAGTCGAACCAGACCATGGCAGATATAGAGATGGTGGACATAGAAAACCCCGACAATGGCGACGGGATTGACAACGTCGCTAAAGCACACGCTGAACGGCAGTCTTTCTTTCATGGAGAGACAAGTATGGGATGCCTCCCAACGACAACCCTAATAATCCCGACGGGGTTGTGGCGGCATGAGCCTCAGCAGAGTAGTAGATATGCCTTCTTGTGCTTCGCGCCTTGCCACTAGTGCGAAGGCATTTAACACGGTTCCTAAGGCCCTCTAACAGCGGTTGTAGAACCGTTGTTGAGGGTTCGAAGAGTCCCCCTCCCTTTAACACCGGTTCTTATACGAACCGGTGCTAAAGGGTGGCGCACGTGGGGCTGCCGCAGCGCTCCGCCTCCCCCCCCTTTAACACCGGTTCGTACCGCGGCAGAAAAAGAGATAAATCTCTGCCGTGGTGAAAACGCCTAAATCTCTGCCAGAGTTCCCGCCGCCCGTTGGCGTATTTATGCCAAGGGGACGGGAGGGGGAATCGATCAGAGCGGTATATACACATACATCGTCGGTACATACGAGTACATGAATAATTAAGCAACTATTATTATACACAAACATCGTCATTGTGTGGTATTCTCCGTAAATATTGAAGCAACAAGTACAAGACAAACATGTTCAAGCATCTAAAGAGTTTTTGGATATCTAAAGAGTTCTCCGTCAGGCGTGACGACCTCATCAAGTATGAACCCCGCCAATTCCTCTTGAATGGCTCGTATGCGGTCAAATGGTAGGAGTTGGTCCCGAATCCGCTCGATCTAAATATATATGAAGAATGGGGTCAATATATATATATATAAGAATAAAACTCAACACAATTGATGGTAATAAAATAATGTTGTGTACTTTGTTTACTTACTCTAAGTTGTTCTAGTGCGGCTTGGCCCGTCGCACATATCGTGTTGCGAATGAACTCACAAACATAGTATCCACATAAGTTA